>WOXC01005707.1:0-576054 GCA_011680675.1 Gymnobelideus leadbeateri | reverse complement strand
ACAAAAAGGGAACACGTACTCTAGAAATGACAAGACTTGGCAAAAGATTAGCTATGTGGACTGAGTGCAGATGAGGAGTCAAAAATGGGGCTGAAGGTACCGGCCTGGGTGCCTACCAGTATAGTGGTGCCCTCAGCAGTGAGGGAAGCTCAGGCAGAGTCCATCTTCAGAAACTTTGTGATACAAGTGAATATCAGTAATTGGTTCCACAAAACACCGTGATGCTGGGCAAAAGACAGGGCAGTTCGTTCTATGATAATGTCTCTCTCTCTGCATAAGCAGGAAGCAGACTGGTATTCTGACAAATGAACACCATGGGGGCCCAAGTGCTGGGGAGATTTTGACCCAATTTGTGACTCTGCTGATTGTCACTGCCAGGTGGTGTTTGCAGTGTTACTACAAATGGGGCTTCATTATAAAGTATTAATGATGTTATTGCAGAACCGTATTGGTTAGGCAGCATTCTGTAGGGTATGCCTGTATATACCAGCTTTTGGTAGCATACGATGTCAGAAGAAGCAGGTAGAGTCGTATTAAAATATAATTAAATGCCTCTGGGCTCAGTGGCAGATAACCTCAGTTCACATCCCAGCTCCACTGCTTACAACTGCCTTCGTGACCTTAGTTAAACTTTTGATGCCTGAGTTCCCCTATCTATAAAATGAGGAGATTGAACTAGATGGCTTCTGAGATCCTTCTCACTTCTAAAGCTATGATTCTGCTAATTAGAAGAGAATAATACAAAGATCTTAACATTGAAACACAAACAATACACTCTCAAATTATTCAGGGCTTAATAGTCATGTGTTGACTGAAAAGTATGGCTGAGTCCCTTCAATGGTCCTCCAAGCCAGCTGGGCTGCTGCTTAAGACCTGGAAATGTAATTAGAGGTAGATGTTCCCCCAAGGTACCCCGATTTTTAAGGTGCAAATATTCTAATTATTTTAATTGCATTATTTTGAAATTTATTATTGTTAGCAGTCGCATTTCTTCAGGAATATAGAAACTAGTTAGCAAGAAAAATTCAATAAAATGGGAAGCAACCAGATACATGCTTCTTCTCTACCCTTGGAGTTGCTCTACACCAATTAAAGGCCCCCCTCTGGTCCTTCCCAAGGAGTGACCTCCCCAACAACACCCTCTGCCTCCTTAGTGTGGGGCAGTGTCCTAAGGTCTCTCTCCCCATGGCTGATCTCAAGATGCTTTTAGTGCTGCATGCCCCTGGGGCCAGTTCATATGGCTGACCCTGAGTGACAAAGTTGCAATTATGTTTTCTATTAATGCTGTGAGAATAGTGTGAAGCTTGCAACAATGCACTGATGGCCACTTCTAATACTAATAATAATTCACATTTATTGAGCATTTGGGGTTCACAAGTTTCTTTCCTCACTCTGCTTTTCCTACCCACCTATAATAATAATAACATAATATCATCCCTATTTTATAGATGAGGACACTGAACACGGTCACATCCGTATCCAAACCCTGAATTTATATTTCTATTTATCCTTTAAATCTGGCTATAAATTTCCTATGGAGTTAAAATGGGAATTGCCCCAAAGAGGAGGAAGATTCTGACATAACCTCTACATCACTTTCTTGCCTTAAGATGGGATGGGCTATGGCTCCCCAGTTCTCTCAGAAAGAGAGAGACATAGACAGAGACAAAATGGAAGAGGCAGTTTAGGAAAGAAAAGGAGAGGAGACATAGAGACAACCAGGCTCACTTTCAGAGAAGGTGAGCTATCCTCAGCCAGAGTAAGAGGCCTGCCTCTCTCAAGAACTGTCACCCCCAAGGTGTCAGACAATTGGTCTCTTTTCTGAAACCCAACAAGGAGGAGACTAGAACTTCCTCTTCATAGAAACCTGTCTTAACCCTCCCTATACCCATGGCACAAATTATGAAGATTATTTTTTCTTAGAAAAAAATTATCCTCAATCTAGAAAGAGAGGCAGTGGGACATAGTGGATAGAGACCTGGCCTCAGATTCAGGAAGGAAGGAAGGAAGGAAGGAAGGAAGGAAGGAAGGAAGGAAGGAAGTTTATTAAGTGCTTACTAGGTATCACTTTATGCTGGGGATATAAAAACCCAAGCCATCAGTGTCCTGTCTCTAACACATACCAGCTATGTAATACTCATCAAGCTGCTTAACCATTCAGTCACACAACTTCCTAATACTGTAAGTGCAAAGAAGGTAGAGGCCTCCTATAATAGCAGAAGTTCCTTCCATGTAATTCTCTATATCAGTGAAATCACAGGTCCATTAAAAATAGAAAAATACCCAAATACTAGAAACTTACATTTTCTGAAAACGGGTTTGATTTTTTTCTGAAAGTCATTTGTAACCAGAGCAGCTGCAAGTAAGGAGAAGCATAGAAGGAGATGCATATTTTTCATCAGATAACAGTCTTCTGAGTTACTCATTTTAGAGATTCTCTCTCTCTCTCTCTCTCTCTCTCTCTCTCTCTCTCTCTCTCTCTCTCTCTCTCCTCTCTTTGTTTTTTCTTACTTTTGTCTGTTATTCCATCCTCCATGGAATTGCAAAAATAAAACAGAGAGCTGACCATTTCATTCCCCTTCTCAGGAAACTTCAGCAGCAACCCATTACTTCTACAATAAAATAGGCCATCTTATTTGGAATTTATTTTATATTGTCATGTCATTTTTTTTCAATTGTGTCCATCTCTTTTTGGCCCTATTTGGGGTTTTCTTGGCAAAGATACTGGATACTGGAATGATTTGCCATTTACTTCTCCACCTCATTTTTCAGATGAGGAAACTAAGGCCAACAGAGTTAAGTGACATGCCCAGGGTCACACAGATAGTAAGTGTCTTAGGTCGGACTTGAACTCAAGAGATGAGTCTTCCTGACTCCAGGCCCTGAACTCAATCCACTGCTCCACCTAACTGGAATTTAAAGACCTTCACAATCTGCCTCCAGTCTACCTTTCCAGAACTGACTACTCCTCACTTCAACCTTCTGCATTTTGGCCAGGTTAACCTACATACTGTGCCTCTTATATAAAATTCCATCTTCTCCCACCCCGGGTATTTGATTGTCCCCAGTGGCTTAAATATTCCCATTTCCCTTTCCAAATGAGAGTTTAAGTCATCTTCCCTTAATGGAATCCCTAGCTTCCTTCAGGGATCAATTCAGGTGTCCCCTGTTACATCATTCTTTCTTGATTGTCCCCAACTAATAGTAGCCCACCTTCTTCTCCCCAAAATATATTGTATTCATATATACTTTGTAATTATCTATCTGTGTACACATAGAATCTTCTCACTAGAATGTAAGTCCTTTGAGGGCAGGGACTGTCTAAATTTTGTCTTTGTATCACCAGCATCTACTATGGTGCTTTGTATACAGTAGGATCATAATAAATGCTCATTGGATCAAACTGAATTCCCTCTAACTAAATTAAGTCTATGTTTTCTCAAAATGAAGAACTGTTCTCGATTTCCAATCTCTTTGAGAGGAAGGCCCACTGTATTTCTGTTTTCACACATACTTTATATCCTACTTAACAAAATGTATTGTTGGGCAAGTCACTAAACTTCCCTAGGCCTTAGTTTCCTTATCTTTAAAATGTGGGGATTAGACTAGATGTATTCTGAGGTCTTTTTCAACTCTACATCTATAAACTCATAATACTATCCTGAACCAACAGAGGGAGACTTCACTGCAAATATCCATGGTGAAAGCCTGTTGAATGCATCTCATTATTACATGGATGAGGAATATACCATAGACTAAATAGAATGTGCTATAAAACACAGGAAACTTGGAGAAGTCAAAAGAAAATGGCAAACTTTGGGCATGATTACTAGTTCCATTCTTACAATCATAGTGATTAGAGATGAAAGTCCAAAAATACTTTTTAGAGAGGACTGCAGGGATTTTGTTGTTGTTGTTTCACTTGTTTGACTTTTTGTGACCCCATTTGGGGTTTTCTTGGAAAAGATACTGGAGTAGCTTCCTATTTCCTTTTCTAGTTCATTTTACAAATGAAGAAACTGAGGTAAACAGTGTTAAGTGACTTGCCCAGAGTCACACAGCTTGTAAGTGTTTGAGGCCAGATTTGAACTCTGAAAGATAAGTCTTCCTGACTTCAAACCTGGCACATTATCCATTGCCATCTAGCTGCCCCCTACTACACAGAGATAAAGACCAAAACAAAACAAAAATAATTCAAGGGGCCTTGGAGGTCATTCAGTCCAACCCTCTCACTTTACAAATGAGGAAACTGAGTCACAAGGTGATATGGAATTAAGATCATGGATTTAGAGCTGGAAGAGACATGAGAGGTCATTTTCCTCCAACATTCTACAGATGAGGAAACCAAGGCCCAGAGAAGTTAAATGGTCTCCCCAAGGTTACATAGGTAAATGGCAGAAGAAGATTAAAACCTAGGCCTCCTGACCCAAAATCCTGTGCTCTTTCTACCACATCATGCTACCTGAAATTAACATTATTAGGACCTTTGATCTGAAGACATACACACACATACACACGCACATAAATATACATATACACATGCACACACATACATGCATGCACATACACACATACACATATACACACACTCATGCACATACACATGCACACTGTTTGTGGCATCCAAGTCTCATTTATCTGCAACAGAATCCCCACCAGTGCCAGGCACTATCAATAATGATATTAAACTTTCTATTTCTATTCATACTTCTTTCTGGGGAGTTAGCTCTGAGAGGCTCATTCATCCATATTTGGGTGAAGTATGTATATAGCCTGCAAGAGTCATGGGCAGACCTCCCTTTATAAAACTGATACAAGACCCCAAAAAGTTGTGGATAAATTATGTTACAGGTAGAATCATATTTAAGGGTATGAGGGAAGCTTGATATTGAATAGACTCCTGTTGGGGAGGCTGGCCTTTGGTAAAGCAGATAAAAATAATAACAATGATATTCATAATGTCATTTATATAGAACTTAAAGGTTTACAAAGCACTTTACATGTTATTTCATTTGATCCTCATAACAACCTTGGAAGGGAGGTGCTGCTATTATCCCTTTTTGATAGAGGGGAAAGTTGAGACACAGAAAAATTAAATGACCTGTCCTGGGTCATATAGCTAATGAGATTCAAATGTAGGTCTTCTTGACTCCAAGTCTAACGTTCTGTGTGCTGCACCACAACCCTCATTCCTCTTTATGGCTTTATAAACACAGATGATGGGAGGTACCTTGGTACAGGGGAAAGAACACTGATTCTGTCATCAGAACATTTGTTCACATCCCACTTCTGACAGTTACCTGTGTGATGTTAGGCAAATCACTCCATGCCCCCTGGGACTCAGTCTCTTTATCTGTAAAATGAAACCATTTAGCTAATTGGCCCTCAGGTCCCCTCTGTCTCTAGATCTGTGATCTTATGTTCCAGATTTTTCTTAGGTTGAATTTGCTTCAAGGCAGGTTATACCCAGTCCTGCAAAAGCTTCTTTAATCATTCCCCCTTTAAGGGTTTGGTATATTGAGCACCACAGCTCCTTAAAGTTCTCCAGTACATGTAGAAGAAAGAGAAACGGTTTCTCTTCCCTCCCATGGACACCCACAAAGGAAAGGCAAAGGTATCCCTTGGGATAACAACAACTGATATTTATAAAACTCTTTATATCCATGCTCTCGTTTGAACCTCACAACAAAACTCTTAGAGTTGGCACTACATGTATTTTCACTTCCATTTTATGGATGGAGATGTCAAGACTCAGACAAGGGAAATGACTCACCCATGATAACACAGCTAGTCAGCGGGTTTGGAACACATGTCTCTTGTACCTTCAAATATGGTGCTATCTCAGTTTCTCCATGTTACCACTGGAAGCAGGCCCAGGAAACAGAGGGGAGGTCTTTACATGAGCTACTGGGCCAGTCTTTTGGAAAGAAGTTTCATCTAATAATCTCCAAGGCTCCCAGAAAGGAAGAGATCCCAGCTTTTCAGATCCATTTTCAGAGCATGGGAAACTAAGGCATAAGATGCCAAAATGATTCTAAGTCACTTTCCCATGAGCAACTTAATCAATCATAGGATTCTGGTGTTTGAGCTAGAAAGGACCTCAGAGGGTCAAACTCCTTCATTTTACAGATCCAGAAATGATCCAGATAAGTTAAGTGGTTTGCCCAAAGTCACACAGAGGAAAGATTTGAATTCAAGTACTTTTACTCCAGAACCAGTGCTCTTTCCCCTATATCATGCATGGTACCTTCCAAAAGTTGCCCATCTTCCTTATCCCCCAAATCGGAGTCCAACATTGTCAGATAGATGGGAAGTTTTGTGGACCAGATGGAGGATTACAATTTAGATCTCCTATTTGTATGCAAAGTGGTGTTTCAGAAGAATGAATCTGACATCTCTATATAAGACAGCTTAGGGAGGCAGGCTAGAAACCAAGGGACCAGGTGTGATGTGATAAAGGCCTGAACTAGTGATGTGTCAGTGGATGATATAGAAGGCAGAAAGGAAAAAAAATGGTTAAGACTTGGCTACATGGGAGGAGAAAAAAGTATAAGAATGAAGGATATCTCCAAGGCTTCAACCCTGAGTAACTAGTTTGGCAGGAAAGTGAGTATGACCTCCAAAATTCTGAGTTTAAAGTATAATGGGATAGATTGTTGTTGAGTTATTTCTCAGTTGTGTCTGACCCTTTGTGACCACATTCATGGTTTTCTTGGCAAAGATACTAGAGTGGTTTGCTATTTCCTTCTCCAGCTCATTTGAAATTAAGAAAACTGAATAAGGATAATAAATAATAAATAAATAAGGAAACTGAAGTAAACAGGGTTAAGTGACTTACCCAGAGTCATTCAGTTAGTAAGTATCTGAGGCCAGATTTGAACTCGGGAAGATGAGTCTTCTTGACTCCAGACCCAGCACTCTATCCCCTGTACCACCTAACTGCATGGGACTGGTCTAGGTATGGATTGGTCTAGGTATACACCAGATGATCCAACTGAATCCTGATGAAAATGGAGTTGTATGAATCATCTGTGTAGAGATGAGAGCTGAGGCCAAAGTAGAGGTGAAATCTGAAAGTGTACTTGTAAGACTTTTCTTTGAAAAACTGAACGCCTTTTCCCATTGAAACACTATTATAAATTGCGATGATATTCCCAACCTAGTTAACAAAAGTCTATTTAACCCGCACTGTCCCTGAAATACAACATTGGAAAGGTTTTTTTTTTAATGTTGTTATAATAACAATTAGATTTTTTAAATTAAATTGATTGCTTTTATTTATCTTAATTGCTGGTTCTTGAGATAAACAGACTAGAGGAAGCCTATAGAAACATTTGTGTTAATTCTAAGGACCAGAATTCTGAGCACTCTCAAGCTTTGGAGAGGGTAAGAACAGTTGTTTTATTTTTACTTTTTCAAATTATAGAAAAGGCACTGTGGCATACATTAGTGTACGAATTACTTGGTATAAAAATAATTTTATATGGCTTCATTTTGTGAAAGCAAGTGTCATATATGTACATTTTTACTGAAATAAGACTGACTCAAAATAAATAACCTTGACCAGATGAAACTAGATTGAGCTGGTTTCCCCATCTTTCATTAGTTCTCTTTCAGTTGAGTGCTGAATTTTGTGGTTCACTACTCTCTTTTTGTTGTAGTATTAATTCTATGATTTCTGATATATGGATATAACTTGAGGAAAATGTGCAGAAGTTGTTCATCTTAAGGAGCACACTTCAATGACTGTTAAAGAAATTGTAGCAGCTATTGATGTGAAGACATCAAACATCTCAAGAATGATTTAAGCTCCCAGTGATATTTACATCATTTATATTAAAGTGCAAAAAGAAAATGCAGCCAAAAATAATGCTAAAAGATGATAAGGTATTGCTGTGAAATGACCTAATTCATCATCAGAAAGTAAGCAAAGACCTACAGAAGACTGTGACTGCTGAAGTGGTTGTTATTGATTCCTCTACAGTTTAGGCTTCTTAAAGTTATAAGAAAAGTGAGAGGGTGAGTTTATTTTAAAAAAAAAACAGCTGTTTATTTCTATGAAGTGAAAATGACTGTTATCAGCAAGACAGTACAAAGATGAAGTACTGAAGATTGGGGAGAAGTAATTTTTACTGAAGAAACTCACTTTTTCATTCAAGTATATACCAAAACTATTATCAGAAGAAAGGCATGTGAGCCTATAATCTTAAGCTGTCTTCATCAAACTATAAAACATATACACCCAAAAAATTTGGGTTTTTTTTTTACTTCCAATTGACCTAGAAGTATTGTTCCCATTGAGGGAAGGATTAATTCTGATAAATACATTGATACACTGAGAACTGCTCCAGAATTACAGAAATTCACAAGTGTAGATGGAATACTGCAACATAGCTTTAAACCATGCTGCACATCAATAAAGACTGATAAATTTATCCAGGGGATAGAAATAAATATTCTTTGATGGCCTGAGAACCTGCCTCCTTGATTTATTTATATATTTATTTTAGCCCAAAAAAAAAAAAAAAAAAAAAAAAAAAAACCATGTATATATCTGAGAAAATATATACCAGAAAATACAGAGTGAAAGAATTCTCCCATTGGGAGCAAGGTAACTTAGTTCAACTTAGAGGGAGAGTCCTAGATCTCACCCAAGGGGAAATTCCCCAAAGTCTCTAGTGTAACAAGCTGGGAGAAGGATATGATGGAGATTTCCATATTGTCTCATGTTGGCTTCTTCCCAGAATCTTATTCTCCATTCAACAACTTGAAGTGGGGTTGGCATTGCCCATATTCTCTCTCAAAAGTAAAAGCCAGAAGACTGTGAAGAGACTGACAAGACAGAAGTGACTGAGAAACCTAGATCTCTCTTCTCTCCTGCTCCTATCAGCTTTGTCTCTCATGGATGTATGGGGCATTGCTCTCCACCAATGAGGAAAAAGTCTTATGACAGAAGGGTTAGAGGCTTATGTTATATTCATCTCCTGGTGCAAAACTCTATGTATCTGCTTGATTTAAATGCCCATTGAAAACATATGAAAATTGACTCAAATTTATAAGAGTAAAAGCCATTCCCCACTTGATAAACAGTCAAAGGTTTTGAAATGACAGTCTTCAGAGGAAGAAATTCAACATATCAATAGCTGTACGAGAAAATGCTCCTCCTAATCACTAATAATTAGAGACATTCAAATTAAAGCAACTAAATTAAAGTTAGTTCCATTTAACATCCATAAGATTGACAGCAATGATAAAAAAATAAAATGATGATCATTGGAGTGTCTGTGATAAATAGGTACTTTAATGCTCTGGTGGTGGAACTGTAAGTTGGTTTAGCTATTCTCACAAGCAAATTGGAACTATGCCCCCAAAATAACTAATTTCATATGTTCTTTTACCCAGAAATACCACTACTAGACCCATATGCCAAAGAAGTCAAAGAAAGAAGAGGATTAATATGTATAATATTTGCCACAATTTTTTGTAGTGGCAAAAATAGAAACTACCCATTCACTTGGAAATGGCAGAATAAATTATAGTATGGATATTATAGTACAATATATAAATATACATTATATACAAATATATAATGTATAATATATTTGTATATATTATGTTTAATAATTTATATGTTATATATAAAGATATAAAATATAATATGGATATTATAGTATACTTATGTGCCATTAGAAATTATGAAAGGAACAGTTTCAGAGAAATCTTGGAAGACTTGTATGAGCTGATACAGTGAAGTGAACTTGACCTGGAAAATAATTTATGCAATAACAATACTATATAAAGACAAAAGACTTAAGAATTACAAGTAATGTAATGACCAACCATGATTCCAGAGAACCAATGATGTTGCATGCTATCTACCCTTTTTGGCAGAAGGGTGATGCACTCTGAGAAGATCAATACCAATCCTGTATCATTTTCTCATTGATCCTATTCGATTTCATCCTGTAACTGCTTAAGTCATGATCCTTTGTCTCTAAACTTGATTCAGAGATTCATCTAACCTGTAATGAACTTAAAGGAGTAGATATTGGTTTGGTACATTATATTCAATTCTGTTGTTCTATCCTGTATTCTATATTTCATCCCACTCTGTAAGTGATTAACCAGATTCTGTATTCTGTGTAATAGCCCTGGTTCTCCTCTTTGTCTCTGGGGAAAGCAGCTTGTGAGTTCAAAGTTCAGCTTCCCTCTCTGAAGCTGGATATATAAGCTATGGCTCTCCCATAATCACTACTAATTAAAGAAAACCTCTGAGCATGGGAATTGTTATCTCAGCAACACCTGCAAATCATGTCTGCCAAGAGAAGTTTATTATTTCACATAAATTCAGCCTCTGAGAAGCTGAATGATATCTGTGTGCCACCCTTGAGAATCAGACTAAATTGACCTTGGCCCATTTTAAGGCCCTGTCCTTATAAATTTTGGGTGGCTTTATCTTATGCCTGGGTACCTTCAAGTCTGATGCTCCAGTTTAGTATCTATGGCCTCAAGATGTAGCTGGATCCCATAAATTCATGAAGTATTCCTTAGAGGTAGAAAGAGGTAGGCCTGACCCCCATAAGTACTTTATGCCCACCTTCCTTAATGTTACCAATCATAATTTCCCAACTCCAAAATCAATTTTTGTTCTATTCTTTGTTCTATGCTTATAAAAATGAATTTCACCCTCAATTTGGGGTCTTTTGGCTATTTGAGGGATCAAGCAATCTGCTTGGTTGGCGGGTAGTAGTAGAACAAAGACAACATGATACAATAGAAAGAGACTGGCTCTATAGCTAGAGGACTTGGGTTTGAATCCTACTACAATGCTAACTCCTTTTATGACTTTCAACAAGTCTACCCTTTGTCTACTTAGGGTTTACCCTAAGTAAAATGGGACTATGACTTTCTTATTCCTGGCATTTCTGACTCTTTTAATGGAACCAAGATCACATTAGCATTTTGGAGTGCCACAACATAATGCTGATTAATAACAAACTTGCAGTCTACTCTAACCCCCAGATCCTTTTCAGAAAATGCTCCCCCAACTTTGAAAATCTCCCATTAGAGATTGAATGGTTCCCTGCCAGATATTCTATGGTGGGGATAGTTTTCAGATACAGATTAATCTAGCTGGCCTTTGGAGAATGCTTTCCCTCTTTCCTCATTTGATTTGGTCATCCCTTTACCCCTATGAGGTAGGTTAGATATAAGTGCTACTCTTCCCATTTCACAGATGGGAAAACTAAAGCTAGTCACAGGGGCATAGAATTTAGAGCTTGAAGGGGCCTTAGAAAACAATTATTCCAATTCTCTCTTAAGGATAGGCCTTGGATTTAACAGATGGTTATTAGCTAGGATTTGAACACAAGACCTCTGATGGCAGAAATAGTCCTCTTTCCTCTCTCTAAGTGCTTCCCCTAGTGGCTGGCCCCTGGATCACAAATAGATTGGAAGAGAGGGAGATTAAGAGAGATTTTTTGTAAAGTAACTGAGCAGGGGCCTGCTAGGTGGCTCGGTGAAGTGCATACTGGCCCTGGAGTCAGGAGGACCTGAGTTAAAATTCAACCTCAGACATTTAGGAGCTGTATGACCCTGGGCAAGTAACTTACCCTGATTGCCTCCCCAAAATAAAATAAAATAACAGAGCAAGAGATGGGAGAAAGAAAGACAGATAGACACAGAGAGAAAAGGAAGGAGGTTAAAAGAGATGTGGGTTTGTATGGAAAAGAGAAGGAAATGGGGCAGAAGGTAGGGTATGGGCATATCCAAACTCTTTGAAGAGACAAGGTGAGAGCATTTTCTATGGCAGTTACAAAGTGTAGCCCAGCTTCTACCCAGGAGAGCTCTCTTACTATATATGATGAGAGAGGGTTAGAGAGTAGAACAAAGACAACATGATACAATAGAAAGAGACTGGCTCTATAGCTAGAGGACTTGGGTTTGAATCCTACTGCAATGCTAACTCCTTTGTGACTTTCAACAAATCACTTATCCTTGCTGGGCCTCAGCTTCCTTAGTGATTGATAGCTAACACAGATCACTGTGGGAAGGAGTAGATTAGCAATTCAGAATTTCCTAACCCTATTTCCAGCACTGATTTGTTCTGACAACTTGGGACAAGATGTTTCCTCGTCCAAGGCATAAGAACAATGAGACAAATCTCCCACATTTGTCTGAGCACAGGTCACCTCTGCATACAGGTTGCATTCCTAAAGTGAGTTATTTCTGAAAGGAAAAAATATATGTGTGTGTGTACCCTGAAAAATAATTGCACACATTTTTAACATGGAATTACCATCCCGAAAATATATTTACTGTGAAAGTTATTTTTGCATTTCTTTCCATGCAAATAAAAATGTTTTATTCATTCATCATCACTCTCCTCTTCGTCTTCATCACTTTCATTGTCATTCTCTTCTTCCCAGGCTTCCCACAATATGCTATATTCACATTTTAAAGGCAGCATCTACATTCTTTCCCATGTCGTTAGAATCCCATTGCCCTGCAAACCTACCACAAGGACTATTTAATTTTTTTCTGCCTGGTGTGGGAATACGTCCTCCCTACAAGAACCAGAGTTCTGCCTTTAAGGGTCACCTTCAAAAGGCTTCTTCACTGTCGTGTAGAGGACTTGCAGCCCTGAAATAGCTATTGGGTCTGATTTTGGTGAGCAGACCTGAAGAGTCACTGGGTTTGGGGATCAAAAAGACACAAGTTCAAATTTGGTTTCAGATAATTAGTTGCTATATGACCCTAGCCACGTCACTTAAGTGCTCCCTGACTCAGTTTCCTCAACTGTAGAGTGATGATCACAATATACCTACCTCGTAATAATTCTAAAATAGTATATAAATGTTATTTTATATATATGCATGTGTACACATACGTATGTATATGTATCTGTACACTTAAATGTATATATACCTCACAGGGTTGTTTCAAGAATCAAATGAAATAATATTTGTAAAGCATTTAGCACAATACCTAGTACATAGCAGGCGCTTGATGAATCTGTATAACCTTTCCTTCCCTTTCCCATCATCCTCATAAGCATAATTTCAGAAGTCTTCTAAATGAACCTGGAATGAACATTGCTATATACTACAGTTGTTGTTCATTTGTTTCCAACTCTTCATGACTCCATGGACCATCACACACCAATATTGTCCACGGGATTTTCTTGACAAAAATACTAGAGTGGTTTGCCATTTCCTCCTCTGTTAATACATTAAGTCAACCAGAGGTTCAGTGACTTGCCCAGGGCCACACAGCTAGTAAGTGTCTGAGGCTGGATTTGAACTCGTGTTCCTTACTCCAGACCTAGCACTTTATCTATTGAGCCACTTAGCAGTCTCCATGTGCTACAGATATAATTAATAAAGAACACTACTCATATCCCATACAAGTCAGATTTTTAAGGGAAATATGGTCCATATTCAAAGCAATTCAGTAGTTTCAGTGAAAAATCACTATTCTAAATAATGGTCCATTAGTAGGGAAAGTGCTAGATTTAAAGTTAAAGGGTTTGGGATTGGGTCCTAATTCTGACACTTCCTAGCTGTGTGACCTAGGACAAGTTAATTAACCTCCCTGTTTCCTCAGTTATAAAATGAGAGAGTTGGACCAGTTGGCTTCTTAAGTGCCTTCCAGCTCTAAATCAGTGTTTGTAAGAACTCCTTTATAATCATGAACCATTTTGTAATACTCAGAAGTTCTATACTTAAGATGTTAGTGGTGACTTGAGAAGGTCAATTTATAAGCCAACAGATTTCCTTTTTTATCATTTATTCAACAGACATTGAGTTCTTGCTGAGCTAGGCCCTGGAGATATAAAGATAAAAATAAAATAGCATCTCCCCTCAAGGAGTTTACAGTCCCTCCAACAAACCTCGCCCTAGATTTCTATCCTTTTCTTTTCTTGACAATTGGAATGAAGTGGTCAGCCACAATGTTGTTATTTGAGGTCGACAATCCAACTGGTTTTCAATATCCTTATTTTTTTTTGAGTAAAGACAGGAAACACAAATTCCAAGCCAGTTGGATGATTTGCTGAGTGTCTAGTAGGGGTTCAACCTGGTGTGATACAAGAGCATTAGAAGTGGTTTTGCAGACCAGATGGAGGATTACAGCTTAGATCTCCTATCTGTGTGCAGAATGGTGTTTCAGAAGGATGAATCTGGCATCTCTATATAAGACAGCTTAGGAAGGCAGACTGGAAACTAGGGGACCCATTTACTCTTTCAGGAGTTCAGGTGTGAGGTGATGCAGGCCTGAACTAGTGATGTGTCAATGAATGGGCATGAGAGAGAGGAAGAAAGGGGAAATGGTTAATAGTGAATGGGGTGGAGGAAGAGGCATAGGAGTGAAGGATACCTCCAAGGCTTCAAGCCTGGGTGACTACCATGGCAGGAAAGATGATGAGTATGGTCTCAAATGCATTGTTTGGAGTGTTGGTGGGAGAAACGAGTCTAGATGTGTGCTAAACCATCCAACTGAATTCCAGAAGGGAGATTGAGGATGGAGATGTGTGGGTCATTTGTGTAGAGGTGAGGAGTGAAGCCAAACTACAGACAATACTGGAAAAGCTCATTTGTTTTTGGTCTCTGTTTGGTTTTTTGAGACTTGTCCTTATCTCACCTAGACTAAAGTAGCAGTGATCACTCATAGGTCCAATCTCACTGCTGATCAGCAAGGAAGCTTCGACCTGATCCATTTCTAATCTGAGCTGTTTCTCCCTTCCTTAGGTAACCTAAGGGCTTCCCTCCCTGGGACTCCCTACGGAGGTACCAAATAGGGAGGCCATCTAATCAGTTACAGTCCTGTTGTAGTTCAGAACTCCCAAACTCAAACTATCCACCAGCCTCAGTGTCCCCAGTAACAGGAATTGTAGAAGGATAACCATCCTACCTGGCTGATTTGTAAGGCTGTCTCCACAGAAACCTAATGGCCCATAGAAAAAATGTGTGTTCCAAGAGAATTATAAAAGCACAGATCTGGAAGTGATCTCAGAGCAGGGACTTTAGAATTCATCTGGTCCAACTCCCTCATTTTATAGATCAGGACTCTGGGTGCCTTCCCAAGGTCACATCAGAGGCAGGATTGGAATCCAGGTCCTTTGACTTCAGTAGAGGTCTATACTGCTCTGCCTTCTAAAAGATGTCAGTCTTCTTTATTCCCCAGACCTGTCCTTTACATATCCATTGGCCCATTGCTGATTTGACTTAGGGTACTTCAAACACAGAGACTAGCTCTTTTACATCTCAGCACCCCATGAAGTTCCTGGCAAAATACTCTACACCCTGTAGGTACTTAGTACATACTTGCTGAATAGTAAATGAGCAGCTAGAGTCTTCCCAGACTCTCACAGGGAAGTGGTTCATGCTGTCAATTCACAGGAAGACTGAGACCCAGGGAAGGGCCAATGGCCAGAAATTCTGAGCTCATCTTTGGATTTTCTCTGAATCTGCTACTGGGCAGAGCCATAGGTAGACATTCTAGCCCCAGTGCATTTTCAGTTGGAGAGTGGGGATTGCAGGAGAATACCATCCTCCAGAAAGTGGGATGGAGGGAGGAGTGATAGCAGACAGAAGGAAGTTAGGAGGAGGGAAAGGCAAATTTCAAGGGAGCAGTGACATGGAGAAGACCCTCTGGATAGTGATTAGAGACTGACCATGTGTTGTCATGCTCAGTAGTGTGAAGCCAGTTGAAGACTACCAGGTCCTGGGAGGGTGGGCCAGAGCACCATTATGAGAAGGAAGCATGCCCCATTAATATTGGCTATTCTTAGTACCCTGGGGCAAAACCTGATCATAACATCCTACTTATGGCTCTGTCACTGGGGGGACACTGGGCTTTGTTGTTCCATGCCTGTTTCCCCATATGTGATAGTATAATTCTGCTTCACATAAATTCCTATTGCTAGCTCCTCCTCCTGTCTAACTCCAAACAAAATCCAGGCTTGTTAAGCAACCTCTTCATTCTGCTATCCTGACAGGAAGCCATTTGACCATAACTCTTGAGGGAAACTTAATAGAAATACAGTATGGAAGAGGAAAAGCCAATTTAGGCCTAGGAGATGAAAAAGTCTTTCCTATCCCCCATGCTAATCCTCTCCAGGTGTTTCAAAGACAGATCATAAAAGTTATTTCTATCCTCTTCTCTGAGAGGACTTAGGAGATTTGCACCACATGGGGGAAGCTGTTGGGTCATCTGGAAATCATGAGCAGGGCCTTGGGCCAAGAGCTCTGCTCACTTCCTTTTGTTTCATAGGTCCTCATCATTACTAGTCCCTGGGACAGCCTAGGACCTCTCCTTGACTTTGCTGATCTCACCCTTGTCCCATTCACAACCCCATTAGGCAGAGAATAATGATCATTCCAACTTTGAGGAATGAACTTTTTAGGGGGAGGAGAGAACAGAACCATAACTAACTTGGATAGAATGGGGATTTGTCCAAGGGTGCTGACATTCATCATGATTCTCCTTTCTCAGGGCTTGCTGTCCTGACCAACCCCCACAGGGACAAAGGTCAGACCACCCCCTCTCCCAAAGGAGGGAGTGGAATGACATGGTCAGACCTTCACTTTAGGAAAATCATTTTGGTGACTGAATGGAAGATAAATTGGAGTGAGGAGACAAGGTAGACAGACCCACCAGCAGGCTTTTGTAATAATCAAGGCTTTTGGTAATGAGAGCCTACACCAGAGCGGTGGCAGTGTCCAAGGAGAGAAGGGGATATATCCAAGTGATATTGCAAAGGTCAAATTGGCAGGTCTTAACAACAGTTCAGATAAAGCTTTGTAACTCTAGGCAAATTATTTAATGCCTCTGAACTTTAGTTTCCTCATCTGTAAAATGGGGATGTTAGTAGCAACTACCTAGAAATCTCTCATACAGTTCATTAGAGGAACAAATATGTTTTCATACATAAGTTCTTGGAAAACCTCATAGCGCTAGATAGATGTCTGCTATTGTTATTTTATTTTCATTATTATTAGTTTGTCATATGGGTGCCAATACCTCCCCAGAGATAGCAAGCTGTTGTTAGTAACTACCCACATATCTATCTAGGACAGAAGAAATGTCCCTCTGAGCAGTTCTCCCCAGTGTGCTCCTTCAGGGGGACAGACAGAACACCTAGCCCCTCCCAGTTGGTGATGTGGTCCAGGGACAGGTCAGGAATGAGTTAGGAACTCAAGAAACACCCCTTTCAGTAGTGAATCAGAGGAGCTGAGAGGGCAGCTGCTGCAGGAGCTCTCCATGGTGGCCAGACCTAGAAGAAAAATGATCCTCTCCCCCTTCACCATCCAGGAAGGCTCCCTTGGGTGAGCTGAGCTCATTATTAAACATTTCTATAGCATTCATGCATTCTGAAATTAACATTGTATTGGTTAATCCTCAATTCAGTTAGTATTATATGAGGCAGGGGAACATGTGTCAGACTTAATATCTGTTATTTATGCAGCAGTGCAGGTTTGCACAATGCTTTATATATATATTATGTCATTTAGCCTATAAAAGGCATCAATGGATCATCACAAGAACCCTGTGAGTTATGTGTTTTATCATACCCATTATACACATGGAAAAATTGAGGCTGAGAGTGGTTATATTACCTACCCAGGGTCACACAGCTAATAAGCATTTGAGGTAGTGTAATAGGTGGTTAATTCCCTGTTTAGGTTCAATTTAGAAGAAAATTAAATACTTGTATATCATTTAATGATAAACAAAAAGATATTTATTTAACCATAGTATAGAAAAGATATTAAAAAAGGAAACTACAGAATTTAGCTTGGGTAGATGTACCTCCCCTCTTCCTTGCTTCCACATGGATACATATCTGGTTATCAGAGAAGGGTATAGTGACTCAGACCTTGGTTTATCTGTCAAGTATGAAGGACCTAATTCCACAGAAGTGGCCTTTTGTGCCCTCACATGACCAGAAAACCATGTCAGCATGGCCAGTAGTCATTAAGAAACTGCATCAACAGAGAGGGCCTTGAACCTTAATCTCAGGAACAGCCTCCTTTCCACTTAGGAAAAGCTATATGGCCAGGGGAGGGTGGAGGAAGGGAAGAGAGAGAAAGGGAGGGAGGGAGGGAGAGAGAGAAGAGAGAGAGAGAGAGAGAGAGAGAGAGAGAGAGAGAGAGAGAGAGAGAGAGAGAGAAGGAAAAGAAGAAAGGTCTTCCCTGGTAGAAAGTAGCATTCAAAGGTAATACTTCTTGTCTCCAGATCCAGCTTGCAAGCCACTGTGAGAGGCTGCTTTCTGACTTAGAGTCAGAAGACCTAGATTTGAGTCCCAGCTCTAATATATACTAACTATGTGACCTTGGGCAAGGTCTTTAATTTCTCTGAACCTCAGTATCCTCCTGTAAAGTGAGGATGATAATTCTTGTCCTACCTTTCTCACAGTTATTGGGTGTCACAGGTGCTTCACAAACCAGAATATACTAAAGAAGCATAAGCTCATTTTCTTCTGCCCAAAAGGAGAAAGTAATACAGATCAACCAAGAGTTAGAGGGAAGAGCTATGGATTTGTAATTAGGAGATCTAAGTTCAAATCCTGGCTATGCTATTTATGATATGAGTGACCTCACCCAGATCACTTGGTTCTCTCACCTTAAAGGCTTCTAAAGTGCCTTCCAACTATATATCTACAATGCTATGACTCAGACTTTGTCCCTACAGCAATTATTGGGAGCAGAAGAAGCAAAATCAACTCAAGTCTAGGAGTTTGGTTTCTAGGGTTTGTGGTATGTTCCCTAGAGTTCATGTTATTTCCCTAATACTCAATTTCCCTATCTACAAGATGAAAGGTTGACCTAGATGATGAGAGGCAGCATAGCAGAGTAGACAGAACACTGGACTAGAGTCAACAAGATGTGAATTCCAATCCTGCCTCAGACACAAGTCATTTGACCTCTCACAGTGCCTCAATTTCTTTCTTAGTTAAAAATAATGATGACAGAGTGGAATTCAATAGTCTGTATGGTCCATTCTAGTTTAACATCTGTGATCCCATGAGGGACCATAATTAGAGGAGGTCAAGCAGCCAGACAGAGACCAAAGCAGGTTCCTAAGTCAGAAACTCTCCATTTCCAGCCTCTTCTAGAACCCTTCTGCCAGATCTAAAAAATGGCTCTGCCATTGACAAGAATGAATCAAACCACATGGGTCTCAGGAGCTGTCCAAAGGTACCCTCTCATCTCATCCTGTAACATGTAAATTTATGTTTCATAATAGGACAGGATGAGGCAAGGCTTTTTTATTTCCTTTCTTTATTTTTTCTATCACACACATTATCTTAATAGAAATGCATATCCAGGCACACACTCCACAAGAGTCCATTTTTGGAGACTTTCTCTTTGGAGTGCATCAGTGCTGCAATGAGAAATTAGAAAAGGCAGTTTTACTCAGCAGCATCCACCAGCTCCCTCCTTAGCAGCAAGAGCCTTGACGAGCCCCAGCTGAGAATAGGTATTCAGAACACAGCCTCCCTCCGAGAATCCTAAATGGCCGATGGAGGAACCCTAGTTGTTGAATCCATCTGTTAAGTGCATTTGCCCAGACTCATATCTCTCTTTTCCTCCCTCAAAAGCATTTCCCATCCCTCTGTCTCTGCATCCCAACACACCCTTGTCTTTTTGTCAGCCACTTGAAATCATTAAGGGAACCTAATTAGGTTTGTCAATCCCTGGGGCTGTCTGGGTGGCAAATAAGGCATTTTATCCACTGTCCATTAACAGTCTGTTGACTGAAAAGGAGGCAGCATTTTCCAAGTCAGTGCACAGCTTGCATCAACTTATTTTCCAGGCAGCAATTTCCTTTAGGAAGCTGGGAGTTGCCCAAGTTCTTAGTAGCCCATTCAAACCTAGCACACAGCACAGGGCCTGGGGGCCTGCCTGAAACAAGTTGCCCCAGGAGCTTAGTGCCCCAGGACTTAAAAGTCAGATGCCAAAGAGGTCTTAAACCAAGTTTATTTGAGAATCTCCTAAGTATGACTGGGGGTAGAGAGTAGGGGCAAGGGGAAGAGGTCAATAATCTCTTGGATTTTATTAGACTCCATCCTGTTCTAGCAAATGTTGGAGAGCTACCAGTCAGATACATTGTGATGGGAATTCCTTCTGGGTATGAGTTAGACTAGGCAGGGGTTCTTAATGTTTTTTGTGTATCATGTGACAGTGGTCTAGGGAAGCCTATGAACCCCTTCTCAGAAAATTGTTTTGCAAAGTATAAAATAAAATGCCAAGTATTACAAAGGAAACCAGTAATATTGAAATATTATTACATATATATTACATATAATGTTATAACAATACATATATTATTACAATATATTTAAACAAGTTCACAGACTTCAGGTTAAGAACCCCTGTACTCCAGTTCTTGGGGTCCCTCTCAATTCTCACAATTCTAGGTAACTGATTCATTTCAGTTCAAGAAGATGAGGTTAATGGAGCAAAAGAAAAAATGATTTAAAAAAAAAAAGAATGCTGGATCTAAAAGCAGCAGAGCTGAGTTTGAAGCCTAACTCTGCAAGTCAGTATCTCTGGGACTTAATTTCCTTATCTGTCAAATGAGGGAACTGGATTAGATAGCCTCTGAGATCTCTATTAAATCTAAAGTCAGAAAGCATTTATTAAATACCTGCTTTGTACAAGGGACAGCTAAGTGGCAGAGTGGGTAGAACACTGGGCCTGGAGTCAGGAAGACTCATCTTCCCAAATTCAGATCTGGCATTACTAGCTGTGTGACCCTGGGCAAGTCACTTACCCCTGTTTACCTCAGTTTCTTCATCTGTCAAATGAGCTGGAGAAGGAACTGGTAAACCACTCTAGTATCTTTGCCAAGAAAACTCCAGGGGTCATGAAGAGTGGGACACAGCTGAAAAATGTAAACAACAAAATAACTCTACACAAGGTACTCTTTAATGCCCAGGATATAAGGACAAAGATGATCAATGGCCCCTGTCCTCCAGAACCTGATATTTTACTGTATTCATAGGAAAGTTCTTTAGTTGGGACTAAGGAGGCTTGAGGAATAGGAATAAGTAACAAAACTCCACTTCTCCAGAGCATGCACTAACACATAAAAAGGAAGCCCAGGTCATCTGTCATTAGGTTTTCAAAGCCAAACCAAGATGGAATTAAAATTCAGCTCCGTGGATCCTTGCCCGTTTCTTCTACTGATCTGGATTAGCAAAATAGAGAGAAAAGAGGCCTGCTAAACACAGAGGGGTGGTGAATGGCAAGGGCAGAATTTGAGCCCAGGGTCCTCTGACTTAAAATCCACTGTTCCTCCCATTGTATAACATTGCCTAACATTAAATAAGCAGGTAGGAGACCTGCTTAGATCCTGAGAATTCAACTTGACTTCCAGTATCTGCAGAACCAACACACTGAGGGCTCTCTCTCTCTCCCTTTCTCTCTCTCTCTCTCTCTCTCTCTCTCTCTCTCTCTCTCTCTCTCTCTCTCCCCCTCCCTTCCTCCCTCCCCCCCCCCACTCTCCCCAACTTGCTTCAGAACTTAGAATCTGAGACACTTGATCTGAAATCCATGCTCTGCAAGGTCCCCACAGGAAAGAGCTGCAGTCTGGATTGCTTCTGAGAACTTTACAGCTTAGCTTCTGCAAGTCCCACATCAGCCTTACAAGGGCTCTTTATCAGATATTATAATAATAATAATAACAATAATAATAACAATAATAACAATAAAACTGGCATTTACAAAATACTTTCTTTGCTGTAGCTTTTTATAACTGTAATTATCCCCATTTTATAAATGAAAAAACTGGGATTCAGAGAATTATTTGCCCACTCAAACCCACAGCTAGTTTCAGAGCCAGAGTCAAACTAAGAGCTCCCAAACCCAAGCCCAGCAATACGCCCCTTTACAATTTTTGTTGACAGCTTTTGTTTCTACTTCATCTGTCCTTTCCCCTCCGCACCCAGAAAACCTTATAATAAAAAATAAAAAAGACGGGGAAAATTTTCAGAAAACTAACACATTAACCAAGTTAAGCCATTATATGTGCACTCATCATCTCCACCTCTTCAAAGAAAGAATTAAAATCTCAGATCTCTTCTTTGGGGCTAAGCATGGTCATTACAATTATATGACTCAATTTCAATTTGTTTTATTCTTTTCACTTGTACTTTAGTATGTTGTTGTATGTATGTATTTTTTATGTTGTTGGAGTCATGTGTAAATGGTTTTCCTGATCCTATGCACTTGACTTTGCATTCATTCATCCTTCTCTGTATTCTTCATATTCATTTTAACATTTAAGTAACATAAAACATTAGTATTTTCATGTACCAGCTCTTTGCTATCACACAAAAAAAATTACTACAAAAATTTTGGCATATATGGAACCTTTTTTAACTTTGGCATCTTTGATCTATGCTATAGGCCTAGTAGTGCGATCTCTAGATCAAAGAGTATGGACATTTTAGTCACTTTCTTAGCATAATTCCAAATTTCTTTACAAGATAATTGGACTTATTCATAGCTATACCAATGGTATAGTAATGTGGCCAATGGTTCTGACACATTACAATAAAGAATAGGCAAGTGACCAGGAGCTAGAATGTTAGAGAATTAAGTGTTAGAAAATGAAAAGGAGTGAGCTCAAGCCCTCTGCTTATTCAAAATCATCAGGAATCTATCCAGAATGAGGGCTCCTGAGCTATATGAGAGAAGATATTATTGATTTCTCATTTTTATATCTTCCAAAGTATTGGAAACCTGGATTTAGGTTTTTTTCCCTAGGAACAAAAATAACTATTGGTGTGATATATATATATATATATATATATGTTATATAAAAATTATATATTATATATAATTATATTAAAATAACTGATGAGCAGGCATAGGTTGTTGTACTACCCATAAATGCTCAGAGAAATCTTGTGTAGGGGTATAACCAAGGGCAATAACTAGAGAGTAAATCTTTCCTAGTAGGAAGAAAAAGGGTAATGGTTAGACTAGGCTAGTGGAAACCATATTCTAAGGGTGAGGTCCAGAAGAGGAAAGAATACCTCCTACCTTTTCTGTGAGAGTTTAATAGGTGAACCTTCTTGTTTTATCTTCAACCAAATAGTCTGAAATTTGAATCTGCACTGAGACTTTTTGGAGACCCAAAAGAATAAATATATTCCAAATAAATACTAGATAGTTTAGGAAAGGAGAGAATTAGCTGCTTTGGGAGGATCAGGAAAGGCTTTCCAAAGATGTGTATTCTTGAGATGCATGGTGGAAGTAAGGGATTCTGTGAGATAGATACAAAGAGGGAATATATTTCAGGCATAGGGAAGAGCCAATACAAAGACAAAGAAATGGGAATGGAGTGCTATGTGTGTAACCTCCATAAGGGTAATTTGGGGAGATTGTAAAGTAGATGAAGGGGAATAATGTATAATGAGGCTAGAGGGGTAGGTTGAGGTGAGGTAGCGAAGAGTTTTAAGGACCAAAAAGAAGAGTTCATATTGATCCTAATGTCAATAGGTAGCTACAAGAAGTGATTGAGTAGGGGAGTGACATGATCAGACCTGCACTTGAGGAAAATTACTTTGGTAGCTTTGTGCAGAATGAATTGGAGGAGGAAGAGACTTGAGACAGGGGGCCTGATATTGTCCGAGTGAATCCAGGTGAGTGGCAATGGTGACCTTAAGTAATGTGGTGGCTGGGTGAGTAGTGAGAAAGGAACTTACAAGAGAGATGTTGTGGAGATAGAAACAACCCAATTTGCAAGCCTGCCAGCATTGTGCCAATGTCAGCTCTGCTCACTGGTTCTCTCCCAGCATTTTCTAGAACTCCTAAGAGAACATCTCCGTACAATCCTCTGGATTGACAGTGGCAGCTCTTGGGGTGCTGCAGGCATGTTTACATCTCAACATCTGATTGAGCTTTGCCTGATTGTTATGAGTGTTCCTTCCTCAAAATATGTGCAATTCCGCGTGTCAATCAAGCTCTTTTCAACAGCAGCTGCTCACAGAACACTTGAAAAAGTAGTTTTATTTTGAAACCCTTCCAACCCCAGTTTGCATCATCCCATCCATGCTAAGAGAGCCCACTGGCTGGGGAAGAAAACCATTGCCTCCAGCACAGAGCCATAAAGAATAAAAGGAGAGGGATGGGCACCCTGCAAGGCACTCTCCTTTCCCCTACTTAGGGCATATTTGAATGAGAATAGGATCTTTGTTTCACTCCCCTATCCCCACTTTATTTGTTCTGTATCCCATTCCCCACCTGGAAGGTATATCATTTGCTACTGGTAACAGCCCTGGAGATCCATGTGTGGCCTTGACATCACAGCTGGCTGATGAGCAGATTATGGTAATGTCATAAGCAGGAGATGATGGCTTCAGGTAGGGAACAGACACTGGGAGAGAGCAGAACCATAAAGGTGGGCTGGAGGGCCATTACCTAGTCGTGTGCTGGTGCATTAAGCAGCTGATGCCTGGGCTTTCCTCGATCTTTTGCAGAAGCATTAACCTGGGGAAAATATGTCTGTCTCTGCCTTCTTTTTCTACTTTCTCCAAGGAGCTCTGAGGCCTCTGTGTTGAGCAGCTCACTAATCTTTGGAATAGCTTTAAGAGGGACCAAGATCCTAGGCCTTCTGGTCCCTATTTGAGGGAGATGAGGAAAGCAGGCATGAAAGAAGTTTGTGCTTTTTAACCTGTACACAAGTTGACTCAGAAAAAGGCTGAAGTCAGTCTAGTCAACAGGTATAGGTTGCGTGCTTCCTGGGTACAGGAAATAGGGGATGGTCTGGTCGTGCACCTAGCCCCCAACAGGTCTCATGCTGAAGACTGGATAAATGTGCATGAGAAAGAAAATATTCAACAAAACCTAGCAAGTTCTAGCAAAGTAAAAACAAATGGGGGGGGAGGGAACAGAATAGACAAAAATATATTTATCAATGTAACTAGAAAGAACAAAAAAAAGCTACAACTGAATTCTATGTAATTATAATGACCAAGATTGGCCCAAAGTAGGAAATGGAAAAATGTTCTTTTCTTCCTTCTTTGCAGAGGTTGGGGACTATGGGCATAGAAAATTATGTAGACTGCTAGACATGATCAATGCTAATGTATTGTTTAATTGTGGTGAACTGGTTTTTTATCTCTCATTTTTTAAATTCTTTGTTGTATGGGAAGGTTTGTTAGGGAAAGGGATGTCAAGAAATATATTTGGAAATGAATATGATATAAAAAATTATTGATTAAAATTTATCCATTAAAAATTTTTAAAAGATATCTTAAAATTAAGATATTAACATCTTAAACAAATTTTTTTTTAAAAGAAACACCTTAAAAATTCTTAAGAAGAGGGGCGGCTAGGTGGCTCAGTGAGTAAGAGCACCAGCCTTGGAGTTGGGATGACCCAAGATCGAATCCGGCCTCAGAAAATGAGCACCCACACACAAATAATGACTAGCCGTGTAACCTTGAGCAAGTTACTTAACTCCAATTGCTTTAAAAAAAAAAAGCTATAAAAATTCTTAAGAAGAAACTAAATTTTTAAAAAACAAGGTCATCAATATACCTCTGATAGAGATGGATACAGAGGTGCTAAAAGGGAGACTGAAGAGATTGGATTAGCTCAAGATTCAGATCATAGCATCATAGATTTAGAATTGGAAGGATCTTTTTTTTTTTAAAAGCAATTGGGGTTAAGTAACTTGCTCAAGGTTACACGGCTAGTCATTTGATTTATGCGTGGGTGCTCATTTTCTGAGTCCGGATCTGATCTCGGGTCATCCCAACTCCGAGGCCGGCACTCTTACTCACTGCGCCACCTAGCCGCCCCTTTAGGGCAATTGGGGTTAAGTAACTTGCCCAAGGTTACACGGCTAGGTTTTTTTGTTTGTGCGGATTAAGTGTCGGAGGCCGGCTCCGAACTCAGGTCCTTCTGATTCTTGGGCCGGCACTCTATTCACTGCGCCACCTAGCCGCCCCTAGAATTGGAAGGATCTTTGAAAGTCATCTAGTTCAATCAATCTGGGCCGTCACCACTTGTCTTGACTTGTGTCTTGACACTGGACTTCAATGACCCAGGAAGAGATAGTGAGGCTAACGACTTTGTGCAACTCTGCCTCACTTAAATCCAATTCATGCACAAGTCATCACCCATGATGACATTGGTCCTCTTTGAAAATGAAGGATGACAATTCAATCAGTCCCTTCATTTTACGATAAGGAAACCAAAGTCTGGAGAGGTTAACTTGCCTGAGGTCACACAAGAAGTGGCAAAGCAATGATTTGAACCGGGATCTCTGACTCCAAATATAGCACTTTTTCCAACTATGATGTGTTGTCTGGGACATTGTCAAACTGTGTGTCAGAAGACCTGTTCTCAAATTCCCATTCTTTTACTCACTTACTACATAATCCATTTAACCTCACTTTCTTCTTCTGTAAAATAATCGTTCTAGAAGCATTTATTAAGCACCAACTTTACAATCCACAACACTAGCAGCTGGTTAGCTACAAAGCTAAGATAGCATCTCCACCTTCAGGATTGATCAGACCTGCCTACTTAGGTGCTGAGGGGATCAGATGAGATCATAGGGATGAAAACATGCATTGCTGTGGAATGCCATAAGGGCCTCTTATCACTCAAATGCAATAAAAATCACTCACCTTCCTGTTACACCTCACATCGACCCTGTATGGGCATCAGCCAGGTAGTCTTGTCTCTATTTCACAGAGATCAGGGAACCATGCCACAGAAGCTAGTGACTTACCCATGGTTACGCCATGAACATGACAAATCAAAGACATATGACAAGTCAGGGGTCTCCAAGGAACTTCAGTCTAGAGCTGAAAGGGTCATCAGGCCATCCAGAACCACCCTCCCATTTTACATATGAGGAAACTGAGGGCTAAGGAGGTTGAATCACTTGTCCAAGGGTTACCTAGGTAGTAAGCACAGGATTTGAGCTTAAATCCTCTACCTCCTTAAGCCAGTGCTCTTTCCACTAGACTATGCACTGGAAGCCTGAAGTCTCCTTAATTTAGAGAAAGGTAGGTTGCAAAAAGAATAGAACACTGGATGTGGAGTCAGGAGTTCAAATCCAGCCTCACACATTTATGTGTGATCCTGGGGAAGTCATTTAACTTCTATTTACCTCAGTTTCCTCAACTGTAAAACTGATATAATAACAGTACCTACCTCATTGGGTTGTTGTGAGGATCAAATGAGATAATATGAGCAAATCACTTAGCACGGTACCTAACACGTAGTACGTGTTTAATAAATGCAGTTTTCTTCCTTCTAGAGCTCTCCTCACCACCACCACAGTATTGCAACATGGTGGAAAGAGATCAGTTCCCTTGCCCCCCTGCTTTATTCAGTCTGCTCCTATTTCCTATGGGCAGAGCTGAACTTGATACCTCTCCCTTGGAGCATAAGGCAATGTTCAGGAGCAGGGGGAATGGAGAAAGGGTGACACACCAGCTGATGCTGGGGATATTGCCAAAGCCAGTCTAAGCAGGGTCAGTTGTAGCAAGGGAGAAAATCTCCTTTTCTCCTAGAGAATCTGGTCATGTGTCTCACAGAAGTCAAAGGGGAAAGTGGGCCAGGTAGAGAGACAACATAGCCTGGGACAGGTGGTTGGGAGAGGTTGGGCTGTATTGTGTAATGGGCCAGAGGAAGAATTTGGGGCAGGGAATGGGGAATGACAATACCTATGTGAAGAGAATTTCTTCCCCAACCCAGAAGCAGCATGCCTCACCCCTTAATATTGGTACCCTGGGGCAAGGCCGTATTTACCTCTAATTAAAGTTCTGCCCACCTTAATTAGTAAGATCTGGAATTATCCCCACATGCTTTCCTGTGCATCAGACCCACTTTGGACCTAGAAGGGAAGGTTTTCTCAAATGTTCAGAAAGGCTTAATCCCAGGTTCTAGACTCCAAAGTGAGTTATCTGAGATAAATAGCAGCAGATATTGAACTAACACTTAGGGCCAAAAATTTAGAGTAGGGCCAGCTAGTCCAATCCCCTTACTTTGTAGATAAGGAAATAGACCCAGGGAAGTGAATTCTCCAATTCACAATTATCCAAAGTGAGTTTAAATCCTTGGTCTTCTAACTCCAAATCTAGCAATTTTCCACTCTACTATGCTTCCTTCATAAGGGGATAAACTTTGTACCAAATGAGTGTGGAGAAGTTCCAGACTGACTACCTATGTGTCTGCTCTGTGACCTACAGCAATTCAATTAACCTGACTAGGTCTCAGTCACCTCATCTCTAAAGTTAAGAGATTGGGTTAGATGGCCTCTAAAACTATTTCTAATTCCAAATCTATGGCCCTATGGTTTTGTGGTTAAAAAATGGCACGTTGGCAAATGCAGGGCACTTATTTGCAGGCAAAGGTGAAGTAATGTTGGTTTACCATCCTAACTCATCATTGGTTCTTTACCTACACAGATTCTGGCTCCAGATTGACACATGGTGGGAAGAAGGCTCAGGAGCCATCATTGCTTTTGATAACATCTCCCTCAGCCTGGACTGCTACCTTACTAGTGAGTTCACCCACATTCGTTCCCTTCATTGCCTCCTCCTGAGCTATAGCCCCACTCAGTCAAATCCAGCCAACAGCCCCTCACTCTCACTTCCTGTCAAGTCCTACCAACCATCCCTCCCCTGCATCCCATCTTTCTGTCTTCCTTAATTGAGCTCAACCTAACCAAGATGCCATGGTGTCTTCTGTTTTCCAGTTAATGGAGAGGAGAAAATATCAAGGGATGAAGCTCCCAATTCAAGCAACCTCTTTGAGAATATCTATAAGAAGTCACCACAGGATCCAAGGTCCCGGGAGAATGCTCATGGGGAGAACTTCAACTTTGACCCAACAGGTAAGGGCTAAACCTTTGCTAAGTAATTTATTTCTGCAAGAGACACAGAACCAGATGGATATTTTTGCTTTTTTTAAGGGGGAGATGGGGAATTTGCTTAATAACTGTGTAGCTATGCAAGAAAGCAGATCTATCATTTGGAGCCAAAAGGCAAAAATAGTATGAAAATTGCAAAGAGACAAATTTGGGCTCAGTATCAGGAAAACTTCCTAAGAATTAGAGCTGTCTCAAAGTAGAAAGGCCTCTCTTGAGAGGTAGCAGTTTCTTCTTCATTGAAGACCTTCCAGAAAAGACTAGATGACCACTAGGTACAGGAAGGACCATATGATTGCTGAGATCCTTTCCCATTCCCAAACTTCATGATTCTGTGAGTGTCCCTTGGCAATCTAAGCAAAGGGGAAAGTCTAAAAAATATGAGGATAAAACCTTCCTCTCTTCCATGGCTGAGGGATGCATATTTCTTAGCAAAAAGGAGAGAATCAGCCTTAAAACAGTCTTAAAACCCTCAAACCTGATAAGAGATGTCTGGTATTGTGCTTAAGAATGGATAGGTGATTTTGAAAGATCTTCTATAGCTGGGAAGTATTTTTTAATGTAATGGCACCTGAGATTTCATACTTCTTGGTTCACAGCTTGGACCAGAGGCACAGAAACCCTTTGTTGGAAGTAATAAGCTTCAGGGGAGAGCTTTTTCAAGTTAGGAGTGCCTGTCATGCATACCTGGCTAATAATGTTTTCTCATGAGGTCTCCTAAGAAATACTAATGCCACAATGCTAATGGAGCAGATATTCTAATGTGAGGAGGGGTTTGGTTTGGGCAGGAGTTGGATTCAATGAAGAAATAAAACATATTGTAAGAGGCTCTCTGGTTGCATGTATGATCTCTCCAGGGAAGGGTAGAGAGATTTCAGCATCTTCAGGTTCTAGCTGAACCTCCCGAAGCAAGCTCACTTGGTTTTCCTTGTGTTTTCTTCAGTACCTTGCGTGTGATAAGCATTGAAGAACAAATGAATGAATAAATGATCCAAGAAAACTTGACCCAGGCAAGAAGTCAGTTAATCAGTCAACAAACATATATTAAATGTTACTAAATGCCAGACACTCTTAACCTGAAGAAGTTCTTCCCTACAGCTTCTTTGTTGTTGTTCAGTCATTTCAATGAGTCTAACTCTTTGTGACCCCATTTGGGATTTTTCTTGTCAAAGATACTGGAGTGGTTTGTCATTTTCTTCTCCAGCTCATTTGACAAATGAGGAAACTGAGGTAAACAAGGTTAAGTGACTTGCCCAGAATCACACAGCTAGTAAGTGTCTGAAGCCAGATTTGAACTCAGGAAGATGAGCCTTCCTGACTCCAGGCTCACTGCACCACTTAGCTGCCAGACAATATCCATTATTATACCTCTAATACAGAATTATAAATCCATGATACTCAGATTTGATCAAGTTAGCAAAAATATGAATGACTAGGTACAAACTGGTACCATTTTTACTAAATTCAATGGTTATCAATTATTGCTTAACTGAACTGTGGTTTTCTATTTTCTTTTAGAAAAATCTTTATTTTGTGTTGCTCCAAGATTGTATTCACAGCTCTGAGCTGGCATACTATCTGAATCATCTTGGCTGCTTAAAAGAATGAAGGTGTCAATTGTTTCCTCAGAACCTTGGAGTGCTCTAACTGCTGGGGGAAAAATGTTTTCAGTTCTTTGAAGTAAATGTTCCCCTTGCACTGCTAAGTTCGGAGTTTTCTTCCTGTGTAATGAGAAAGGAAATACAACTTCCAGGGGAACCAAAATCCTTATCAATGAGTAGCTTGGCTGTAGGGCAATTTTGCCTCATTGCAACTAGGAATGTCATAAGGCAGCTCAATGGTGGAGTGGATAGAGTGCCAGGCCTTGAGTCAAGAAGAGGAGTTCAAATCTGTCCTCAGACACTTACTAGCTGTATGACCCTGGCAAGTCACTTTACCCTGTTTGCCTCAGTTTCCTCGTCTGTCAAATGAGCTGGAGAAGGAAATAACAAGCCACTCCAGTATCTTTGCCAAGAAAATCCAAAATAAAATCACAAAGAGGCTGACACAACTGATCAACAACAAAAGGAATGTCGTAGAGGAAAGAGAATTGGATAAGGCACCAGGAGACTTGTCTTCTAAGTTTCTACTCTACCACTAACTATTTGCATGATCATGAGGAAATTACTTTGCCTCTCTAGGCCTCTGTTTCCTTGATGATAAAATGAGGGAAACAGATGATTGCCAGCTATGATATTCTGTGTTTCTTTAAATGATATTTTTCCTCTCTCTTGCTCATGCTTCCATGACCTAGAGGACAGGTAAATAGGGATGAGCAGCCTTCTCAGGTTCACCAACATGAATCTACTAAGTTTCCACCCACCACTGTTCCTACTTTGATCCAAAGTCCTCTAGAATTTATTGTTCTTTAAAACCTGGAAAATTCAACCGAGGATGAATCCTCTCTATTCTGATGAGTTTAAGGCAGTTTCCAGTAAATTCTCTTGGTCCAAGACAATACTGTATACCTGACTAAAGAAATTTTCATTATCTCCCGAGGAATCATCATCCTGAAACATTATGCCCCCACATCATCACTGAGACCCCAGGCTGAGCTCTAGATGTGCCAGAACAAAGGCCTCTCCTAGAACCCCAGAGGAGGGAGACTAACCCCTGGAAGATGCTTTCACTATCCCTAGGCACCTTGTTAGATACACTAGGTAATGGCACCTCCATCAAGAGACTTCTGCTGTTTTGTCTTCTTCTTTGGAGACTTTGCCTCCCACTCAGAATTAGTTTTTAATCGAGTAATTGATTATAACAGGAGAAGAAAAAGATGAAAGAAAGGGGGGGTCCCAATAAGAGAGATAAATGCAAAGCTCCAACAAACTAGGTTCTTCTTGTGTACAAGCTACCCACCAATGGAAAATCTGGAAAAGCATTTGACTCCATATGCTGCTACTCTTTGGAGTAGGAGACATTATACTGTATAATCCATTCATGATGACGGTTGGTCAAACTTCTGTTGACAATGAATGTGACCCTAGAGATTTGGCTTCAGGCCCCTCAATGACCACAGGTCTCTCTGGCTCCAAGTTTATGGAGGTTTTGAAATGCCACCAGATGCCCTTTCCTCCATCCTGAGACCCTGGGAACCCTGAACTTTGAAAAGAAAACCTAATTATCATGTCTTCTCTCTCCTATATACAGGAAACAAGTGAAACTCCAGCCCCTCGAATAATGAAAACAGAGGAGGCAAAGTAATTAGTATTAGACATTTTAGAACCTCCACGAGGCCAAAGTAAGAGTCACCATAATAACAGAAACATTCAGAACCACAAAGAATTCGCACTCCAAACTTTCCCAATTCCCTAAGACTACCACTGAATGTCTTGTTTGATCCAAAAATACTATAAATTAATGAATGAATGAGATGAATAAACATTTTAACCACCTACTATGTACCATGCAATGGGGATACAAATAAGAAAAAGAAAAAAAAATCCCTGCCCTGAAGATGCTTATAATCTAATGGGAAGAAAATATACACAAAAGAAAGCTCAAAAGCAGGGGGAAGCAGAGAGTACCCAGTTCAGAGGGATGATGGTGGTGGTGGTGGTGGTAGAGTTAAACCCAACCTGAGCAGCTGGTAGCAAATGAATGACTGGGATTTCAAGCCTTCTATAAAGGGAGGTTGTGGGAGACATTTTTGCTCCAGTCCTCCAATCAGAGGGGCAGAAGTCATTTAGGGTACTAATGAGGTGTGAGTAGCAAAGCTGAAGCAATTTCCATGATGATGAGCTTCCTGGTGACGAGCTAATCATGGGCGGGATTATGATGATGATGATGATGATGATGATGATGATGATGATGATGATGATGATGATGATGATGGAGTCAAAACCAAGCAGAGTAGCTGGTGGCAAATGAATGAATGAATGAATGGCCCATACTTTTAACAATAGATTCAGACAAATAGCCTTTCCAAGACCTAAGCCCTAAGATGCTTGATCTTGGATTATGTGGGTTATTTTATCTCAGCCTCAATGCAGTCTTCTAAACTGAATTGAGCTGGGCTAGCTGGCCAGGATGCTCATCCAATAAAATGTCCACTCAGGTGCTCATGAAGCTTTCTCGGAAGGTCTCTGAGTCACTTTAGCTAATCAGATGAAGGGGCTGAAAGAGAAAACGGCAAGCATGAAAGCTGGCAAAATTACATTTGTCGGCTTTGCACATACAATTACACTAACTGAATGGTCAGGATAATGCAATCAAGGGGTCTGCAGAATTGTATTTCTATATTTGGCTGAAATAAATGGAATGAGTGGTGAGGTAAAACAGCCCTCCCTTCCCTGCAAAAGCTTAGGTGAGGGTGAAGGGGACCAAGGTCAGGTGAGGAGCCTAAGATATTCCTCAGGAACTGAATTCTGAATTCAGTTCTGAATTCACTGCCTCAGTTCCTATTTTCTGTCTCATCTCCTCCTTTCCACCTTCCTATGAGCTCCTAGTAGAACAGAAGCTAGGCTGGAGAATGGGTTGTCTGGGAGTGAGAAGCAACCTGAACCTTCAGTCCCAAATACAAAAGGAGATTGTAGAGAGCTCCGCCACCCATCCACCACCATCATTTTCACTTGATGATAGAGCTCAGGATCGCTGATTTAGAGTTGAAAGGGATCTTATAGGCCACTTAGTCCATCCTGTTCATTTTATAAATGAAGAAACTGGGACTCAGTTAAATTTTACACTCCTACACACATCCACTACGGTCATATGGTTATTAAGTATCAGAGGTGGGATTTGGATCGTGTCTTCAGGTTTTGACACAACAGAAGAAAATCTTCCCAATAACAAGAGTTTTCCAAACATGGAAGTAGTGAATTACTCAATTCTAGCAGAAGCTAGATAACCACTTATCCCAGGGAGGCTATAGATGAGATCCATGCTCTTGGGAAGTACAGGCCTACAAAAGTCTTGGGGTTCCTTCTGATTAAAGTTCTTAGGACTAGCCCAGGATCCCTCAATACATCTCAGCTTCTCCTATCACAATTGGGAAGCCATAAGGATTCTCCTTCTTTAGGAAATCTCTTGCTGATATAAGATCCTGAATGTCATATTTCATCAACATATACGTGTCCTGCGTATTTCACTGGCACCGGTCACTGAGTGTAGTGTGACTCAGTAGAAGGGGGTATGGCCTAGAAATTCATTACATTACACCCACCCTAGGGATGAGTGTCTCAGAACTCGATTTGGTTAGTCCCCAGGGACCAAACATTGAATTTCTCACTACAGCTATCCTGGAGACCTTTTCATTTTAGTATGACCTTTCATAGCTTAAACTCTACTAGTAGAACTTGTAAGACTCCAAGATCACTCTCCAGGTCATCAGAAGAAGACTTCAATTTCTACATAGTAAGTGGTCAAAAAAGATCTGATTGAATAGAATTTGTTAATGCACTCATTTATCTTTTGCAATCACCATAGCTCCTTCTCCAGACCTCCCATCCTATTTCCATCCCCAATAAGCAATACATCCCAATTATGTTTGACCCTTGTCAACTATATATTGTTATTTGATTGGGGCAGCTGGTGGTTCTATGGATAAAACACTGGGCCAGGAGTCAGGAAAACCTGAGTTCAAATCCTTCCTCAGACGCTTACTAGCTCTGTGACTCTGGGCAAGTCACTTAATCCTGTTTGCCTCTATTTCCTCATCTGTAAAAAGAGCTGGAGAAGGAAATAACAAACCACTACAGTATCTTTGCCAAGAAAACCCCAAACAGGGTCACAAAGAATCAGACATGACTGAAAAACAAGTGAACAAAAACAACAATTGGAAGTTATTTCAAGCTGTAACATCAAAAAGAGATTTTCTTTGTTCTGGTCTATGCCCTTCTGGCTGATTAGTACTACCCTCAAGGATATAATACTGAAAGAACTCTGCTTGTTATTTCTTTTCTTTTCTTTTTATTTATGCATTTTGTTATTATAGCACATTCATTTCTGAATATATCCCTGCCCTCTCTCTCCTCTACTCAGTGAATCATCTCTGGTAACAAAGACTTAAAAAGGAAGGAGGGAAGGGAAGGCATTTCAACAAAATCACCTACCCCATCATCCCTCTCTATATAGTCAATATTCAACACCCAGCTTGGTGCAATGGAACATGGACTAGATTTAGAGTTGCAGAACCTGGGATTGGCATCCCACATCTGCCATTTATGTGAGCTTTGGGTTGTGTGGCTGCAGGCAAGTCATTTCATTGGTCTGGGCTTCATTATCCCCTTTAGGAAATGAGAACACTGGACTAGATGGCCTCTGAGGTCCTTTAAGCTCTAAATCGATGTTCTTGTGACCGTCCCTATGACCCTTTTCTACAATGAAGTGATGTAGGTAATTTTCTCAGCTCTTCTCCAGGGTCAAGGTTGGTCATAATAATTTTGTAGCATTCAGTTTTCTTTTCTTTTTTTCTGTTTACATTCTTTGAATCATTGTAACTATTCTTTTCCTGATTTTGATTATTTCACTCTGTATCAGCTTGCAAAAATCTTTCTTTTCCACTTGGTATTTTAATCCCATCAAAATTAACCTGTGAAGTGTACCTCAATTCTGAGGTTTTTCAACACTCCAGTGGGTCAGTGAAATACAGCCCAAGGTATACAACAGTGTCTTAACTATCTACTGCCCAACAGGTTCTTCCTTTTGAAGTGTGTAGCATATCCACCACTGCCCTCCCCTTCTTGCTGCCAAAATTCTATTCCAAGCCCCTTCACCACCTGCCTAGATTACCAAAATGGTCTCCTAATTGGTCAACCTGACCCTGCTCTCTCTGTCTCATAACTACTCTGTATAGCACCAATAGCTTGATCTTCCTGAAATATCAACTTGATTTACTCCCCTACTCAGAACCATTCACTGGCTCTATATCAGACACAGGATCAAATGCAAATTATGTGGTTTGGCATTAGCACACCTTTCCAAAGGTGTCTTACTTACACTACTTGCTAACATCATGCTGTAAGCAGGTCAGTCTGGATGTATCCTCTAAGATGCCCTGCTTACTCTGAGGTCCAAGGCTTTGATCCTGTGGCCCTACTTCTAGAATCAAACAATCAGTTATGCACTGATTAAATGCCTACTGCATACCAGGCACTGTGCACTGTGATGAAACAATCTTGGTCTTTAAGGATCTGACATTCACCCAGAGGAAATAACAAGTATATGCAAAATAAATATAAGCAAAAAAAAGGTAATTTGGAAACGGGGGAACTAGCAAATGAGCTATCAAGAAAGATCTCATGTAGAAAGGAGCTCTTGAACAAAGTTTTGGAAAAATTTAGGGTTTCTAAGAGGCAGAGATAAGGAAGGAGTGTGTTCCAGGCACAGGACCCATGCAAAGGTGTGGAGAGAATGTCATGTGGGAGGAATAAGAAAACCAATTCAGTCTTTGTGAAAGCGAATCAGAAAATCCTCTGCCTCTTTCTTCACATGAGTATTCTGTTCTGCCTCAGTCTCCAGATCAGGTCTTCCCTTCTCCATAGAGCCTTCCCAACTCCTCCAGTCCACTATGACCTCTCCTTTCTCTAAGCCCCCCTGAGTATCTGCTGTCTCATTCTGGCAATGTGATTACTACATTACATTCATTCTTTGTAAATTTGTAACTCTCAACAAATGTGAACTAGCAGCTAGGTGGTACAGTTGGTAGAACTGCAGTGAGACTCATCTTCATGAGTTCAAATCCAGCCTCAGACAAATTCACTAGCTGTGTGACCCTGGGCAAGTCACTTAACCCTGTTTGCCTCCATTTCCTCATCTATAAAATGAGGTGGGGAAGAAAGTGGCAAACCAATATCTCTGCCCAAAAAAATCATGAAGAATCAGATGTGACTGAAAATGACTAAACAACAGCAATAAATTTAATAAGCTACTTTCATTTATTCAACAAGTAACAAATACCTATTTTGTTTGAGGTCCTGTTATTTAATTCTTCATTTTATATGTAATTTGGCTCCTAAACTAGATTGTAAGTGTCTGGAGGGTAGACAGGACAAGTTCTATATTTTGTATCATTTTCAGTATCTGTCAAAAACCTGAGCATATGGTAGGTATTCACTGAGTATTTATTGAATGCATGGATAGTTGGATGTTTGGATGGATGAATAAAAATACCCAAAGCAATTAGAGAATAATTTCAAAGGAGAATACAAATATGCACACTGCAATATAATTTAATACAAATAGTACAAATGGAACTCTGTCACATCATGGATAAGAATCCTGTACAAAAATGTCAGGGAGACCTAGACTATAGCATCAGCATGGCCATTGACTCACACTGTCTGGCTAGGTTCAAATCCTGGTTCTTCCACTTGCTGTTCATAGGACCAACAGCAAGTCCCAACCTCCCCAGACCTTAGTTTGCTCATCTACAAGATAAGAGGGCTTGACTAGATGGCTTCTGAGCCCCCTTCCAGCTCTCAGTCTATGATCCAATGAGTATGAATTATTTAAGGTCAGGGAAGGGTTGAGACATTGACTTTCCTCATCTGTAAAATGAGTGTTGAACTTAACTGATCTCTAAAGACCTTCCCAGCTCTAACACTCTGTGATTCTAAGAGCCAAGAGAAAGTAAAGTAAAGGAATAATAAATCTATTTCTCCCATCTCTTCCAATTAACCTGTGACACTTTTAACATCCCCACAAGTAAGGGTGACAGGCTGTCCCTTTCTACATACAGTGACATTATTCAAGAACAGATGCCAGTGCCAATTGAAAAGTTTTATATATTTCATATAAATTGATTGGGTCTATTTCTGCTAAATACATTATCGGCTCACTGTGGAACAACTATTAGAGATAATAGAATTTGTAGCTAGAGCCATTCAGTCATTAAGTCCTGAACCTACCCTCCTGGGCATGATGGCATCATTGGAGGCTACACTAGGACAAATCTCAAGAAGGCTACTTCCATTGGAACATTGTCCTTCCAAATCTGAGTCTTTGCCTCTAAAGGTTGGAGGCAGATGTGTACTTACAACCAGAAGGAACCAGGGCTTTGACCCAGGGCACCAAAATTGAGGTGGCACACAAAGATCTAATAACTCCTTCAGAAGAGTAGAAACAACTTTAGTTAGCAAAAGTAATCATTTAAGGATGAAAACTACAGGATCATGGGCATTTTAATAACACCTAACTGTGAGACTCTATAGTAAATAATTTGTCTCCAAATAGAAGTCTGTGCATGCTTCTGGGGTATATAGTTCCCAGGGAAAATACCCTCCTTTACATTCTTAATTACTTCTTATATTATTTCTACTCATGAATTACAAAGTGTTTTTGAGGTCATATTCTGAACTGCTTCCACCTGGTGCTCTGTGCTGCTGCTTAAACTCCAAAATTGCTAGTTATAACTCAGGTTAGAGGATCTCTTTTTCAGCCCAGACCTTTTCAGATATTCAGGATTCACTGCTGATTTGCCTTCCAATTTCAATGAGTCCATTTCAGAAAAAAAGATGAATGTTTTTGAAAACAGCTTATAAAACCCTATCTGCTGCCCCTCTTTGGAACAGTTTTATATACCAGAGGTTTTGAATAGGTTGAGCCAGGAAAGCTTGTCTGGTTATAGTTTGGAGTTTTTCCTCCTTTTTTTTAAATCACACCCATGATTTAATTGATATGGAAGAATTCCATAAGGTGACTCTCTCTCACAGTGCAGATTAAGATGCCTGGTCTTCAATTTATCATCTGAGAGACCTGCATGCAGCATTGACTTGTCAAGGTTCACATAGACGGTATATATTAATTAGAATCAGGACTTGAATCCAGGGCTTCTTGACTACAAGATTGACCTTTTATCCATTACTGCAGACTGTTTCTCTGTCCTAATTTTAGAGAGGAAAATGGCATTCCCCACCTTTTCCCCTAAAGCCACCCCTCCTCTCAACTTCCTTATTTCTGCTGAGGTGCCACCGTCTTCCTGGTCATGCAGATGACTAACTCGGGAATTATCCAAGCCTCTTCTTTCTCACTCACCCCTATATCTGACCAGTTGCCAAATCTCATTTTGTCTGCCCCCAACGACATAGCTCAAATCTGCCCGATTCTTTCAGTCACATGACTACCACACTAACTCAGACTTTTCTCAACTCTGGCCTGGCCTCCGAATTGGTCTCCCTGTTTCCATTCCCTTACCTTTCAAATCCATCTTCCACACAGCTGCCAATAATCGGTGCAGGGGAAGATGTGCTCATCTGGAGCTGGAAGACGGGTTCAGATCCACATTCTGATTACGTGGGTAATCTTGGGCAAAGCAAAGATCAGAGATTTAGAGCCAGAAGGTTATAGACCTCAGAGTCCATCTAGTCCAACCCTATATGTATTCTGGAGATGGCTTGTTGCACATTCTTATTTACTTGTTGCTCCCCTTCCCCATTAGATTGGGAGCTCCCTGAGGGTAGAGATTGTCTTTTGCCTTTCTTTGTTTCTCCAGCACTTAGCATGGTGCCTGGCACATACTAGGGGCTTAATAAATGCTTGTTCTTTTTCCTTCCTTCCTCCCTTCCTTCCTTCTTTATTTCCTTCCTTTCTTTTTTCTTCTTTCCTTTTCTTCCTTCTTTCTTTTCTTCCTTCTTTCCTTTCTTCTTTCTTTCCTGTCTTCTTTCCTTCCTTCCTTCTTTCCTTCCTCCTTCTTTCGTTCATTGTTTGCTTCCTGCCTTCTTTCCTTTCTTTTTTCCCCTTCCTTCCTTTCCTTTTTTTCCTTCTTTCCTTTTCTTCCTTTCGCTTCCACCCTCACTCATATTTGTATGATCCAAGGCTGCCCCTAAGTAACAGGTTCATTTGGATTACTTGTCAAAGAACGTTAAAGCTGGAAGGAACCTTAGAGGTCCTATAATGCAACCTCCTCATTTTGCAGATGAGAAAATTGAGACCCATAAGGTAATATGATTTGCCCAAGGTCACAGGGGCAGTAAGTATCAGAACTGGGACTCTAGCCCAGTTCTCCAGACTCTTAAGTGCAGTATATTTTCTACTACTGCATCCTCTCTCTTTGTCATTTACTCAAATTGATGTGCTGCTTCAGGGAAGAAAGAAATGCTTAGAGCTAATTAATTATTCATGATTACTCATTATGTGAGCGTGTTGTTCAGCATAGCAACAGTCCCAAGAGCTTGGTAAACACCGTGGCCTTTATGCAGACTACTAGGGTGTGCCATTTAGGGGTTAAAAGAGGAAATATGCTTCCCTAACTCTAGAACACCAGGGAAGATCCCAGATGCCAGGGAAAACACAGCCACAGCCAACCATGTCATTGGGAAATGTAGAAGTAATTATAGCTCACATTTCTATAATGCCTTTAGATTTGCAGAGTATTTTAAATATGGTGTCCCATTTGAGCTTCACAACCACACTGTGAGGCCCTTACTGTAAGTTTTAGCACCCCCATTTTACAGTTGAGAAAAGAGAGGCTCAGGTTTAAGTGACTTGACTGGGGCCATTCAGCTATTAGTCATCTGGATATTCAATATTTATCAGAATCTGAGTCAAGCACCAAATCTAGTCCTCTGTATATTATGTCAAGTTGCCTCGGATATGGCAAAAAGTTAAAAAGAGCATTGGTCTGGGAGATGGGGAGGCCTGGGAATCCAGTAACCAACCTTGTCTCTATCTCACTGTGCAGATCTAGGCAAGCCTTGTCATTTTTCTAGGCTTCATTCTCCTCCTCTATGCAAAGGAGGGGAAAGAGTCAAGAAGACCTAAGTTCAAATGCTACCTCAGACATATCAGATGAATGACCCTGGGCAAGCTCTTTAACTTCTCAGTCTCGGTTTCCTCATTTGTTAAAAACAATGAGGCTAACAATAGCATCTACCTCCCAGGGTTTTTGTGAGAGTCAAATGAGGTAGCATACATATGGGCATCCCTAGGACATCAGAGCCTGCCTGGGCATCTTGCCATCTGCCATGCTGCTACGGGCATTCTTTCCCTGCCCTGCCCCTGACCTTCCATTTTCACTATTAATAGAAGTGGCCCAAGAACTGACCCCCCCTATGGCTTTACTCACAATCCCGGGAGCCTGTGGACCAGCACTTCCTTCTGTCTTATGTATTATTTCAGCCATTGACATGTAGGCTACTTCAGGATGTCAGGGACTGTATCACTTTTGTATTTCTGTCTTATCTGCCCAGCATGGTGCCTGACACATAGAAAATGCTTGATCATTTTTTCATTCATTCATGCATACATACAGTATCATTTCAGAAGAGAGATAATTGAGAGAATAATTGTTAAAGGCAGCTAGGTAGGGGCAGAGTCAAGATGGAGGAGTAGAAACAGCTCTTCCACACAGCTCTGGCTCCCACAATTTCCAAATTCATGTAAAAGGGGACTTTAAACAATCTCTGGAGCTCCAGAACCCACAAAATGATACTGAGAAGCTAACCTCCCACTGAGGACAGCCCAGCAGCCTGGCAGGGAGCCACCAGCACAGCACTCTGGGAGCCGAGCCCAGGCCCAAGTGAGTTAGAGGTTTTAGCCCCAGGGAAGCCTGACAAGCAGCCAGCTGGAGAGACTCCAGAACACCAGCAGCTGTGGAGTTTCCAGAATTACCAACACATAGATGCCATGGACAAAGTGAGAGGTTAGGGTGATATGGACTTTGGGACTCATTAGTGGGGAGAGCGTGTAGTCTCTTTTCCTGGGGATGAGAAGCCTCTGAAAAGCTTCAGCACAGCCACAGACACATGTGGCAGCTTCAGTTGCTGGCCTGCTAACTGTAGGGGGATCCACCAATCAGTCTTAGGGGTAATCACTCTTGATTTGACCTTCTTGGATCTGGATTGCAGTCTGGGGTGGAGGTCTTGGGGTGTGTGACCAGCTTGCCAGAGTGTGTGGGGGCTTCAGAGAGGGCACCCAACTGATACCTCCAGCAGCTGAGAAACCCCAGCCTTTGGGATGGAAGCTCCCCTGGCTGGTGGCAGAGTCCTACTATGGCAACAAGCCCAAAAGTTGAGTAATTGAGTGGCAACATGCCTAGGCAAAGGAAACAAAATAAACAGAAAAATTCAACATTAGACTCCTATTTTGGGGGCAAAGAGGATCTAAGCATGGAATAGGAGGAGGACTGGGAGGTCAGAAATCCTGTACCAAAAGCTTCAAATGAAAATACAAGCTGGTTACAGGCCATAGAGGAGCTTAGAAAGGATTTTGAAAATCAAATAAGAGAAGTGGAGGAAAAATTGGAAAGAGAAATGAAAATGATGAAAGAAAATTATGAAAGGAGAGTCAACAGCCTTACTGAGGAAAATAATGCCCTAAAAAATAGACTAACTCAAATGGCAAAAGAGGCTGAAAAAGGCAATGAGGAGAGGAATGCCTTAAAAAGCCGAATTTTCCAAATGGAAAATGAATCTCAAAGGCTCACTGAAGAGAATCTTTCCTTCAGATTTAGAATGGACCAAAGGGAAGCTAGTGACTTTGTGAGAAATCAAGATGCTGTTAAACACATCCAAACAAATGAAATAATAGAAGGCAATGTGAAATATCTCATGGGAAAAACCACTGACCTGGAAAATAGATCCAATTAAAAATTATTGGACTACTTGAAAACCATGATGAAAGAAAGAACCTAGAAATCATCCTTCAAGAAATTCTCAAGGAAAATTGCCCTGATGTTTTAGAACCAGAGGGCAAAATAGAGGTTGAAAGAATTCTCTGATCACCTCCTGAAAAAAATCCCAAAAAGAAAACTCCTAGGAATATTATAGCCAGGTTCCAGAATTCCCAGATCAAAGAGAGAATATTACAAGCAACCAGGAAGAAACAATTTGAATACTGTGGAAATGCAATCAGGATAGCACAGGATCTGGCAGCTCCTGTACTGGGGTTGGAATATTATATTCTGGAGGTCAAAGGAGCTGGGATTAAAACCAAGAATCACCTACCCAGCAAAACTGAATATCATGTTACAGGGGAAAACATGGTCATTCAGTGGAATAGAGGACTTTCAAGCATTCTTGATGAGAAAAACCAGAGTTGAATAGAAAATTTGACATTCAGACACAAGAAGCAAGAGATGCTTGAGAAGGTAAACATGGAAAAGAAATCAAAAGGAACTTATCAAAGTTGAACTATATACATTACTACGTGGAAAAACAATAGCAGTAACTGATGAAACTTTTCTCAGTATGAAAATAGTTGAAGAAGGGTATATGGGCACATAAATACATTATGTGAATGTGTATATATATATATATATATATATATATATATATATATATATATATATATGTTTACAGGTATACATAGATAGAGGACACAGGTTGAATTTAATAGGAAGGGATGATACTTAAAAGGTGAAATTAAGAGGTGAGAGAGGAATATAACGAGAGGAGATGGGGAGAGACAGAATGGGGTAAACTCTCTCATAGAGAAGAGGCAAGGGAAAATGGTACAAGGGAGGGGAAGAACAGGAAGACAAAAAGGCAAAACCTTATTCTCATTGAATTTTGATAAGGGAGAGAATGACATACATACTAAATAGGATATCTCACCCTACAGGAGAGTAGGGAGGAAGGGGATGAGAGGGGGGATGATGGAAGGGAGGGTGGGAAGTTGGAAGCACCCACTTGTGAAAAGGGACAGCATCAAAGTAGGAAATAGACCAAGTGGGAGGTGGGATAGGAGGGAGGGAAATATAGTCAGTCGTTTACAATATATCTACTATGGTAATGTTTTGCATAGCTACACATGCACAACATATACTGAATTGCTTATTTTCCCAGTAAGGGTGGGTGACAAAGGGAGGAAGAGAATGAATCTGGAATTCAAAGTTTTAAAATCAAATGTGTAAAAATATATAAATACTATTATCAATACTATTTTACATATAATTGGGAAATAAGATATACAGGTATTGGGGCACAGAGATTCACCTTGCCCTACTGAAAAAGTCCAAAAGGGTATGGGAAAAGATATGGGAGAGAGCAGATTTGATGAGGGGATATCCTGTGGGACTGATATTCTGGGGTGAGGGGTAGGGAAAAAATGGGGGGAAAAATTGTAACTCAAAATCTGGCAGAAATGAATGATGTAAACTACAATTTAATAAAGCATTTGGGGAAAAAAAAGAAATGAGGGAGGGTAATCTGGTTGCTCTCACCTCATTAAAATGTATCCTTTTAAAAACTCTGCTAAATTTTTCAACTTTAAATAAAATTGGTGATTAGGGAAAAAAAGGCAGCTAGGTAGCACAGTAGATAGAATTGGCCCTAGAGTCAGGGAGACCTGAGTCTGAATCCTGCCTCAGACACTTATTAACTGTATGATCCTGGGTAAGTCACTTAGCCCCTATTTGCCTCAGTTTCTTCATGTGTAACATAAAGAGGCAGGACCCAATGACCTCTAAGGAGGTACTTTGTCAACAAACGTTGAGGTTAGGATTTCCTGTGAAACAAGACACTGAGAAGACAACCTGGCATAATGGATGGAGAGCTAACCTGCTGCTCAGGAAGACCCAGGTTCAAGTCTTGACACAGACACAAACTGATAGAATGATCCTGGGCAAGTCATTTAAGTGCTGGTGGAGGGGAGGGAGTGGGGGCAGACAGCTTGCTAAAACATGACATGGTGGAGCAGATGCTGATCTGCTTTAACAGAGGGAGTTTCCTCAATGGGGGCTCCCTTTGACAAAGAAATCACAAGTCTGATCTGAAACAAACAAAAAAGATGATGCTGGGCTCATTGGAAATGGAAACAAGCCTACACTTGGGAGTCTGGATTCAGTCCTAACGTGGATTCCTACCATTCATGTGATCTCTTTTCTCTGAACCTCAGTTTCCGAATCTGTACAAGGAAGATAAAAATTAAGTGCTCCTACTTTCTGGGGTTGTCATGAGGAAGGAGGGCAATGGAGATGTGAACTGTTATTGGAGACATACCGTCATAAGCCCCCAAGGGCCATCTGGCCCATCCTTTCACTTTACAAATAAGGAAACTGAGGTCCAGGAAGGTTAAGTGATTAGCCCCCAAGGTCACACACAGTCAGGATCTGAACCTAGGTCCCCTTACCCCAGAACCAGAGCTTTCCCCTGAGCCATTATGACAAAACCATCAAAAAGAAAAAACGAATCCCACCACTTCAACCCCAACCATCCATCTATCTTTGACTCTCATCCCACACTCACTGGAGGAAACACATTTTCCCCAGTTTGCTTCAGTGAAAGGTTATATAACCAGGAGACAATAAATTCAGGAACTCCGAGCTCAGCAGGCCTCGATTAAGGTCATTAAGCTTGCATCTCCTCAGCAGGCAGGAGGCTCCTCCATCATCATAAGAGAATGTGCTAAGCATTATTTGTTTGGGAGGGATGCTTTTAATTATAATTCCTCCCCAGATTTCCTGGCACTGCCTGAGATACAGTTCCACATCCCGCTTAGCTCTGCTCAGCCCCCTGGGTATCTCCCTGCCCAGCTTCAGTGGCCTTTAGAGAGCTGAAGGTTCTTCTTGGGTTAATGTTCAGGTGAAGTTGGGCTGAGGTGGGAGGAAGGAGGGAGAGCTGGAGGGAAGGACTGCTGAGAAGCCATTCTGAAGTACCCTAGAGGCCACAAGTGACTGATATCACTGTCTAATGCCAAGGAGCCTGTCCCCTACCCCCAAGCTGAGCAGAAAAAAAATAGAATACTGGAGTAAAATCCTCCTGCTAATAATGGACATTCTAGAACCAAATGTGATCTCCTGACAACCCAATGAGGTCTATGCTATAGATATTATCATCCCTATTTTACCGATGAGGAAACTGAGGCTGAGAGGTCCTGTGACTTACCCACAGGCACCATAGCTGGTCAGTGTCAGAACTGGAATTTGAGCCCTCATCTCCTTGGACCCAAGGCCAGCACTCTATCTAATGTGGCATGTGGGAGTCATTTAATATAGGCCTTGCCCAAAGCATGCTCTCCTCTGCACATCTCTAGCTGCTAATGAATAGCAACCCCCCACCAACTCCCCCCCCAAAAAATAACAAACTCACTACTGAGCAAATGAGGCCATTCCATTTTGAGGATTGGCACTAATTGTTAGAATGCTCTTCCTTACACTGAGCAGATGTCTCCCTCAAGGTGATTTCCACCCACTGGCACTCACCATAATAATTCACATTCATATCTAGCTTTAAGTTTTCCTCACATTCATCCTGTCAGGTAGTTCCTATCATTATCCCAATTTTGTTTATTTCTGTACTTCAAAGATCTATGATATTTGTCACCAAGGACACCCACTCCACCAACACAGATCACAATGTCTCCTCAGCTTAGTAGGTGGTCATCCCCTGATTGCCGACCAAGTGACAATTTCCTAGAAATTCAGCCAGGCTGGTCCTTAGAGAACAGACATCTTGTCCATCACTGGGCCCTAAGGGACAGAGTAATACAATGGAAACAGTCCTCTCCTACTTCGGAACTGTGTGGCCTTGGACAAGTCACTTAGCTTCAGTTTCTTCATCTGTAAAATAAAGTCATTGGATTAGATGACCAGTTAAAATCCCTTCTTGTTCTAAGTCTAAATATGTTCTAAGTCTAAATATTTCCAGAACTTGCATAAATCGCTAACATTTACCCATAGCATAACATGTATTGTCTCCCATTTACAAAGCACTTTTACAGACATAATTATATTAGATCCTCCTAACAGAGGAACTGAACCTCTATGTAGCCTTTTAATTCTCAGTGACAGATCCTTTGAGGTCTCTTCTGGAGCTGAGACTCAAGAATTTAAGAAACAGGAAATTAGGAAAAGCTTGCATTCTACTGAGAGGAAACATAAATAAATACAAGATACTAACAAAATAATAAATACAAAAGGAACCTCAGAGCAAAAGAGCACTGACAATTAGGGGGACAAAGGGGATCAGGAAAGACCATGAGGAGGATGAGACTTGAGCTCAGTCTTGAAGGAATGTAGGAAGGGAGTGGAGACCAGGCATCACAGGTGATAGCCTGTGCACACTCACGGAGGTAGGAGATGGAGCACCGTGCACAGGACACAGCTCCTCATTCTCCTTTCCTCTCGCCCTCTCCCCTTCCTATTTCCCTACAGTTTCCTCTTCCCATGCTACCTTCCCTCTTTTATCTTCCTTGCCACCAAGATAGTTTGGTTTTTCCTTTTTATCTTTGCCCCTCTTTAAAACTGCCTCCTCCCTCCCCCACCTCATCTCTTTTATTTATGCAGCTACTGAGGTACATAGTTTAATCTTACTGCCTCCTTAACACTTCCAGATGAAGTGCCATTGCCTCTCCAGAGCAATTGGAGAGAGGGAGGGAAGAAAGGAAGGAAGAAGACAAGGAAAAGGAGGAAGAAAGAGGGGAAAAGAGATGAAAGGGAGAGAGAAGAGGGAGAAAGAAGCTTCCTGCACATATCCCGAAGACTTAGATGGGAATTTGTTAACATGTACAAACCCTTCTCTCAAGCAGTCCTGGAGCCTGGTGGGCCACTGGGGTTGGTCTGTCCTCTGCAGTGGGCCTGCAGGAGGGAAAAAGCAGCAGAGAAGGAGACACAGCTGAGATCTCCCTTCAGTTTTCCATAAGGGCTTCTCTTGCTAGAGTGTGGAAGACAGTGTGATTCCTGTATTTGGGGCTTTGAAAGGAGCTCATCAGTCACTGGAGATGTTATAAGGGCTCTGGGATCCATGGTGAGAATAAAATGAGAGTCCTTGAAAGGGACTGATGAAGGTCAAGGAACTAATATTTCACTGAGCTGTGATTTCAATGGAGTGAATCTTCCCTCCACTAACATAACCCTTCTTAGGAAAAGAGCATCCAAAGTTGCTCTTATCAATGAAGGGATCACCCTATAGCCAACCTGATGGAGTCCTCCAAACTTTGTCATTCTGGTCCTTTAAGGACATCCCAAATCCATACTTAAAGCCTACTGCACTTGGTAGGACTGTCCAAAGCTCATGTTCCTCTGGCCAAGCTTCTGAAGCCTTAGGGCACCTCCCTACCACAAAAGGATGCTGGAGTTGCATATAAATGGAGGAGCAACCACTAAAGTTGTTGTGATGATCCAATGGCTTCCTTTAAGGTCCAGTTAAAATTCTGCCTTTTACAGAAGGTTTTCCAGCCTCCCTTAATTCCGGTGCCTTGCCCTGTACATAGCTTGCTTTTTGTTTCCCAATTGTCTCCTCCTCTAGGCTATAAACTCCTTGAAGGCAGAGATTGTGTTTTACCTCTTTGTATCCCCAGCTCTTAGCACAGGGCCTGGCACTTAGGAGGTGCCTAATAAATGTTTGTTGATTGATTAATTGATAGGAATGGAGTAATGTGTAATAAGGTTGAAAAGGCAGGATGAGATGCAGCTTGTAAAGGACTTTGAAAGGCAAACCCATGAATTTATATTTGGTCTTGTAGGTAATAGGGAACCACTGGAGTTTACTGAATAGAGAAGTTAAATGGTCAGACCTACTACACACAATGGGAGAATCACTATAGTCACTGTGTGGAGGATGGATTGGAGTGGGAAGATATTTGAAGTGGAGAGACCAATAGAGAAGCTGTTACAATAGTGAGGGCAAGAGGTGATAAAGGATCCAAGCCTACAAGTTTGGCCTTGTGAGTGGAGAAAAGGGGATGTGTGTGAGATACATTGTGGAAGCAGAAATGACAAAATTTGGAAATTGATTGAATATTGGGGTGTGAGTAAGGAGTCAAGGATGACACCAAGGTTTTGAACCTATGAGAGTAGAAGAATGGTAACAGAAAAAGTAAAGTTCAGAAAAGGGATGGGATATTGAGGGCGAGGGAGTGGGGGAAAGGTTAGAGCAGGTAATGAAATCTGTTTTGTATGTGTTGAGTTGAAGGTGCCTACAGGATGTCCAATTTGAAATGTCCAAAAGGTAGTTAATGTATCAGGACTGGAGCTCAGGAGAGAGGTTAGAGCTGGATATATAGATCTAGTAATCATTATATAGAGATTATTGAACCCAGGGGAACTGATGAGATCACCAAGAGAAAAGAGGGTCCCAGGATAGAGCCTCAGGGAATGTCCATTGCTAGTGGACATAATGCATATAAATAATAAATGAAGGAAACTGGAAACGATTAGTCTGATTGGTAGAAAGAAAACAAAGAGAGAGAAGCAATATAAAAACCCAGAGAGATTTTTATGGGGGGAGGGGAGTGTTAAATAGTGTCAAATGCCAAAGAATGAGAACTGAGATGAGGTCATCAGACCTGGCAAGTAAGAATTTACTGACAGATTTGGAGAGAGCAGAACTAGAAGGAACGTTAGAGATGATGGGATCATAGATTTAGGCCCAAAGATCTCAGAGAGCATTAGGTCCAGTCTCCTTATTCTACAGAGAGGCTGTGGCTTTTCCAGGGTCATACAACTAATAAATGTCTAAGGAGAGATTTGAACTCGTCTACCTGCTGTAAATTCAAGGATTTGTTCAATACGCCATGCTGCCTCTCATCATCTAGTCCTTTCTTCTTACAAAAGGGGAAACTGAGGCCCAAGTAGGTTCGAGTATACTCACACCACCCCTTCCTATCAAACTTCAGTGACTGTGCCCCACATGCTCTGGCTATCCATTTTGTTCAGTACACCAAGAATACCTAACCCAAAAGAATCACTACCATCCTGGTCCTTTCTTCCTCCATATTCTTACCTGGCGTTCCTAAACCAGAGCTCTTTTCTCTTAACTTTGCAAAAGTGTTAATACCATTGGATGAGCTCCATTCTCCTAATCTATTATTCCTAGTATACTTTGGGGGAGGGGGGATAGGGAGAAAGGAAGAAAAGAAAGAAAATGAGAGAGAAAAGGGTGAAGAGGAAGAAGAGGAGGGAGGAGGAGAAAGCATATTCAGAGCAGGGGACAAAAACTAGGGTTCAAGTCATGACCAGCTGTGGTTCAGTGACCCAGAGCAAGACTTTGGATGGTCATGAGCACTGCTGGCCTTTTGAAACCACCGTAAAGTACCTAAGTCTGGGACAGAACATGGGCACAGAATAAAATGCCTAGCAGAGATAATTGGCTTCATGCTCCCTACAAGTGCCTGTGGTGATTTGAGGTAGCTCACACTGACTTTATTTTACTGTTTTAATCTTTTTCCAATTAAAGGAGTTAGCAGCACCAGGGCTACAGCTTTAGGTATGGCGTGGCTACGGCTGTGATTGAGTTTCTGTCCCATGTCGAATTCCGTGTTAGGTGCAATGAGCTCAGCCCCTGCCTCGGGGAGAGGAGAGGAGAAATGAAGTGACAAGAGAACAAAGACGGAGCAAAGTCTTACTGTGCTTTTCTCGTTATCATAACTGCTCTATCAATAAGGATAGGATCAGAGGGTTTAGAACTGGGACCTCTGCATCTTATAGATGGGGAAACTGAGGCACAAAGGGGTGAGATGCCTTCTCCAAGGTCACATGGCTCGCAGGCAGCAGAGCCGGGTGGCCATCCCTTCCTCCCTGTGAAACGTTTATCATAATCGTGTCAGGTGGGATTGATGTTTTACTGAATTGGCTGGGTTGGTTTTGTTTGGTTTTTTACATTTTGTCACAAGAAATAAGTCCCTGTGTAGAGGAGAGAGGAGGGGATCTATCCAGAAACGAATGTGATGTGAAACAAAATATATCATTCAAAATTTTGAGTAGCTGGGTCAGGATTTAGACCTGCCCCCTCAGGATTCTCAAAACAAATGCTTTGTTCCATTATAGCACAATGCCTTTTTTCTTATAATAGGAGCTGTGTTTTTAACTGCTGGGGGAAAAAATAGGATAAAGGAGTGGGGTGGGGACAGTCAAGGAAGGCTCCTTGGAGGAGGTGCTATCAAACTCAAGGATGGGCTTCCTGGGGGGCCAGCAAACAGAGACAAAGACAAGATGGAAAAACAGATTAAGCAGGAGTGGAGAAAAACCTGGCTGTACACAGGGCTCCCCCTGGTGGCTACACATGGGAGATCTCGAGAAAAGCCAAAGGGAAAAGAATGGCCATTGATTGATTCTCGTTTTCCTCGTCTTTTATTACAGTTCACTGGCTGTTCACCACATGTGGAGCCAGTGGGCCCCAGGGACCTACACAGATCCAGTGCAACAATGCCTACAGGAATTCCAACCTGAGCGTGGTAGTGGTCAGCGAGGGTGCCCTGAAGGGAGTGCAGATCTGGAAAGTGCCAGCCACCGACACATACAGGTATGTGCGTGTGTGTAGAGGGGCAGAAGAAAGCATGATCACAGCAGCTCTAGCTGGGATGGAGGAGGGGAGAAGGCAGGCGGAGGGCACAGCTTGCCTTTTCTGGGTGGAATTTGAGTCCGGGGTGTTTCTTTTGCACAAAAAGACATTCTGAGTCTTCTGTATGCAGAGCACTGTGCCAGGCACAGATAGCTTCGTGGTGCCAACAGTCCAAGAGTGGATAGTACAAAACCACTGACAACTGTAGTATTTCGTTTATATAACCCTTTACACTTTATAGAGGGCTTTACTCACAACCTGGGTCCTCTAAATATCATTATACCCATTTTTCAGATAATTATGAAAAGCTCAAAGGCAATAGCATCTTTACAGGATTAATTTAAGATGGATGCATTCCACCACACCCACCCTCCCCGCTCCAAATCCAATATACTCTTGGATCCTTAGTAACTTGAGATGAATTCCACTATAGCCCACTGTTTCTCCTAAAACATGTGTGCGCATACATATGTAGGGAAACATACATATATTCATATATATGTAAATACATTATCTATGGGACATCATGTGGGAAACTCCCTGTGTATAAATTCCCTCCATTGATGCATCTGGACAATTCTTCTGTAAACTATAGTCTTAGAGAATTGCCCAGCACTATGAGAGTTTAAGTGACTTACCCAGGGTCACACAGCTAGTATGTATCAGAGGCATAGCTAACATTTTATATAGCCCTTACTCTGTACTAGGCATTCTGCTAAATGCTTTGCAATTATTATCTCATCTCATAACAACCCTAGGAGGTAAGTGCTAAAGTTATCCCCACTTTAAAAATTGTGGAAACTGAGGCTAGCAGCAGTTAAGTGACTTGCCCAGAGTTATTAAGTGTCTGAAGCTAGATTTGAACTCAGGTCTTCCTGACCCCATGCTCAGAGCTCTGTCCATTGCACCACCTCACTGCCTTTCTTGTCTTCAAGGCTGGCCTTCTTTCCATTATGCCATAGTGGCTCTCAACGTAGAATTTCATAATGTAATAATGATAGTAGCAGGATGTTGTTGCTTTTCCCCTATGAAGAAGATGCTCGTCACCCCTCCTCTACAGGGTAGTCATTCATTCACTGTACTCTGTTAAGCACCTGTCCTCTGCAGAGCACTGGGCTGTGTACCTGGAAAGACACAGAGATCGTTAAGACATGTTGCACAGGCCCTGCACTCATGAAAAATACAGTATAGCAAGGGGATACAGCATATGCCTAGAGGTACATGACTATATGATAATTAAGACATCATGCAAAGAGAGTGAGTCTCTCACTTAAGCTCCTAAGTCAGGATGCCTGTTTTGTAAAATCTCAGGAGAGAAAGAACACTTTTGAATGGGAACAAAAGGTGGTGGAGATCTGGGAAGGCTTCATGGAAGAGGTGACATTTGAGCTAGGCCTTGAATGATGAGTAGAGAATCTCAAAAGGCAGACATGGAGGGTAAGGAGAGGGGCATTCCAGGTGCAGGAAATGAAATGAAAGGAAGCATTAAATCAGAAGTCGAGCGAGGAGGGGCCAACAAGTCCAACCCCCTTGTTTTACAGATGAGCAAGTGAAGGAAGTTTCAATGACTTCCCCAACATCCCACAGGTAGCAAATGTCAAAAGGTGGGTTTTGAACCCAGGTCCTGTGACTCAGGAGCCAGGACTCTTTTCTGTGGACCCCACTGCCTGGGAACCCCACTGACTGGAGTTGTCATTGTGTCATTTTGAGTTGTGACTGATTCTTCCTGACTCCATATTGGGTCTTCTTGGCAAAGATGCTGGAGTGGTTTGCCATTTCCTTCTCCAGCTCATTTTACAGGTGAGGAACCTGAGGGTCACATAGGTAGGAAGTATCTGAAGCCAGATCTGAACTCAGAAAGACTCATCTTCCTGACTCTAGGCCCAGCGCCCTGTCCGCTGTACCACCTGGCTGCAGCAACTCACCTGGAGCTACTCTGAGTAAAAGAAAGCAGTACGGGAAGGGAAGGTCTGGGAAGGGAAGGTATGACAGATTATAGAGGCCCTTAAATATTAACCCCCTCTCGTGGGCCACATATTGTAATCTGGCATTTTGGTTCTGAGCAGAGAAGTGACCCTTTCCAATTTGAGCATAAAGAACAATCTCGCCAAAGAATTAAGAGAGGATTGCTTCTAAAGAGACTGGAAATAGGAAAAGCAATTATAGGACAGAGAAACTCAAAGTCCAGGTGAGCAGGAGATAGGTGGAAGTCACATTGCAGAATAAGATCCACCAAGAGCCAGAGTCTGGTTGGACATGAAGTCAAAGATTGCCAAGGCTTCAGGCCTGGGCAGCTGCATGGACAGTGGCACCAGTCCCAGCTACAGGAGTCAGTATCTCCTCCTGGCTTTGGCCAAGACAAAGTATCCTGGTTCTTCTCCACCTTCTTTCTAACTGTGATCACATTCTTTCTTTCCTATGGGCCTCAGTTTTCCCATCTATAAAAGGAAAAAGTTTGACTAGGCACCCATTGGTATCCCATCTATTTCAAAATCTACCATCTGATGAGGTTAATACCCCTAGATTTGATGAAAAAGAGGTCCTTGTTGCCCTTTGCCCAATGGTGCTTAATGCACTCGCTAAAAGTGTAACAGGAAATGGACCCACATACTCTGACTCCTTAAGGATGGGCGAGTGCCGGCCAATCCTATTGCAGAGGGAATTGAATATTTCTTTATTATTCTTACTTTATGAACTAAAGCAACAACAACTTCAGTGTGGCATAACCATACTCCATAGATGGCTGGTCTAACTGAGATCAAGTAATGTGGAAAGAATGCAAGACTCTGGAGTCAAAAAAACCCACCTCCAATACTTACCTGGGAGAGATACTTACCTGCCTTTGGGAGAGTTATTTATTTAACGTCCCTTGCCCTCAGTTTTCTCATCTGTAAAATGGGGGATTGAATGAGACAGTTTCTACTTCTTATAGTTCTAATCTCTATCTGTGGTCCTATAAGTTGAATGACTAAGGACTACAGAGAAGAGTTTACAATTCAATTCAATTATGTAAATATTTATTGAATGAGCAGAAAAGCATTTAGTAAGTGCACAGTAAAAAAGCTAAGCTCTGGAAATAAAATAAAAAAGCAGGATAATCCCTCCTGTCAAGGACTTCATATTCTAAAAAGGGGGAGACAGAGCATGACGCTTTAGAATGTGGGCATCTTGAGAGTAGGAAACGTCAGCTGGAAGTCAGGTGGGGAAGTCCTTGGGGTGCAATGACAGAGCAGACAGACCACCTCTTCTTCAGATTCATCTCCCCTGCTGAGGATTCATCTGTTTCTAATGTTGATCCACGTGGAGACTCCAGGAACTCGAGCTGAGAACTTTCTTTTCTGGGTCTTGTGTCACTGTGGCTCCTTGGGAGCTCCTGCATCTTTGGTGTGAGAGATAGTAGCCTGGTCACATCTCTCTCTATAAAGGCTGCACTCCTTGAATGATGGCTGAGGCGGGGGGGGGGGGGGGGGGTTGGAAGCAGGGCCAAACAGATAATTGGGCTCTGCTTTTGCTGGCTCTGTTGGTATCCGAATCCTGGGCTGTCTTGACAGGTCTCCGAGAGGCTATGGTGGTGAACATTCCCTCTAGTTACCCTGGCAATTCAGGCAGGCTGAAATGGGTAGCAGGCTACTACTGCAGGTAGATGGCTGGGGCTTACTTGCCCCAGTGGTGGCGGTCGATCCTCATTTGGTGTTGGTGGTAATACAAATGGCAGTCCCCTTCTCTAGAGTTTGCTTCCCTGAATGGTGGCTGTAGGGGCCAGGCGGGTGGCATAGATGGGTTGTGGTTCATGAGATGTGTAAGGCACTATCCTGGGCTCTCCAAGAGATACAAAGATGATTAAAACGTAGTGCTTACCCACAAAAAAGGCTTTACAATCATCAGGGGGGAAATAGAAAGAGTACTAGGTCTGGAATAAGAGCCTGGGCTCAAATCCCATGACTGATGCTTACCACTTGGGTGACCCTAGGCAAAAGTCACCTAACTTCCAGGAGCCACCATTTCCTCATCTATAAAAGAAGGTGGTTGGGCTGACTGGCCTCTGAGGTCCCCTCTGGCTCTAGATCTATGATCCTAAATTATTTAGCTTCCCTGGGTCTCAGTTTCCTTGTCTGTAAAATAAAGGGGTGAGACTGGATGTTAAACCTATGATTCTGTTTGTTCCTTGCAACCCCCTGCCCCTCCTGCAGCAATATAGCACAGGGCTGAGTAATTCCATTCCCCTCTCCTCCTCCAATCTTTAAATCCTCTGGGAAGGAAAGGATGAGGGGAGTCGTTTTGTTGGTTTTCTTTTTCCTCCGCTAAATGTTTTCATGGTGGAGTTGCCCCTGCTCCTGGGACCAAAGGATAAGTGCATTATAGGACTGCTCTTGCTGGAGTGAGTGCTTTTAGGAAGGCATTCTATATGGAAGTACGATAATGAAGTTTGGTTGCAATTAAGTTAGCAACTCAACGACACCAGCCAGGCTCTTGGGAATCATGCTCCAAAGACAGTGTTTGTACTGGCCCGGCCCCTGGCTACCATGACCTCTCCGGTGCTTGCCCTCCCAACCTTCCCTCCTTCCCAGATAAGAAAGCACGAGCCTCATGGTACTTGGGGCTGGGATCAGGTGGAGAAAGTGGATAAAAAGAGAGGAAGCTGGGCTCAGCACACATGCACTGTGGGGCACTGGGGCCCCAACACTAGGGCCTTCCTCTAAGAAGTCCCGTGAGCCTGGAGCGAGCTTGGAGAGGAGAGCAAATTCCTGTAGTGATGCTCATGGGCCTCTTTTGTGCCATTTCTCTTTAAAATGTCCATCTTTTCAGGGGCGGCTAGGTGGCGTAGTGAGTAGAGCGCCAGCCCTGGAGTCAGAAGGACCTGAGTTCAGATCCGGCTCAGACACTTAAGGCACACACAAATAAAAACCTAGCCGTGTGACCTTGGGCAAGTTACTTAACCCCAATGCCCTCCAAAAGGCAAAAAAAAAAAAAAGAATTAAAAATGTCCATTTTTTGTCCATTCTCTCCTAAAAAGAGAATTCATTTGGTTCAATTCAGTGAGCAATTATTAATTACTTGCTCTGTGATGAAGTAGATAAAGTTCTAGTCTTGGAATCAGGAAGACCTGATTTCAAATGCTGCTTCACATACTTACTGTTTGACCTTTACCCTCTTTTAGTCTTAGTTCCCTATCTGAAAAATGAGGGAGTTGAACTTGTTCTTTAATCAATAGGATATATATAGCACTTTCAGTTTTACAAACTCTAATTCCATTTTCTGCTATTTCATGTGAGCCTCACAATAACCCTGGGAGGTAGGTGCTATTGTTATCCCCATTTTATAGATGAGGAAATTAAGGCAGACAAAGGTTAAGTGACTTGCCCAGGATCACACAGCTGGCAAGAGTCTAAGGCTAGATTGGAACTCCAGTCTTCCTGACTCCAGATCCAGGGCTCTATCCACTGTACCGCCTAACTCCCTTCTAATTCTGAATCTGTGATCCCATGTGCCAGGGATGCTAAGACAAAAATGACCATTGGAGAAAACGTCAAAAGAAAGGACTATCTACAGGCTATGGGGGTGGGTACTGATCCGCCATTTTCCTGATGGGGAGCATGTCCAAATGTAGACCTTCCTTTCAGTTTGGGGTTCATTCATTGGGCACTCCAGAAGTTATTTCCACCAGGTGCCTGACTCCTCTTCCATCCTGACCACAAGTGGAGCATTCCAGAAGCAGTAGGAGAACAGGGATTCTATTTTCCCAGGAGTGTCCCCAAAAGGGAAATAGAGGTACAATTGGGAATTCAAACTGAGGTCTGCCCTCCCCTGCTCCTCACCCACTGCCCCCAGTTCTTCTCTCTTTCACTCTCAATACTCACATTGAAGGTTTGCAGTTTTTCCTTCTAGCAACCCTGTGTTGCTAATATTGTGCTATTTTATATGTTGTGGAATCTGAGAGCTGTCAGCGTCCTCTGAGATCATCCTTCAATCCATACCTTAAAAATAAGTCAACCACAACAACATAGCCCACATATAGTCATCCTGCTTTTGTCTGCAGGGTCCTTTACTTGAAGGGACAATGTTCTCCTTCCCACTGTGGATTATCTCCAGTTTATCCTGTATCTCTCTTGTTTATACATAGTTGTTTGCATGTTGCAAACCTCCACTAGACTGTAAGCTTCTTAAGAGCGGGGATTGCCTTTGACCTTTCTTTATGTGCCCGGTGTTTAGCACAGTGCCTGGCACATATGATGACTAGCTAGCCAAAACAGCCCAGCTTTAGAGCTAATTATCCTAGGTCTACTCTCTGCAGAAGTTGCTGTTCAATCATTTCAGTTGTGTCTGACTTTTCTTGAGCCCTTTTGGAGTTCTCTTGGCAAAGATACTGGAGTAGTTTGGAATTTCCTTTTCCAGCTCATTTTACAGATGGAAAACTGAGGGAAAATAGGTTAAGTGACTCAACCAGGGTCACACAGCTAATAAGTATCTGAAGATAGATTTGAACTCAACACCATCCACTGTGCCTAGTCTAACCCCCTTATTTTACAGATGAGGAACTGAACAAATAGGGCTAAGTGACTCGCCTATAGTCACACAGCTAGTAAGTCTCTGGGACTAGATTTGAACTCAGGTCTTCCTGACTCCAGGGCTGGTGCTCTATCTACTGCGCCACCTAGCTGCCCTACTGCAGAAGTAGCCAAGAACAACTCTCTTCTACATACAGCCCTTCAAACACTCTAGCTACCACATCCACACTGTCTTCTCTTGTCCTCAGTAAACATTCCCAATTTCCACATTAATATTAATGAACAAGTCCCCTTTCCTCAGTTCTCTCTTAAGAAGGGGATTCAGTTTGGTTGTCTTATGCCATCACCTCGAGGCCCTTTACCATCCTGGTTGCCCACCTTTCAACATCCTCTGGCTTATCCATAGCCTTCCTGAAACGTGCACAGAATCCTCCAGCTGAGAAAAGGCTGCTATGGGGAGTGTGCAAAGGGAGGATGGTCTTTTTACCCCTACATCCCTGCTTCTCTTAATGTAGCCCCAGACGGCATTAGCTCTCTTGGCTATCGCATCCTTCTGTTGGCTCAGACTGAGGTTGTAGCCCACAAAAAAACTCCCAGATCTTTCTCAGCCAAACTGCCCTCGAGCTATGCTCACCCTGCCTTGAACTTGGGAAATCGATTTTTTTTTAAACCAAGTAGATGAGGCCTTTCTCGATCCCTAGAGCTTCTCGTACTTTTTCCCTACCCCTAAATTGCCTTATATTTGTTTTGTGTGTATATAGATATATAGATTTTAAATAAGTGTAAATATATTTAAAACCTGAATAGATTGATATTTATTATTAAATAGTATGTAATATACATGTTATGTTATGCTTGCTATATGATATAATTATATATCATAACATATATATTTATGTTATAATATAAAATTATATGTAAATATACAAAAGCTGTTTTAAATCCATGTATAGATCTATACAGTTATCCTTTCCACATCACACCTCAGTGCCCTGTGATCTGGAAAATGCACATAAAATGTTTTGGCCCTCCCTTTGTACCAGAGAAGAAGTCTGAGTTACCATCGTATTAAAAGATAAAATATGTTTATATCATACAACACTACGCACGTATTTTATGAATTTCTGAGTTTCTAAATTTTTTCTGTGTCACCTGCTGGCCTTTACATGTCTACAGCTCTCACAAACCCCCAAAAATTCCCATTGAATTTCTTATGGTTACCCACAATATATGGAAACCATCATGGGGAAAGTCATGATGTGGAACGGATGACATTAGAGTGTTTCTCCTAATAGAATGTAAGCTCTTGAGGCCAAGAGCAGTTGTGTTTTTGCCGTTATATTCTTTGTCTTCCAGTGCAGGGCCTGGCACATAGTAATAAATGTTTCTTGATCGATTGACTGATCCCTATTTCACTTCACATTATTCATTTTGGCCCAGCATTCTAGCCTGTCAAGATCTTTTTCTTCCTAATGCTGCCATCATCCTACATGGTAGTGCTCTCTCTCCATCCCTGTTATCCGCAGGCTCGATAAGCCTGTCCAAGTCATTGATAAAATATTAAAGAGCACAGAACAAATAGCAGATCCCTGGGGTCCTTTGGTGGAGACCTTCCAAGTTCACACTGAACCATTAATGACTACAAATGAATGAATGAATGAAAAAAAGCATCAATTAAGTGTTTCCTATCTGCCAACTGATGGAGTTACAAAGGAAAACAAGGCAGTCCCCCACACTCTTCTGTCACCGTCCTTTCCAAGTTGACATCCTGTAAATTCCTAAAGGGTAGAGATTGTTTCATCTTTGTGCCCCCACCCCCCCAGGGAACCTTACACTTAGTAGGCGCTGACATTTTGCCTATTGATGGAGCATACCATTAAATACTACTTTTTGGGTGTCCCAATCAGTTCAAAATCCACCTAGCTGTACTGTCTTATAGCCCATATGTTTCTATCTTATACATAAGAATAGCAAGAGCAATTTTGTCCATTGAGACAGCTAGGTGGTGTAGTGGATAGCATATTCAGCCTGGAGTCAGGAAGACCTGAGTTCAAATCCAGCTTCAGACACTTTCTAGCTGTGTGACCCAAGGAGAGTTACTTAACCTCTCTCTGCCTCCTTTATCTCTACTGGAAAATGAGGAGGATAAAATGAGATAATATTTGTGAAATGCTTAGCACAATACCTGACATGGAATAGGTGCTTAATAAATGCTTATTCCCTTCCCTCCACATGATGGAGAATGAATTTTGAAGATGACAAAGGACTTGTCCATGGTGACATAGCTAGACAGTGTTGAAACCACAATTTAAACCCAGAATTACTGAAGCTAATTCCAATGTCATTTCTACTTATCTATGTCCCAGGCATCAAGGATTTCCAAGTGATTTACAGAACTTTAAGGCTATTAGGGAATCAATCAACCAGCCTGCATTTATTAAGCATCTACTATATGTCAGGGAAAAAAGAAGAGGAAACAGTTCCTTCCCTCCTCCCACCCTCCCACCAACTACTCCCAAGAGTGTCCGTGGGGATGTAGGCAGTTCCAACATCCTCCCGCAGCATCGTCAGAAGCTTTGGCATTCAGCAGACTCTCTCTGAACTGCTACTCATCTTTTATTTAAAAAAAGAATAAGACACCAGTTGAATCATGGACTAATGGAATATAGTCAATAATATGAAACCAAATCCTATTGCCCATCCATCCTGTGGTAAAGACAAAGATGCATCCAAAAAACAACAAAAAACCAGCAATGGCTTGTCTGGCAAAATATCTTATAATCTCTAATAAATTGGAATCCCTACATGACATTTCCCACACGAATGACAAACTTTGTTGTTGGTCAATAAATTGTTTATAAGTGATTGGAGAGAAGCCTCAGGCATTCGGTTTATAGTGATTACCCAGATGTGGCTGTCAGGTATTTCTGTTTATCGAATTCAGAGCTTCTGAAACAAAGGACCCAAGTGAGCCTGTTCTGTCCTCCTGTCTCCTCCAATGGCTGTGGATTGGGTGACCTTGGACTTCCTTTCCTAGATTCAGCCTTCCCTTTGTGTGTACCACCCAGGGCTGTCTTGTGAGGATCAAATGAATTCATATTTGTGAAGCCCTTAGCACAGTGCCTGGCCCATTGTATTGCCTTAATAAATGCATATTTCCTTTCTTCCTGCAGAAGGTGGCTTCAAGTTGTATCCTGAAGGAAGCGAGGGATTCTAGGCAGAGGGGAGGGAAGAGAGATGTAAAGGTGTGGGGAGAATGAGTGCAAAAGTCCAGAAGTGGGAGAGGAAGCTTCAGGTGTGAGGAACAGCAAGGAGGCCAGCATGGCTGGAGTATAGAAGCATGGATGGGAGATGGCTCCTTACATGCTGCTCACCTCCACATCCTTGATAATCGGGTTATACCAGTGTGAAGCCAAAGGAATTAATGGATAATTGTGGAAGTTTAGGCATCATCAAGCTGATGATGGGAGGCAGCAAGATAGGAAGGGGGATAAGGAGACTTCCCAGGGTCTCTGATATGACACCAAGAGATGCTTGCCATATGATGTAATAAGAGGGCTAGATTTGGAGCCAGAGGATCTGGGTTCAGGTTTTGGCTCTACAATTTATTTTTACCCTTGTGACCCTGGGAAATTCATTTCACTGCTCTGGAAGCTTGAAATCTGTACAATGAGAGGGTTAGACCGAGGGTCTTTAAGGTTCTTCCCAGCTCCAAATCTGCGATTCTCTGAGTCCCCACCTATTCACTATTCACAAGACCAGCCTTCTTCTTATGCAAGATTTTTATGTTAGGAATATTTTACTGTGACTCCAAGATGAGCATATTAGTCTTGGTCTCTAATATTCCTATTATTATTCCTACAATACACTCAGAGAAATAACTGGGGCAGTGCAACTGGGACTTTATACTAGGGTGCTGGCATGAGGGGAGTGCGTAACTTCATCCCTGTGTGGTTCTTCCAATTCCCCTAATTAAAGGAATTTTCAGGAAAAGAAGTATTCAGGGGCCTCCCAACATGTTCTGATCTGACTAAGAGGGCACTTCAGGATGTCAGACCCACTGGGGAAAGGGTTACATACTTCTCTGCACCATCCTGGGTAAAGGATAGCTCAGGTACTGAGCATCCCCATGACCAAATGATAGAGCTAAGAAAGAATTCCTGAGATCATAACCCACCATACCCCTACCTCAATTGAATTTGTTCCAAGTAAAAAAAGTCCTAGCTATGACTGAATGTGTTGTGCTATCTGAATAGCTGAACTCCTGGCCAAAGACCTAGTCAACAAAGCACTTAGAACTGAGAGTTAGGCCAGGACTTGGCAGCTAGAGGTGAGAAAAAATAGAGACTCAGAGAGGGAAAATATTTAGGCATGAGCAACTTGTAAAATATAACAATTTTTGGCTCAATTTAAATCTATGAGAGGGTTCAGAGTGATTCTTAATATATGCAAATCTATGCAAATATTATTCAAAGGGAGAGGGGGAGGGGAAGAAATGCTGTTTCCAAGTCATCACATAGACAAGTATAGGTCCAACAGCACTGTGACTTTATCTACATGACAGGAGTACTTACAAGCAAACTGTATCTTTGGGGCCGAAATGAATTTTTCACGCAGATCTACATGGCACCAAAAATATGGAGCAGCTGCATGGGAGGTCTCAATGGATGTGGAGCACAGCTGGCCACCATCTTCTGTATTATCATTGCATTTTATCCATATTGCACTTGGAAACCATAATCAGGGCGCCCTTCCCAGTGTTCTCCTCTTCAGGCTAAATGATCTGGGTTCCTTTAGCCTTTCATTATATATCCTCTTTCCCCAACCTTTTCATTGTATCAGTAATTTTCTGAAATTTCTCCAAGTTTTCCTTGTTTCTAAAAATGAGGTTCAGTATTCTGTGAAGGACTCTGATCTCTGTTGGGAGAAAGAATTGCTTTGCAGTTCTTACATGCTGCAATCCAAAAGCATACCATATCAGTACCATATCTGAAATTTAGCAACCCCCAAACGGGCCTCTCCAAAATTACCTTGTCACACTCCCCTCCATAGACCTTCTGTTCAACATGGCCCAAGCCTTCTTCCTTCTACTCTTTGGTTCACACCCTCCACATTGAATGCACTCCCTGCTCCTTCCCTTTCGTCTTCCTTCAACCCCCTCATGAAGTCTCTCCCAACTGCCCTAGGATCATAGCATCATACATGTTTTGCAAACCTTAACAATTTATACTACTCAGCTGTTTTTATAGACTTAGAGGTCTCAGAGAGCATCCAGATCCTCTTTTTCTTTTAAAAATTGCATCTCCCCATCTCCCCATCTTACCCAGGCTGTAAATGTAGGGTCCACTCACACAAGCTTTGACCTACTCCATTTCCAACCTTGCTCAGTTCACCCCCTCTTTAGGCAATCTGATGGCCCCTGCTTCTAAGGGTCCACCATACTGTTCCTGAACAGATACCCCATTGGCATAGCCTACTGAAGATCAGAACTCCCCAGCTCAAGAGCTCTGCCATCATCAGCCTCCCTCGCATCTGGGATTGCAGGTGTGCCCCACCATGCCCTGGCAAAGTTCAACCCATTCTTTTGACTGGGTTGGAGCTGGGGTCCATAGAAATTAGTGATGGGGTGGTATGCTAGAAAGACTGCCAGCTCTCCAGGCAAAAGACTTGGGTCCAAATCCTGCTTCTGATTCTTACTATCTATATGATGTTGTACAGACCTTTTCACCTCTCTGGGCCTCAGTGTCCTTGCCCCTTATAATAAAGGAGGTTGGGCTAGATGGCCTCTGAGGCCCCTTCCAACTCCAAGCCTATGATCCTATCACCCAATAATCCCATATGACTTACTCAAGGTCATGCAATGAGCAAGAAGCAAAGGAAAGCTCAGGTCCTCTGACTCCCATTCCAGGGCAGGAAGCCTCTCCTTCACTGAATTCTTGTTATCTTTCCTATTCATACCATTCATCTGGTACTTAAGGTCTGCAACACTTATGTGCCTCAGCTAAGTGAGGGGAAGGACCCTTTTGGTAGCTCTTGCACCCCCAGAACCTGGATCTGGTAGATAATGGTAAATGTTTGGTTGTTGTTGTTTAAAAGATGACAATAGACCCAGGATGAGGTCCACTACGGTTTCTCAGATCTCTTCCTGTAATATTAAGAAAGAACTACCCATCTAGCATTTGCCATTGGGAAAGTATTTTAAGTCCTTGCCTGAGAATCAAGTCAAGTCAACAAGCATTTATTAAATGCCTGCTGTGGGCCAGGCACTGTGCTAAACACCGAGGATAAAAAGAAACGAGAAAGCAGTCTCCACCCTCATGGGGCTAACAATCTAGGAAGGATATGCAAATGACTGTGTATATCCAAGGTATATACAGGATGTATATACAGGATGGGTTGGGGATAATCTCAGAGGGAAGGTGCTGGCATTAAGGAAGACCAAGAAAGGTTCCTTGGAGCAGGTAGGATTTTAGCTGAAGGAAGCTGGGGATGCCAGGAAGCAGGGATGAGGAGGGAGAGCATCCCAGGCATGGAAGAGAGCCAAAAAAAAAAAATCATGGAGTCAGGAGAATTGTTTTGTATGAGCAACAACAAGAAAGTCAGTGTTAATAGGTCATAGAATATATGGAAGAGAATAAAATGCCATCAAGTGTGTGGAAGAGAGTGAAATATAAAAAGACTGGAAAGGTAGGAGAGGGCAGGTTATAAAGGGCCTAACAGAAGGTTTTGTGTTTGTTCCTGGAGGTCATAGGAAGTCACTGGAGTTTATTGATTAGGGGAGTGACATGGTCAGCCATATACTGTCCAGTTACAGTCCAACTTGCCCATTTGAGCCTGATGTCTCTGATGAGTTTGCAAAATTAAACATTGCTTAATCATAAGTGTATAAGAATATTAGCTCTAGAATGGAAGCATCTGGCTTCAAATTTACTACCTAAGTAACCTTGGGAAATTTACTAAATCTCCATGGACCTCAGTTTGCTCATCTGTAGAATGAAAGAATTGACCAAGATGGCCTCTGATACCCTTTCCAGCACTGTGATCCTATGGCCCAAGCATGTGTGTGGAAGCCACTGCGCACGCGTGCATATGCAAAACTGTCTCCTAATACTTCCTCCCAGATGCTCTTCCAAAAGTGCTTTGGATCCCAATACACTGGGGTTTGAAAATGTAATGCAATCACTTCTCACTGACAGCTAGTCTATTGGGGGAAATTTGTAGCATAGATACTAACCATTCTAATGTCTGGCCACTCTTTTATATAGTGAAGAAATTAAGTTCTATTTTTTTCTTCTTGCTTAACTTCATCTTTATGACCTGGGAGGCAACTGAAGTAATGTCATTTTCCCACCAGACCGGTTCTATTAGAATTCCTCCTTGTTGTTGTTTTCCACATACATATTTCTAAAAGGAAAGGCTTCTGGGACAATTGATTTAAAAAGTCTTTGCTCATAAACATGGCTGTAAATTTCATTCTCCCATTTGCAGTTCCTTGCTATCTGACTAAATGATGTAGTTTCAAAACACTTTACAAACATCAATTACTCAATCCATCAGCACGTGGCACCGTCACGTTTCGGGAAAGGGAAGAGGGCCCAGAGTGGGGCATCATGGAGTCAAGGCTATAAATCAGTGATCTGGGAGGGCTATTCTCTCCCTGTCTGTCAAAAGGATCTCTTTCAAAACTTCTCTTCCACCCTGTCCTCTATGCCCATTTTGGTGTTTGGGCAAGCAGTGTGGCACAGAGCAAAGAACAACTAGCTGGGTGTCAGAATTTGTGAATTTGCTAATTGTTCTTCCATCCCAGAAAGGGACTCTCTTTAACCATCACTTAGACATGCAGACACTGTCCAAACACATTTTGACCACTTACTAGCTTTATGATCTTAGGCAATTCTCTTGATTTCTCTGAACCTTGGATTTTTCATCTGTAAAATTGGGTTAATAATGCCTACGGCATAGGGTTATGATGAGAATCACATTGAATGAGAATGATGTGTAGGAATTTGCTATTTGCAGCAAAGTGCAATACAGATGTTAGGAATTGTCACTAAAATAACTTTTTTCTTCCTATAGCATCTCAGGCTATGGAGCAGCTGGAGGTAAAGGAGGGAAGAACACAATGATGAGGTCCCATGGTGTATCAGTTCTGGGCGTCTTTGATCTGGAGAAGGATGACTTACTATACATCTTGGTGGGACAGCAAGGGGGAGACGCCTGTCCCAGTGTAAGTGCTCATGGCTATGCTTCAATATCTATTAATGGTTCTCAAGTTATGCTAACTTCTCTGTAGAATGGACAATTGACACAATCCTTCTGGAAGCCTGTGTTCTAAGTTGACACAATTCTCCTGTAGGAAACCCACTGTTAGCTTTAATTTAGGGTGACCACACTTCATTAATGTGCATGAGAAAAGAGTGGGTTTGAAATCACATAATATGTTTGAATTTCACACATGGATCCAGACTCAGTCAATACTTTTATGAGCCTATAATCAAGACACAGCCTAAACTAACCAATTAATTCTGTTTCATAACAGAAATGAAAGTAAGGGCCCAGATCATCCATTTGCTAATTGTTTTTCCCTGCCAGGAAATTATTACCTTTATCTAAACTATAGACCCAGACACTCTCCACATATTAACGTGACTATTTAAGGCTTGGTTGATGTTTTACTACATTTCATTTGCTGTGTCTTCTTCCTTATTTCTTCCTATGCCTCGTGACCTGAAGCCCTAGAGACATCTCATCAGTTGGGGTTCCTGACCCCCCCAAAATGTTATTCTTAGAGGAAGCAAACAAGCATGAGTCTAGAAAGCCAGAAATAGACAAAAATTATAGGGAGGAAAACAAGACAGTGGAAAATGATTGAACTGAAGTCATGTGAACTCTGCAGTGTCTCAGCTCTGTTTCTTGGGTACACGTCTTTTAAGAAAATCACTGCCGGGCTCAGAATGATTAAAGGCCACTAAAAGTGAAGAGGAATAAGGAGGTCAAAGAGAAACAGAGATCACGTATGTCCAAAGATGTTCCTCGTTACACTTTTGGAGATGGCTAAGAACCACGAACAAAGCAGTTACTCATTGAATGGGGAATAGCTAAATAAACTGGTATGTGAATTAATGAAACATCATTGTGTAGCAAGAAATTATAGTTATGAAGAATTCAGAGAAATGTGAGAAGACATATATGAATGGATACGAGGGAAATAAACAATCAAAGGAACATTAAACACAATTATTATAATAATGTAAATCAAGAAGACTTCTAAGGGGAAGCCAAATTCTGAGTAACTAAAAAAGCCAGTGATGGTCCCAGGGAAATGAATCTCTGTCTTCTTCTCTGAAGGTGGTGGATTGTTAGGGAACAATGTTGTAGATGTTGTTAGATATGGTCACTGCATTGGATTTTTATGTTTAATTCATTTTCTTTGTTACAAGGAACAGTTCTGTTACAGGCCAGGGATAGAGGTGTTTCCAAAAATGACTGTGATGTAAATATAAAAGGTAAAACTTGTTTTTAAAAAACTGAATTAGAAGGGGCAGCTAGGTGGCGCAGTGAATAGAGTACCAGCCCTGGAGTCAGGAGGCTCTGAGTTCAAATCCGGATTTAGACACTTAATGATGTAACATTGGGCAAGTCACTTAACCCCAATTGCCCTGCCCTCCCCACTTTTTTTTGCTTTAAAAAAAAACTGAATGGGGAGCAGGGGAGCCATTACTGCTAGATATCTACCATGAAAAGAACACAGAAATCCATGTGCCAGACCTCCTTGGACATGGTTGGGACACATTCAACAACTTTCATGGATAAGCCCCTCTTTGAAAGCCATAATGCCCCACAGACAACTTCTTTCTGGAGTGGGAAGGAATTGCATTGCATTCAAGATATTCCTTCTGGTTCTGATGGACAGGATCCTGAAGGTCAAGTGTGCAAGAGCTTGGAGGCAAAACATCTCAGAGAGGTCAAGGGAGCAAAGGAGGTCTAAATGTCCAGGATCAAGGATGGGAGCCCCGAATGGCAGAGATAATCATGGGGTTAGCCAGAGGAAACAGGAGAAAGGTTAATGTGAACAACCTTTAGAATGAGAAATGCCCCAACTCTAACTTTTATTTAGCAACTATAATCAGGACATTCCAGCTTGATATAATATATGAAGTCATTAAATTACAGGCTGCTGTAATCTTAGCGAGAATTTATCGAGTGCTAATGCAATTCTTTCATCTGAGCAGAGAGATTGCTTTGACTTCTGGAAGGGACTTTTACTTGATTGGATTGTAATCAGTTATGTCTTTCACATGACTACTTTTTTAAAAATTCAATTGTAATCTACTTGTTCCTCTGGGTCACCGCACTTTATCATGTTATTAATCAACCTACTTGCTCTCAAACTTTGGACTCAATTTAGAAACATGCTGTATTCTAGAGGAGGTAATTCTCTGCTGGCAGTCCTGGGCATCCACCTGTACTAGACTAGCCAAATGAAGTGATGGCACGTGGACAGAAGCATTGGCCTCCTATGCATCTCCTTTAGCCCAGATGAGGGAAGAGTTATATGAGAGTGTGGTGGAGAGGAAAGATCCTTTCATCTGGATTCAGAGACTTGGGTTTATATCCTAGGCTTGCTACTTATTACATATATGACCTTGAACAAGTCACGTCAGTGTCCTCATCTGAAAAATGACAAGGTTGAATTATCTGACCTAAAAGTTCCCTTCCAGCTCTCCTAAGGTCCAGTCTCCAGATACTTTGTCTGTTTCGACTTACTCATGGGCAAAATGTATATACAAATATGTGTGTATGCATATGTAAATGTAAATATATGTATATGTATATATATATATATATATGAATTAGTAAGATTCTCCAGACATTAAAACAGAGAGACACCTATATGATAAAAATTCAATAGAAACAACATCGCCGGAGAGGATTGACCTTGAAACCAAAAAGATCTGGTTTCGAGAGTTGCCTCTCATAGGCAAGTAAATTAACTTATCCATGCCCATAAGGGAACTATCTAGGATCCTATGTTACTGATACATTTCTGATCTGCTTTCATGCTAGAGAGTTCCCCACAGCGTGAAATAATAGACCAAGACCACCCTGCCAAAAAAAGATAATGAAAGACAGACTGTCACAGTGGATAGAATACTGAATTTGGAATCAGGATTCTCTGAGTTCAAACCCTGCCTCTGACTCTAGCTGAGCAACCCAATTAATTTGACATTTCAGAGACTGGAGAAAACTCCTTAAGATTTATCTATAGTCATAGATAGGTAACAGTCTATATTGGTGGAGAGAATTTCCACACTGGAATACATTAATTCATTGAAACCAGAGATCCTTCACACATTTGCATTATTAGATCAGATCACCCCAGCCTGTTTAATGTTAATGGGGATTTTCTTTTCCTAGAGCTTTGTGCATTAAGAAAGGGACATCAGCAGTCAGTCTTGGGGCAATGAGAACTGAATTTCTAACTCTTCCCTGGAAGCAAAATCATAGGATGAAAAAATTATGAGGACACTGTATTCCCATCTACATTACTACTTAATTGTGTATACATGAGAAAGTTCTATCACATCTCTTGTCCTCAGTTTCTTCCTCTGAAAAATGGGGATATTGGACTTCCTGATCTCTAAAGGCTCTTCCGGCTCTAGCTTTCTATGAATTTGTAAGGGCTGCTTGGGCAATAGTTTCACCACAACCCTCACAATAGCACTCCTGGTACCCACAAGATTCGTGCCAACCAACTCCAATTTACACTCGTGGAAATATGATACCCTTCAGAGAGTGGAGATCAGGAAAAACAAATGAAGAAACAATATGAATGATCAAACAAAATTTTTTTCAAATAGAATAATGATTTTCTTTTCTTTCTTTCTTTTTTTTTTTTTTGCTTTTTGGAGGGCAATTGGGGTTAAGTGACTTGCCCAAGGTCACACAGCTAGTGAGTGTTAAGTGTCTGAGTCAGGATTTGAACTCATGTCCTCCTGACTCCAGGGCTGGTGCTCTATTCACTGCACTACCTAGCCACCCCATGGACCAATGATTTTCATACTTTTTGGTCTCAGAGCCCATTTCCATTAGTGAAAGGTATTGAAACTCACTCCAAAGAACTTTAACTTATATATATATATATATATATATATATATATATATATATATATATATATATATATATATATATGTATATATATATGTTATACCTATTAATAGTTACTGAATTACAGATTAAAACATTTTAGTTTCATTATGAAGAAGCTAGGTGTCACAGTGGATAGAACACCAGAAATGGAGTCAGGAAGATCTGAGTTCAAATCCGGCCTCAGACACTAGCTGTGTGACCCCCAAATAAGTCACTTCACCTCTGTTTGCCTCAGTTTCTTCAACTGTAAAACGGGAATCATACTATCATCTGCCCCCCCAGGGTTGTTATGGGGATCAAAAAGGATAATAATTGTAGAATGCTTATCACAATGTTTGGTACATACTGGATGCTTAATAAATGTGTGTTTCTCTCTTTATAATTTTGACTTTGAGTCAAATAGTTTTGAGTCCCTGGATTGGTTTTGGGAACCACCAGAGGTCACACCATACTTTAAGAACCACCAAATAGACAATTTTAGGATCACAGCACTTCATATCTGGAAAGCATCAAAAATGTGGAAGTTGGAAGGGACCTCAGCAGTCATCTGGGCCAATCCATATCCCAGAGGAGTTATAGAAACATAGATTTAGGTCAGAAAGGAACTTCAGAGGCCATCTAGTCCAGCCTTCTGACTTTATAGAGGAAGGAACTGAGGCCCTGGGAGGTTAAGTGATTTGCCCAAAGTCACACCAGAATAAAGGTCAGAGGGAGGATTTGAACTCATGTTCTCTGACTCCAGAACCAATGTTCTTTTCATGTCATCAACTATAGCCTCCCTGACAAATAGTTATCTAGCCTCTTCTTGCAGATCTCCAATGAGGAGAAAGCCAATACTTCCCAAGGCAGCCCATTCCCCTTTCTGGCAGCTCTAACTGTTAGAAGGTTTCTGTTTGTTGTTGTTTTTTTAATTTTGTTGTTGTTGTTTAGTCCTATCTGACTCTTTATGGACTCGTTTGGGGTTTTCTTAGCAAAAATACTGGAGTGATTTGCCATTTCCATCTCCAGCTCATTTTATAGATAAGGAACTAAGGCAAACAGGGTGAAGTGACTTGCCCAGGGTCACACAGTTAGGAGCTAAGGCCAAATTTGAATTCAGAAGATGCATCTTCCAGACTCAAGGCCTGGCACTCTTTCCACTGCCTAGCTTCCACTCATTGCTCCTGGTTCTTCCCTCTTGGGTTTAACAGAAGAATTCTAATCCACATGACAGTTTTTCAGCTACTTGAAGGCAGTTGCCATGTCTCCCCTAAGTCTTCTCTTCCCCAAGCTAAACATCCCCATTTCTCTAAGATGACCCTCATACAACATGGACTTGAGGCCCTTCACCATCCTGGATTCCCTTTAGTTTGCCCTGTCTAAACAGAGTTGCCCAGTACTAAGCCTGATGGTCCATAAGTGGCTGACCAGGTTAGAATATAGAGGAACCAGCACCTCCTTATTCCTTGAAGCTATGCCCCTCCATTTCAAATACCCTCATGTAATAGATAAGGAAATTGAGGTGTTTCTGGATTCAGTGACTTATGCAAGTTTACCCAACTAGTTTACTAGACTGAGATTAGAACTTGGGTCTCTCCTGACTCCCCCATCTACTGCTCCTTTTGTCACAAACTTTCAGGAGACAGAAGGGGGCACTTAGAACTCATATGGAATACTAGATCATCTCTGGAGTCTAAACCCTGAAAGCACTGCCCCTGTCCTGTATGCCTCAGCCATATCTTATAAGATAATGTAATGGTCCAGAGCCCCTTTGGACTTCCAGCAGAAGGAGCTGAATAGATTCTGTCCCAAGGAAGGACATGGAAAGCTTTTTTATTTGACTCTGATAGTTTACTGAGGAAGGCGGGTCCTCCAACTCAATAACCAATCAGATTAAACAGAGCCCTCCAATCAAAAGAACCACTGAGAAGTAGTTGTTGCATTAATACATAGAACGTATTCCTTATCAAGGAACGAGAGCACATATCCAGGTCCTTGGGAATTACCCATTCTAGCAGGTCAGGGAATTCCCTTGATTACCACAATTAAAATAATCTCTGCCATAAGTTACATTTATCCAAAATTTTATTAAAATAATTTTATTGCTATATTTTGTGCCTAAATCACCTACATATCCCAATATACCCTGACCTCTCCTCTCTCAGTAATCTATTCCTTACAACAAAGAATTTAAAAAGAGGATTTTTTTTAAAAAGCAATTTAAGGGACAGCTAGGTGGCACAGTGAATAGAGCACCAGCCCTGGAGTCAGGAGGACCAGAGTTCAAATTTGACCTCAGACACTTGACACTTACTAGCTGTAAGTGGGCAAGTCACTTAACCCCAATTGCTTTGCTTTCCTCCCTCCAAAAAAAAGGAGAAAAAAAGCAATTTAGCTAAACTAATCAACATATAAAAAAATTCAACATTTTATGCAGCATTGTACTCCCATGGCCCCCACCTTTGCAAAGAATCAGGGGGAGTTGCTTTTCATAGTTCCATTTTTGGAGCCAAGCTTGGCCATCATACATCAAGCATTTTCTTGCCATTAACACCATGAGGTAGTCAGCATAATCATTATTCCCACCCTCATTTTACAGATGAGGAAACTGAGTCTCAGAGAGGTTCAGCAACTTGGCCACAGTCTGTCAATAAATAAATATTTATTAAGGGCCTATTATATGCCAAGCACTGCACTAACCACTGGGGATACAAAGAAAGGCAAAAATCAAAGGAAGCTGAAAATGGGAGGCCATTAGGGAAGGTACATGGAGGGGCCTGATGGAGAAGTTCCAGAGAAGTGCAGCTGGGTGGAAAACGAAGAATCCAAAGAATCTAAGAGCTGGTACTCAAACCCAAAGTCCCTGCCTCTCTGGGGCCAGCCACAGGGAGCTAGCCATGGTCCCATAGGACCAGAAGGACACCATCTGTGGCCCAACATGGCATTTCTTCTCTCCACCCCCACCTCTGTCCTTCCTTGCTCACATGAATAAAGAGAATAGATATCAGCACTGTCAATTTAAAACCTTTCACCCAAGCTACGTCCACTTTAAAAGAGCTCAAATTATTCTCATCATTAAATCGAAAACACCGTAAAACAAATTGTGGCTCGGCCATTCATCTCGATATTCCTCTGGTGCTGAGCGCTGGCGCCTCTATAAGTGCTCGGGCAGAAGTAGCGGGCTCAAGATGAATGGCCAGGCCATTTACTGGGCACATCGCAGCTGCAGCATGAGATGGAAATTTGATGTTTTATTAGCTTTTTTCTGATTAAACAAAAGGGGAAAAAAAAGCATTTTATTCTGACGTCAATTTGATGAGAGAAGAGCTGCCTGAGCTGAGTGGTGCTGGCTGAAAAGAAAGCTGTGATTGGCCTGGATGTATCTAACGAGCGTAAAGAGGGACTAGAGAGGACCAGCCAAAGGCCGTTCAATAAGCACTTAGTGAACACCTACTTACCAGGTGCCAGGTTCTATGCTAGGCTCTGGTGATGCAAAGGCAAAGATGAAGGAGCCCCCCTTCAAGGAGTTTCCTTTTTACCAGAAGGTATGACATATATACTGATAAGGAAATACAAAATATTACAGAGTAAATCCAAAGTCATTTTAGTGGGGGAGGGGAGCAAGGGGCAGGGGAAAAAGAGAAAAGGCACAAACAACTAATGAAGGCAGAAAAGGCTTCCTGTAGAAAGTGGTGTTTGAGCTGGACCTTAAAGGAAGCAAAGGATTCGATGAGACAGAGGAGAGGAAGGAGAGCATTCTGGGAATGCTCTTTGGGAAACAACCTGTACAAAGCCAAGGAGGTAGGAAATGTACATGTACAATGTAGGTGTCAAGTAGGAGAGTTTGGATAAAATATTAGCTTGAATTAGGGGAAAACAATGTATAAACTCTCTGGAAAGAAACAATGTACAACCTTTCTGGATTGTGAAGGGTTTAATCCCAGACAGAGGAGTATGCTTTTTATTCTAGAGTCAATAAGGAGTTATTAAAATTTCTGGGGTAGGAGATTGATATGACCAGACCTGTGCTTAATAACCAGCTACATAAGGAGGCTTCTTGACAGTTATTCCAGCAGGAATCCTAGCATCCCTGAGTTGTAAGGAACCTGATAAGGCATCTAAGTCCACAGTATCTCCAACAAGAAGCCACCCAGAGAAGGCAGTTTAGTGGAATAAACATTGAACTTGAATCACTTAATTGCCAAATGCAGTGTCTTTTTTTCAGTCCTCAATCTCCTTGACTTCTCTTCAGCCTTTGATACTGTCAACTGCTCTCTTCTTGGTGTTCCTTCTCTCGGATGGTTTTGGGGACAGCACCTGGTCCACCAGCTGTGTCCTCTCCTAGGTCCCCTTTGCTGGATCTTCATCCAGGTCACATCCACTAACCCCCAAGGCCCTGTCCAAGACCCCCTTCTCCTTCTACACTGCTTTGCTTTGCACCCATTGATTCAATTACCATCTCTATGCAGATCCTCCTCAGGTAATTTGTCCAGTCCTCACCTCCCTCCTGACCTCCAGTCTCACGTTGCCAACATCTCAAACTGGATATCCTGTAGACATCTTAAACTCAACATGTGCAAAATAGAACTCTTATCTTCCTCCCACAAACCCACCCCTCTTTTTTTAGTAAACCAGCAATTATTTATTGATCTTATACTATTATCCAACCACTTTTCTAAAGTTCTCCTTGGTACCTTATCATGGTGTGGAGGCTATACCAGCAGAACATAAGCTCCAGCAGGCCCTAGCAGTATGGAATGGCTTTGAGCCTGGGCCAGCAAAGGTCTCTGTGCACTGACCAGGTAAGAGCCCTTTAGAGTCTCATCAGCACCAAAGCTGGCCATTGTACTCACAAACACCCACCCCTCTTTCTAATTGCCTTATTTTTTTGGAGGGGGGAAGGCAAGGCAATTGAGGTTGTGACTTGCCCAAGGTCACATAGCTAGTAAGTGTTAAGTGTCTGAGGTCAGATTTGAGCTCAAGACCTCCTGACTCCAGGGTTGGTGCTCTATTCACTGCACCACCCACCTGTCCAACAAGAGATTATCTTCAATTTTATCTGCATATAATTTTATTTGTATATAATAGTTTCCATGTTATCTCCCCCATTAGACTATGACTACCTTGAGAGCAAGGACTTTTTTATTTCTTATTTTGTTAGTTTATTATTTACTTTCTTTGTTTTCTCAGTACTTAACATAGTGCCTGTCATATAGTGGGCATTTAATAAATGCTTAGTGACTTGAGTTAGAAGACATCCATTCAAACCTGCCATTTACTAGCTTCCTAACTTTGGTCATGTTTTTTAACTCTGGGCCTCCATTTCCTCATCTGCAAAATGAAGGACCAGACTCAATTATCACTAACGTTCCTTCTTCCCTAACATTCTGTGGTAAAAAAAAAAAAAAAGACTCTGCTTAAATACTTCTGGTGATAGGGAACTCATTACCATTCCATTTCAAATAGCTCTAATTATTAGAAATTTCTTTTCAAATCTGCCGCCTTATAACTTCCAACCAATAGTATTAGTTCTTCTCTCTAAGCCTGTAAAATATAATTCTAATCCCTCTTCTACCAAGTTTTCTGGACTAGAAAGTTTGCTTTGACATATTGACTTTTAATAACTTTCTAGATGATATCTAGTGGGAAGTAATTACAACAAAAGGGGATAAATTGAGGGCTGGCAAAGTAAAATTACTTCCCAAAGAAGACTCTAGCCAGGGATCTTGACTCCTAGCCTAGTCCCAAGCCTCAGAACTGACAGCATCTAAGCTCTAGGGAGACCCTGATTGAAACTGTGACCCTTATTTGTTCATTCTTTCTACAGACTAATGAAATTATCCAGAAGGTTTGCATTGGAGAGAACAATGTGATAGAAGAAGAGATCCGAGCCAACCAGAGTGTGAATGAGTGGGCTGGAGGTGGAGGAGGTGGGGGTGGAGCGACCTACATTTTTAAGGTAAAGCCCCCTCCTTTCTTCCAGGCTGCAGGCTATGCTGCATAACTCTGGGCCTTTTTTTGGATTTTCCCCAAGGTGTAATACAGGCACCTTAAGTTTATACCATGCTTTATCTAGGACTTTAAAGGGCTTTCACCAAATTTCTCTCACTGGTTCTTCTCAATAACCCTGAGAGCTAAGTAGGGCAGACATCATTCATTGCATTTCACAACTGGCTCATCCAGTAACTTCCTTGGTGACGACCATTTAGTTACCAGAATATAGTCCTCCCAACTCCAAAACCACTCATTTATCCACCAGATTTGCTGCATCTGGAGTAATGTCTTCCAACTATAATCTTAATATGTATCTCCATAGGGCTTTCAAGTTTGCGAAGCATTTTGCACAGATTGCTTCACCTAAACTTCACAAACAACCCTTTAAGCTAAATAGTACAGGTATTATTATCCCCATCCAACATAATTTTAAAATTCAGAGAGATTGAAGTGCTTTATACATAGTCACAGAGCCAGCAAGTTTCAGGGGTGGGAACTGAGTCTTCCTGACTCAAGCTCCAGAATTCTCTCCATTCCACTGCCCAGCATCTTTTGTTTTCAGGTGACATGAATATTCACACCACAGCAGGATAAGGTATATGGACTTGCCATAGCTTTGGGTACAAGACCCTTCTCTCATCTCTGGATCAATGAACATAGAACAGTCATTCTTGAATTTCTCAGCAATTGAATAATTCCCAATATTGGGAATTCCCTACTCAATTGGCCATATTCCAGCCACCCTTGACCACCATAATCCCCTCTACAAAACAAAAAGTGGAAATGAAAAAGGCCTTAACTGTAACTTAATCACAATTTTATTTGTGACTTTATCCTTGGATTGGACCAAACCTAAACCATCCAACAGAACAAGAAAATGAAAATAGAGACAATGCATTCTGGGAATATTCACCAGAGCTAGAGCCAGAATTAGGGTGGGACCATGGGGCTTTGTTCAAGGGCAGGGAAATATTGAGGGCACAACACCACCCTCCCGAGAAGGCTTTCCTCCTGCCCATCCAGCACCTTGTAGCAGCAGCTCACCTTTGAGCCATTCTCACTACCCCTTCAGTGGCCTAGAAACTTCTTGGTGTCCTAGGAATGCTTCCTTCCTTTATTAGCCTGCAAGATCCCAGGGGCCAGAATTGCTAGTCATACATCTGAACTGCAGTTGGGGAGATAAAGAGAGTGCCAGAGAAATAAATGAGTCTGAATTTGGGAAACTTGTCTTCCTCTACTAATAAGGCCTTACCCTTCCTATGTGAATCGATTCATCAGCGGTTGCTAGATACTAGACTCTGTGCTAAGTGCTTGGGGAGGAAGGTTTAAATCCTGCCATTCCTGGGAATAACTAGGGGTAGACAAGGTAGGCAACCATCTGGATCGCTTCACATAGTCAAAAGCAGTGAGGGACACTTTGTGTATCTGAATACTTTTCATGCCCTTTTCCGTCACATGTAAGTATTTTTTTGTGATAAGTTTTAGTTGTTATGGGGAAAGATCACAGCCTGTGACAGACAGTCACAGGCAGGCCACGGAGTATAATTTTCAGACCTTGCCTAGGCCACCCAAGTGCCCCGTCCCTGCTCCCCCGACACTCCCACTCCCTACCCATCTCTGAGGCAAACAGGATGCCGTGGGCTCTTCTCCCAGGCAGTGTTGTGGGAAGAATTTAACAGATGGCGGGGCACAGCTGATGTAGCATAAGTCTGGAGCACTCAAAGGGTGAGCTTACTGCCTTCCAAGTAGCCAAGTTGGGGTCCAGCCCAGGCCAGAAGAGGATGCCCACCTCATTTTTGAATTTTGCCTTTGTTAGATGAAGAATGGAATACCAGTGCCTCTGATCATTGCAGCCGGAGGCGGTGGAAGAGCCTATGGGGCCAAAACAGATACATTCCATCCAGAAAGACTGGAAAATAACTCCTCTGTTCTAGGTCTGAATGGCATTTCTGGAGCCGCAGGTAATGTGACCGCACGCCACTTCCCACAAAACACAGTCAGGCTCAGATGTCCAGGGACTAAGCTGTTCCTCTGGAGTCAGTATGGAAACTAGAAACACTCTTTGAGGTTGGGAAAGGGCTGGGGGTGCTGGTGAAGGAACATGGATAGCATTGGGAGTTGTGGAGTATAACTTACTATGGCAAACAAGTAAAATCCTGGCCAGGCTTATAGAGCTCTTTCTTACTTATAGTTGAGGTACCAGAACCCCATACACTATTTCTCATGACATCTCCATGATTATGATTATAATAACTTACATTTAAAATATATTTTATGATTTGGAGACCCCTTGTAAGGGTCCTATGATGTCTGACTGCAAGGGTCCCACTATCTCTGACAGACATATCCAAAAAAAAGATCAAGGCCTGAACTTTTCCTCCCTGTGACACAGAACCTTAATTGCCTGATCTTGAAATGTTGTCTTTGCCAAGACCTCAGGCAGCATAGTCTAATGCATAAGATTTCCCCAAGGATACAAAAAACACAGGGGATCAAAGACACCCAGAAAAACCCTCCCCAAAACACAACACTGCTGTGAAATACCTAGGCCAAGGACCACTCTCCAGATTTTGCAAGTGAGAAAACTGAAGCCCTGAGAGAGGAAATTGTTTGTCCAATGTCATGCAGCTAAGGAGACAAAGTTGGTACTTGAACTCAGGCCTCTGACTTCCTGTTCCATGCTAGTACCATCATACCGTGCTATCTGCTCATGCAAATCCAAATAACGGGACTCCTGCTATTTCAAGCTACTTTCTTATTCCCCATGTGGCTTAGTTGCATTTTGGCTTGTTCTGAGTCACAGAAAATCTCCAAGGGAATTAGGAACTAAGCCTAGACTCTCTGACTCAGATTGACAAAAAGTCACCCTGAACTGATATGCTCCCAAGACCTCCACCACCACCACTCAGAATTTGCATCCAAAAGAAGAATGAAAAGCTCCTTCAAAATCCTCTGTCTTCTTGTCCTCAAGGAGAGATGGAGGCCTATGGCAGAGAAGTGGAGAATGTATTATACAGGAGAGTAAGGCCTTCTGCCTGCTTTGTCCTACAATCTCTGTCTCCCTGACCTCTAGCACCCAACCCCCATCAACCAGAAAGCTGATCTGACTGACCCAGAGCCACAGAAGTCAAACAAGAGGCCTGAGGTGGTTTCTGCTTAAGAGTTTCCTCTGGAATCAGCAGTTATAGGAAGAGGGGAAAAAAAGATCTTGGACATTCATTCTGTATTGCTTTTTTAAAAATCTCACCACTAGGAGAGAATATTTAGGTAACATTTAAGTCAGGTGTAAGATGAATTCATGAAAACAAAAAGAACCTGGCAAGTTGGCTTTCTTTAAGATCATAAATGCACAGAGACAGCAGAAGGAGCATGAGAAAGTTACCAGGATCATCACTTTAGAGTGGGACAGGACCCTGCCTAATCCAATCCCCTCCTTTTTTAGAAGAGGAAGCTGAGGGCTAGAAGGACTAGGAGACTTGCCCACGATTATATGGGTAGTAAGTGGCAGAACCAGTATTCACACCCAGGTCTCCTGAACCCTCCCCATCCCCTATTCGTTGTTTTTTTTTTTTTTCCATGGCACAGTCACTGGTATTGACTCTTGATAGACTTAGAGCCAGGAAGAGACAAAGAGTTTGTTCCAATACAGACAGAGGTGGAAGAGGAGGCCTGGGTTCAGGAGTTTAGGGAGAGCCCCAAGGCATTAAGCAGGCATTGGTAGGTGAGGCCAGACACAGGTTAGCTATAGGAGCCCACTTCTAATTCTGTTTAGCCAAACTGCTGCTGTCCCATGACCACAGTAAAGACCCACTGGCCCATCACTCCTTCAGGGACTTGACTCATGGACTCCTGTTCTCCTATGATGCTTCTGACCCCATCTTTCTATCCACAGGAGCAGGGGTGGTGTCCTTACATTTACTGGGAAGGCTAGGGGTGGGATTGTTGGGGGAGAAGAGAAATCTGTCGAAAATTCCATGAAAGGGAAAAAAACTTTCTATTTTTAATAGAAAGTTACATGATAACTTTATTACATGTTTAAAAGGAATAGCAAGCTGTACATGAGAGATTTGCAGTTTCATGTACAATCATCTTTTTCTATTCTACTGTTATGGAAATGCTTGTTTTAGTTCTTAAGTTCAAAGCAAGATAAATTTTTAAAAAAAAAAAAAGAAAATGCCATGAGAGGCAGTGGCTAGTCCCAGCCTTAGCGGGAAAGATCGACTATATTAACAGAAAAGGAAACACTCAAAGGCACTCATGGGACTTTGCACACACCTGTACCCTAAAGAGGCAAAGTGGAAAGAGACCTGGCCTCATAACTAGCAATGCCTACATCCAGGTCCTGTCTCTGATCCATACTGGTAGTGTGACCCTGGGCAAGTCACTTAATGTCTCCATTGTCTCCAGGTCACTGAGACTATAAATTGCAGAGAAGGTGCCAACCTTCATTGGTTAATGGAGTTTCCCCTTCTGTGAGTTCCCAGATTACTTGCCCAGGTCATTTTCTTGGTCAGCCCAGAAACCACTGTCCCCTGAGGCTTGAGGTATCAGTGGAACACAGCTTTCTGTTGAAATTGTCTTCACATCTTCCTCCCATCCCCTCATATTCAAGTTCTTAACAAAAGACCAACCTCTTAACTTGGTCAGGATTGTAGATTCTTAGATTCAAAGATTATTGAAGCTGGAAGGGTCTTTAGGCATTATCCAGTTTGACTTTCCCCTACCTCTTCATTTTACAAATGGGGCAACTGAGTCCTAGAGAAAGGAAAGGATTCATTCAACGTCACATAGCTAGATTGTTCAGCTCTGCTCCTGGAACCCTGATTTCTTTTTTTTCTTTTTTTTGGAGGGGCAATTGGGGTTAAGTGACTTGCCCAAGGTCACACGGCTAGTAAGTGTTAAGTGTCTGAGGCCAGGTTTGAACTCAGGTCCGCCTGACTCCAGGGCCGGTGGTCTATTCACTGCACCACCTAGCCACCCTAGAACCCTGATTTCTTGACTCATGCTGAAGTCCTGGCTCAGGAATGGTGCTTGGCTGGGGTGGGATGAAATGCAAGGGCCAACAGCACTTTCTCTTATGACCTCAGTCATTCAAGATGGCATTTTGACTTTTGCCCTCCTTGAAGACTAAGCCATTTCAGTGCCTCTTGGAGTAGGAGTAGGGGATGAGGAGAGTGGGATTAAAGAGCCAAGATTTGGGAGTTGATAGGATAGGGAGATGAGAATGAAATCAATTTAGTCAACTCCAAAGCTCCCCAATCCCAGGTCCAAGCTCATCTACACATAAGCCACTTCCACATATACTCTGGGGACAGCTGCCTCTGAGGCTAGAGGGGAAAGGGTTGATCCAAGCAGAGCAGGAACAGACCAACCCAATAAGCTTCACCTCCCTGCGTTTCCAGCTGGGGAAATTGGAGGCCACCAGTTCCACTGCAGATGCCCTGGGGAAGGGAAAATGAGGCCAAGTCACTCAAACCATAGTAGCACTTTTAAGGTTTGCAAAGTGTTTCACCTATCATTATAGTCTCTGTTGTTCAGTCATTTCAGTTGTGTCTGACTCTTCACGACCTATTTGAGGTTTTCTTGGCAAAGACAGTGGAGTGGTTTGCCATTTCCTTTTCCAGCTCATTTGACAGATAAAGAAACTGAGACAAACAGGGTTAAGTGACTTGCCCAGGGTCACATAGCTAGTAAGTGGCTGGGGCCAGATTGGAACTCAAGAAGAGGTGTCTTCCTGACTCCAGACCTGGCTGTTTTGCATCATCTCATTTAAGCCTCACAACAACTCTGGGAGGGAGATGCTGTTATTATCCTAATTTTACAGATGGGGAAACTGAGGCAGGCAGCGATTATTTTTTTTTTAAGTGCCTTGCCCAGAGTCATAGAACTAGGAACTATTGGGGCGGTTAGGTGGCGCAGTGCATAGAGCGCCGGCCCTGGAGTCAGAAGGACCTGAGTTCGGAGCCGGCCTCAGACTTAATCCACACAAACAAAAACCTAGCCTTGTAACCTTGGGCAAGTTACTTAACCCCAATTGCCCTAAAGGGGCGGCTAGGTGGCACCGGCCTCGGAGTTGGGATGACCCGAGATCAGATCCGGCCTCAGAAAATGATCACCCACACACAAATAATGACTAGCCATGTAACCTTGAGCAAGTTACTTAACCCCAATTGCTTAAAAAAAAAAAAACTAAGAACTATTTGGAGGGGACTGGAAGCCAGGTCTCTGCCCACTCCCAGACCCCATGGTCTCCAGCTTTCCCCCCAGTTTCTCTTCTTGACTCCTCACCCTAGGATGTTTTCTCTCTCTCTCCTCTGCAGGTGGTGGAGGTGGCTGGAATGATAACACTTCCTTGCTTTGGTCGGGAAAATCTTTGCTGGAAGGTGCCACTGGAGGACATTCCTGCCCCCAGGCCATGAAGAAGTGGGGGTGGGAGACAAGAGGGGGTTTCGGAGGGGGTGGAGGGGGGTGCTCCTCAGGTGGAGGAGGCGGAGGATACATAGGTAAAGATGCTTCGCGTTCAAGGTGTCAGTTTCCCTCCTTTAGTTGTAGAAGTCAGGCAGGCTCTAAGCCCCACCTCCCCATCCCTCCTCTTCCCCACTCCAAAACCCTTTTCCCTCTTTTTTCCTTCCCTGATCCTCCCCTGTGATGTCACGGCCCACCCCTTCCCCTCTAGCTGGGCTGGGAGAATGTGCATGGGGTGGGCATGGTGGCAGCTATTGAGCCGCCATCTTGCCTCAAGCCTCCGCCAGGACAGCATCAAGATCTCACTGTGATTCTTGATCCCCTCCCCCACCCCACCCCCACCTGCCACCCTTGCTGGAACAAAAGAGGCTCTGCCCTCTCCCAGATCATTCTCTGAGCACCCCAATGAGGTGCCAGATCGAAAACCTTAGAGACTGAACTCCTCCAGGGGTGATGGCTGGTAGCAGCTTCTGCCCAGCCCGATGTCTCCTTCTGGATGGCCATGCTCGATACAAAGCCAAGACCACTCCCCCTAAGGGATGGATTGGTGGTTTGTCCACCCTTCCAGTCACTGGACTGGCCCCAGTCACTTGTCACATCATAGCCCCACTTGGGGCCAAAGAGAAGCCACTTTCCATGCTGATGCTCAAGGGGAATTTGGGTCAACCTATTCCCCAGGCCCTCTGGTCTCATCAGCAGGCAGCAACAGGCCATTGACCTAGCTGCCCTCGTCTTGGCTCTTGCCCAAGACCAGACCAGGACTGATGAGCCAAGAGGAGGGAAAGTGGTATAGTCCCCCTAGATTAGAGTAATGTGCATGCACTGTGATATCTGTGTGATTTTTTAACTTTAATGCTTCATGTAAAATGCTTGTGTTGACTAGATGCTTTCATTCTTCAGGCTCTATGAGGGTGAGAAAACCAGGCAGGAGGTGCAGTGGGGGGAATGTGCCCAACCTCATCTCTGAGCCCAGAATGGGAGCTTTGGGGAAGGAGGAATGACCATGCTAAATTCAATGTGATTCCAGATTCTTTGACTTCCCCTGTGACTCTTCTTCACCTACCCTGGGTTGGAGAGAGCTGGGGGAAAGGGCAGGAGATGCTCTTTCCACAGACTGCTAATGGGAATGTTACAAGCTAAGGCCTGGAGGTAGAGAAAATCAGCCAGGGAAACCCAGAATTGGCTAGATTTCTGTCCAAACAAATCCTCCTAAGAGAATCATGGTAAAGAGGGAAAAGCCTTCAGGTCACAGGCCTGAACTTAGTGTCACTAGATGGAGTCTAAATACTGGCTCCTCCATTTACTGCCTGTGTGACTTTAGACAAGTCAGGTAGGTTCTTGCGACTCTTGGAGCCTTAGTTTCCTCATATATAAAATGAGAGGATCGGAGTAGATGCCACAGAAAGAGCTCCCAAGAGTGAGTGTGACAGTCTGGCCTGTAACCCTGCAGAGGGGGTTCAGTCCTGCTCAGGGTGCCCAGATCTGGAGCTGCCCAAGTAGAAAACTTCATTAACCTTGCACATGACCATGCTGAAACAAAGCCCCAAGAGCTAAGATTGGCTCCACTCTGACCCCCTTCCTATACTATGCTACACTATACTACACTATACTATACTCCACTCCCTGCCTGACGTCAGCTCCCCTCAAGACCCTGGGAAAGATGTCGGCTGTTTGCTGTGGCTAGCATGCTGTGACTTATGGTTGTGTGTATATATGTCTGTGTTTGTGCGTATCATGACTCCCTACCCAGTGTTCAGCTTTTCTCTGGTTTGCTACAGGGGGTAATGCAGCTGTGAACAATGACCCCGAAGTGGATGGGGAGGATGGGGTCTCCTTCATCAGTCCATTGGGCATCCTGTACACCCCGGCTCTGAAAGGTACCCCCCTCTCTCCCTCCCAGATGGTAGCAGTCAGGTCCCTCCAGACTACAGCACCAGGCCACAACTGGGCCTCAGGACAATATAGATCCATGGTGTGTTGGGTTCTATGGTCACATGACAAGTGATCCACTTGCAAAGAGGAAGCCCCCCACCTCCAACCCAACTAGTTCAATCAATCATTCATGTATCAGATACTATGCTAGCACTGGATATACAGAAAGAGGCAAAAACAAAACAAAACACCCAGCTCCAGCAAGAATTTATTAAGTCATTATATACCAGGCATTGTAGTAAGCACTAAGAATTCAAGGACAAAACTGAAACAGTCCCTGCCCTCAAGGAGCTTACATTTTATATGCAAACACACACCCGTGCATGCACGCGCGCGCACACACACACACACACACACACACACACACACACAGCCATTTCAAGGCTCTCACCAAGATATCTCTGGTTCCTTCCCCTTCCACCAGCCCACCTAGACAAACTTATGCCTCTTCTATTTCCCCTCAAATAATATAGCCCTCCACTGCATGGAGTAATGCTACTGAGGGGAACATAGATAATCCACAGAAACCATATGGAGAAGTGGAGAGCTGCTGAAAGCCCCCAGTCCATCCCCATCAGTGGAAGCCCTGGGGTTGGTAGATGTTCTGCGGGGTTGGCAGGAGCACCATCCTCACTAGCTCAGGCTGACAATGGTGTTTCCTGCCCCTCCCTTGTTACCCCCAGTGATGGAGGGCCATGGGGAGGTGAACATCAAGCTTTACTTGAACTGCAGCCACTGTGAAGTGGATGAGTGCCACATTGACCCAGAGAGCCATAAAGTTATCTGTTTCTGCGAGCATGGCACAGTGCTGGCCGAAGACGGGGTCTCCTGCATAGGTGAGAAAACAGACTGCGTCCTGGGGCATAGCAGGCTGCTGGGAGAGGGGCTGGGCCCACTGTTACTCCCCCGCACTGTTTCCTTGCCTGCTTTCTGCTGGTATAAAGGGAACTAGCTGCTTAAAAGCAGGATGGAGAGAGAGGCCTTAGCTAGTCATGGGTCATAGCAGGATTCATGCTCAGTGGCACCTCAGAGCTAGCTGAGCCCCACTCACTTGTTTTACATTTGAGGAAACTGAGGCCCAAGGAAGTGCTGTCACTTATAAGTGTCAGAACTGGGTCTCAAATTGAAGTTTGCTGTTTTAACTCACAGTCCAATGTATATTCGGTCCTTTAGTAGTATGGAAACAACAGACTATCCCCCAGCTAGCAGTAAATAGTTAAAATAGGAAGCTATAGAAACTTTTCCTTGCCCATCTTGTCCCTCAGTGGCTACACCATAGGTGGTCTCCCACTTTGGTGGCCTCCCTAGAGGTGGCATTTTGTTAGCTGATGGTTTCTGCTAGACCTTCCACCCCCAACTGAATAAGGGCATAGTTCTTGTGCCACTTGCCCCAGGCAAAAATCGATGGTTTGGGCTCTTTATACAGATAGAAGCACTTTTTTTCTGCTCCTAAACTATCTCTCAGTTCATAAAAGGAGGGGAATGTCTTCTGAATGTGCTGGATAAGGAAGAAGTGAAACAGGTTCCATGGGTGGGAGATGAAGGCAGAAGGACTCTCAGGGTAATTCCAGAGAGGAGGCAGGATGTGGTGCTCAGTCCCTCCTCTTAATCTGTCTCCTAGTGTCGCCCACCTCTGAGCCTCACCTGCCTCTCTCTCTGATACTGTCTGTTGTGACCTCGGCCCTGGTGGCTGCCCTGGTCCTGGCATTCTCGGGCATCATGATTGGTGAGTGTGCTGGGCCCCGCTGGAGGCAAGGATTGTGTGTGTGCGGAGATGCCAAAGAAGTGAGGCCTTGCTCTTATGAAACGTGAAGCTTCTGGGATATGTTCAGAGTGATTTAGAGACCCTTGATGGTCGGGGGGCAGGGGGACCCAAGAATGGGCTTCTTCCACCCCTACAGCAGCCAGATAGCTGTAATTATGGAGCCTTGTTCTTCATGGATAGGGAAGAGATTTGTCCTCTCCACAGTCCTCAACCTACCACTTGTTGGTAAATGTTTGACTAGTTATCAGTCCTTACCTTTCCAACCCAAGGCCATTCTTAGGTGATTTGGTTCCAGAATTCCCTCAAAAATCCACTATCATGTTCCTCTCGGGTCTCCTCTTCTCCAGGCTGAGCATGCCCAGTTCCTTCAGTATATTCACATTATGGCATGGTCTCAAGGCTCTTCCCCATCCTAGTTACTTACCCTGGATGTTTCTCAGTGCGTCAGTGTCCTTAATATGTCAGTGTTCCTCCCAGGGGGGATGGCAGTGTAGAGATAGATTCAGAAATAAAGGTGATATAAAAACAAAAAGGTAACAATTTTTTTAATGTTTAAAGAGTAGGGAAAAATCTGTGATGCCAAGAACTGAACACAATATTCGAGAGGTGGTCTGACCAGTGCCTGGTCTTAAACATTAAATACCCCAAAATTACACGAGCTTTTCTGGTCAGTTAAGAGGTTAGGTGACTTACCCAGGGCCACACACATTCCATCCATCATCAGGCCTATACAGAAGCCTTTTTTCAGCACTTTCCATATCCTGGGACTCCCTGGCATAACCTTCAAACCCCAAGGATGTCTCCATGACACAAAAGGTCATTGGCATAGATCTTTAATGGAGGAACCAGAGTAAGCACCAGGAGCTCTCGGAGTGGACAGACATCATGCCCCTCAGTAGCTCAGCACTCCACAGGGTATTTCAGCAGGGTGCTACTCAAACATTGATGTGGTCTGTGATGGACTTCTCAGCAAGACACATCAGCAATGGCCCCACAGCTCAGGTGCTCCTCTGGCTGTGCCCATGAAGTCCCCAGCCCCTGGCCTTGTCTCTGTCTCCAGTGTATCGCAGGAAGCATCAGGAGCTCCAGGCAATGCAGATGGAGCTGCAGAGTCCCGAGTACAAGCTGAGCAAACTGAGAACCTCGACCATCATGACAGACTATAACCCCAACTACTGCTTTGCTGGCAAAACCACATCCATCAGTGACCTCAAGGAGGTGCCTCGGAAGAACATCTCCCTCATTCGGTAAGTCCCCGGCCACTCTCTCCAACAGCTGGAGTCTGGGACTGGGATAGCAGCATCCAAGATGGCAGAGCTCAAAGTAGCAGGAAGAGTCAGAAAACCTGGGTTCAAATCCCCAGTCAACTGCTTACTACCTGTGTGACCTTGAGCAAGTCACTTTTCTGCTCTAAGCCTTGGTTTTCATCTGTAAAATACAAAAGCCAAATTAAATGATCCCTGTGATTTCTTCTAGCTCTAGAGCTCTGGACTTGAACTGGGTTTGAATCCTAATTCAGATGCTTCCTCTCTGTGTGACTTTGGGCAGTCTCTCTGTGCCTCAGTTTGTACATTTATAAAATTAGGGGGTTGAATTCAGTGACTTTTATGATACTTCTCAGCACTAAATCTAAGATCCTGTATATGTCATGGTTGCTCTCACATTCTGCAGGACTTAGACCTGGAAGGAAAGGCAGGGAGGAATGATCTAATCAAGCCCCTTCATTTTAGCAAGTTTTTCTAAGAGATGATTAGGCACTCCCTCAGGGCATCTCACAAAACCCCTATGAAGGGGTTCATAATTAATAATTATTTTTAATTATTATTAATCTAATCATTCTTTCTATTAAAAACTATACTCCTGGGGCTGCTAGGTGGCTCAGTGAATAGAGCAAGGGTGCTGGAGTCAGGAAGACCCAAGTTCAAACCCAGCCTCAGACACTTAACACAAAACTAGCCATGTGACCTTGGGCAAGTCACTTAACCCCAATTGCCCGACCTTCCCCCCTTCAAAAAGCAAAAAAATAAAAAAAAAACTACACTTCTGCTGCTTTCTATAATTTACAGTATAAACTTCACAATTCAAAGGAAAACTGGAGGTTTCATTTTTAGACTTTTTTCACTACACATTTTAAAGTAGAGGCTCATTTTCAATTTTTGCTTTACATCAGCAAATTGAATGAACATTTGGTTATTATACTTACCAAAGCTAATATGGAAGATAACTTTCAAGTCGTTGAGAGGTAAATTAGTTCTGACTTCACAATGATATTTAGGGATATAATTTTGTCTTGCAGTATTATTAGGAAAACAATAGCCATTATCAGTATTACTGATATGATGGACAGGCCAGCAGACCTGGGTTCAAATCCTTTGTGACATTGGGCAAGTCAGCCTTTCTGGGCCTCAGTTCCTTCACATTAAAAATGAAGGGGTTATACTAGATGTGGTTTTAAAACCTTGTCCAGTTCTAAACCTCATGATCCTATGAGGAAAGCCTCAGAAATGGGGTCATGGAAGCCTGTCCCTGCTGTCCCAATCCACAAGGCCCAATGTCAGTTTAAGGCAGGAAGTGGAAAAGGTAATTTCAAGGCTGGATGACCACATGTCAGGTATGATGTAGAAAGGAGTCTTGTTCAGGTATGGGATGTGGCCTGTGAAGTTTCTTCCAATTCTGAGGTTCTGTGATCTGTGAAAAACAAACAATATTTGCTTTTATTTAATTCTTTTAAAATATAAGTATCCTTCCTATTTTTCTTCAAAAAATTATGTATAATTTTAACAAAACAAGTATATGTATTTTAAGTTTTTCAAACTTTCAAATGTGAAACATCTGATTTTTTAAAATAGTCTTTCAAGCTAGTCAACATAAGAAGCTTGTTCTGAAGGTAACTAAAGTCTTCTCACACATAAATACATTTGGAATGAAAGTTGAGCTTTCCTGATTTATAATTCACAACTATTTCTCAGTTTGAATGAATGTATTCAAAAGAAGCAAACGTTTTTTTTTTTTCATACCTGTAGAAGAATCTGTCTTTGTCAAAGCCAGGATCATCTCTTCAGTCTTTTGCAAATCTAGATGTTAAGAGATGCTGGTCTGTAAAATTTCATCATTAAACATCTACTGCTGGTCTTTGTGATTGTTCAGACTCTTCATGACCCCATTTGGGTTTTCCTGGCAAGGATACTGGAGTGGTTTGCCATTTCCTTCTCCATCTCACTTTACAGATGAGGAAACTGAGGCAAACAGGATTAAGTGACTTGCCCAGGGTCACACAGCTAGGAAGTGTCTGAGGCCATATTTGAACTCAGATCCTCCTGACTCCAGGCCCAGTGCTCTGTCCACTGTGCCACCCAACTGCCCTATTGCTTGTCTGGCTCATCCTAAAGCCTTGACTGTACTATACGTTGTATATTCCAGAAAAATATTTACTGGATAATCATGTCATAACCAACTGCTTAAGCCTATGAAGAGAGCTTGCATGCCATCTGTGAATGCATCCCCAACCTGTTCTTTCTTCTGCTTTGTCCAGGGGTCTGGGCCATGGTGCCTTTGGGGAGGTGTATGAAGGACAAGTGTCTGGAAGCCCCAGTGACCCCAGCCCCCTCCAGGTGGCAGTTAAGGTAAGGGATAACCCATATTCCCACATGACCTGGTGTATCAAGGTCTGAGTCATTCCTTCTGAAAAGCATATCATCCGTCATGCATCCTGACTTACAGCTTTTCCCCTCTCTCTTCCTTCTCCCAATCTGTGCCTGCATCCAGACGCTTCCAGAGGTGTGCTCAGAACAAGACGAGCTGGATTTCCTCATGGAAGCACTGATCATTAGGTAAAGAGACCCATCTTCTACTGAGTACAGAGCACAGAGAATCTCCCATGGAATGGTGAAGGTGGCCTTCACATCCTCTGGTTTACTCTTCCACCAAAGTTTAGCATCTCTGGCTAAAAATAAAACTGTCCCCAGGGAAATTGGAAGAAATTCCAGTAGTCTTATAACAGAAACAGCCAAGCAACAGCTCCTATTGGCAGAGAGAAGCTACTATGTCCCTCCATATCCCTTTTGTCCCCTTCCATTTTCCTATGATCTTGAAAATTCCCAATAATCTGAAGAAAGATCCCTCATCCCTCCTTCAGACTCAATATAGTAGACTTTATATGGGTTATAGAAGATTCTCATATGGGGGGGTGGAGTTTAGTTAGGACTCTGGTTACTTCTAAATACAGTAACAAAGGTCCTAATCTAAACCAAGCATCCCAGGTGCCCTGTGGTTCCTGGGGCCCTCTGGAAGCCCAAAATGACTCCAACCAGCTGACTCCAGCAGAACCTTACCTGGGCTACAGTTGCCCAAAAAGTGACCAGTTTTATGTATTCTAGATATTTCTCTTTAACAAATGTATAATTATTTTAACAAAGCACCCACATGTATTTTTAAAATTATAATTACTGGGGCAGCTAGGTGATGCAGTGAATAGAGCACTGGCCCTGGAGTCAGGAGGACCTGAGTTCAAATCCAGCCTCAGACACTTAACACAAAAAACGAGGCATGTAACCTTGGGCAAGTCACTTAACCCCAACTTCCTTGTATTCCCCCCTCCAAAAAAAAAGCCAAAAAAATTATAATTGCTTTTATAATAAACACAGTCTCTTTTTTAAAAAATATTAGGATGTTTCAAGCTGATCAATATAAGAAGCTTAAAATACTCCATATGAAACTAAGTCAAGTCTATCTGCTCACAAATAAACTAAAAAAGAAAAATGAGCTTTCCTGTTTTCTCAGTTCCCAAATAATTTCTCAGGAAGAATTATGAATGGAATGGGGAGGGGGAGAATATATGGCTAGTCACTGAATGGGTGTTGCCTCAGTCAAATAGACCTGTTAATGAGTACAGTTAGCTGAACAAGTCTCTATTTTATCACAGTTAACTTTTGACACTCCCTTCTTCTTCTTCTACAGCAAATTCAACCACCAGAACATTGTTCGCTGTATTGGGGTGAGCCTGCAGGCCCTGCCCCGATTTATCCTCCTAGAGTTGATGGCTGGAGGAGACCTCAAATCCTTCCTTCGAGAGACTCGACCTCGCCCAGTAAGTGAATCTGATAGGTAAACAGTGTGACAGACAGGTGGGACTGAATGACCTTGAAAGTCAGTGCAAGCCAACATAAGGGAAAACAACTGATGGTCTCTGAAAAAGGGGAATAACTGGACAATGGTACTAGTCAAAGCATACAAAGCCAATGCAAAATTTTCAGGCTTAAGTTAATTAACTAATTAACTTTTGGAGTAATTAATTTTTAAATCTGGTCTAATGGGAAGAGAATTGAGCTAAGAGTCAAAAGACCTGATTTGTTATCTGAGTTCTCACTCAGTGACCCCATGAGTCTCCATGATCCAGATTTAGACCTAATTAAACCATAGGATTTAGGGCTAGAAAGCACTTTGAGATTGTCTAATCCTACTCTTCATTTCAGCCCTAACCTCTCTCCTCACCTCCAATTTCTCTTCACCAACTGACATTTGGCCATCTTGAGCTGCATTGTCATGTTTTGTTATTGTTGTTGAGTCATTTCTGACTCTTCATGACCCCCTCTGGGGTTTTCTTAGTAAAGATACTGGAATGGTTTGCCATTTCCTTCTCCAGCTCATTTTACAGATGAGGAAACTGAGGCAAACAGGGTGAAGTGACTTGCCCAGGGTCACACAGCTAAGAGTGTGTGAGACCACCATCTTGCTAGTCATGCAGGTTCATTCCCTCAGTATCATCCTCTTCACTTGACCTATCCAAATTTTGTTCCTCCTTTCACAACATCTCTTACGTATATATGTATGTAAATAGGTAGATACACATGTATGTCTGTTTAGATAGAGATACAGATACAGACCTGAGAAGGCAAACTAGACGAGGAGTCAGGGTTAGGAGACCCAGGCTCTAGTCCCAGTGCTACTGCTAACTGACCTTGACAAAGTCACTTCCCCTCTACAGTCTGTAAATTGAGAGGACTGAATGAGGTGATCATTAGGGGACTTCTTGCTATAGCATTCTGAAACATAAGAAATGCTTCAGTGGAGCATTATTATGGTCTAGCTCTAGCCCATGGGATCTGGAGTTTGTTACTCTGTATTTGACAATGGCACAAATTGTTGTTCAGTCATGTCTGACTCTTCATGACCCCATTTGGGGTTTTCTTGACAAAGATACTAGAGTGGTTTGCCATTTTCTTCTCCAAATCATTTTACAGATAAGGAAACTGAGGTGAAGTGATTTACCCAGGGTCACACAGCTATTAAGTGTCTGAGGCCAGATTTGAACTTGGGAAAATGAGTCTTCCTGACTCCAGGCCAGGCACTCTATCCTGTTTTTTAGCAGCTACTTTTAGCATCACTTTTTTAGACTAGCTAATATCAATAATTGGCATGTATAGAATGCTTTAAAGTTGGTGAAACATTTTATGTATGTTATCTCTGATCTTCACAATAAGCCTGTGATATTGTTTGCTTTTCTTACCAATGAGGAAACTGAGATTTAGAGAGGTTAAGTGATTTGCCTAGGATCACACTGCTAAGTAAATGTCTAAGGCGTTATTTGAATTCGGGTCTTCTTGACCCTAAGTCCAATATTCTATCCACTGTGCCGCCTGGCTGCAAAAGCCAAGGCATTCTAGAAATGGTGAGTATGACAAAGAAGAAATGATGCTTACATGCAGTCAATAAGCACTTATTAAGTACTTCTCTGCTCTGGGCAACGTGCTAAACACTAGGAATAGTAGACGGACAGTCCCTGCCCTCCAGAAGCTTACATTCTGATGGGGGAAGACATCACACAAAAGAAAAGATGGGAAAGAAGCAAGCTGTCAGGCAGAAAGCAGCATGCAGGGAAGATGAACGCCCTATACCCAGTCTGCCAAACAGAATACCTGGAAACTCCCTGCGTGGACTCATCTACCTGTGAGAGCTTGGACAAGTCTCTCAGCATCAGTTCATCTGATTGGAGGAGACGACTTCTAGGATCCCTTCCAACTTTAAATTTATAATCCTATGAATTGAATCTAATTCAATTGGTTTTGAAAAATTAATAATTTGTAAATTCTATACACATTGTTCATAGAAGTCATGGAATTCTTTTTGTTTGGTTGGTTGGTTTTGGGGGGGGGGTTGTTTGTTTTGTTTGTTTTGCTTTTTGAAGAGGAGAAGGAGGGCAATTGGGGTTAAGTGACTTATCCAAGGTCACAAGGCTAGTGTTAAGTGTCGGAGGCTAGATTTTAACTCAGGTCCTCCTGACTCCAGGGCCAGTGCTCTATTCACCTCACCACCTAGCCGCCCCAGGGGATTCTTTTTAATAACTACACTGCCATCCAGGCTAGGCTTTAAATCCTGGGCTCAGAGGTTGCCTATAGTGTTTTACATTGAATCTAGAATTCCCCTATTTAGACTATTGTATCTTGTTGTTGTTTGTCCTTCTTCCTCAAAGAGGCCCGTGACATCAGGAAGATGATGCCATGACTTGCAAGTGAATTGGATTTAGGTGAGGGAGGGCCGTGCAAGGTCACCAGCCTCACTTTCTCCTCTGGAGCCATCTGGGTTCAGTGGCACAACAACCACCTCTGTGGGAATCCCCCTTCCTCAATTATTATATCCTATTAGTGAGCCTAGAAGTAGCCCTCCTTCCTGAATCTGAAGGGATGTCTTCAGGTGACTGTCACAGATATGTCTGAGAAGTCAAGGGGAAGCTGGTGGCCCCAGGATTCTCCAGTGGCACATCAGAAACCAAGAAGACATCATTTCTGCTGTCCCACCCAAAGGAAAGGGGACTGCATATTAAACAAAGAAAAAGACAGTGGGGAGCTGAGATTTGCTGCCACAGGCTAATAATTGAGTATGAGTGGGAACTAAGCCATGAAGGCCTCAGCACAAGGTCCTGAGCCTATGATGCCCCAGCTTTGCTGGCAAAGGAGTCAGTCTCCTTTGATGATGAAAAGTGCTTCAGGTATTATTTTTCCTGAAGGATTCATCACCTACAAACCATCCATCTAATGAGGGTGAGAACAGCAGCCTGCAGGCTTATTCCTCTCTCCCCTCTCCCACCACCTTCCCTCTCCCTGAGTGTCCAGACCAATAGCCACCCATGTCAAGCTCTGACTTCAGACAGCAAGGGAAGGAAGGAACCCAGCCAAGGTCCAAGGCCAGACAAAAAGTGGTTGGAAGGGAAGAGCCAGTGAAGTGCTGGCTTTTCAATGTCAGTGCCCCATGCCCTTCCTGAATTCTTCACCCCTTGTTCCCCTATTCCTTCTCTACTCTACCCAGTCAGTCAATCAACCAACCTGTATTGAAGCACAAACTATGTGCCAGGCCCTGTGAGCAGTTGTGGGGATGCAAACAAAAGTGAAAAACAAAATACCAGGGTCCCTGCCCCCAAGGAGCTTACATTCTAATGGTGGAGGCGGTATGCAAACAACCATGTGCAAGATATAACAGCTAATAAAAATAATAGCTAATATTTATATGGTGCCTACTACGTGCCGGATGCTATGCAAGGTGTTTTACAAATATCTCATCTGCTCCTCACAGCAACGCTGGGAGATAGGTGCTATTATTACCCCCATTTTGCAGATGAAGAAACTGGGGCAAATATCTGCTGAGTGACTCAAATAGCAAGTGTCTGAGGCTGAATTTAAAGTCAGGTCTTCCTCTCTGTGAAGTCAGGTCCTCCACTGTGCTGCCTAGAATCCCTGAAGCTGTGTAAATACAGTGTAAATAGGAAGTAGTCTCAGAGGGAAGATACCATGGCAGGGATTGGGGAGTAGAGACCAGGCAAGGCCTCCTATGGAAGATGCACTTGAGCTGAATGGGGCAAGGGAAGCCAGGAGCCAGATCCTCCTTCCCACAGAGTTGATTTCTCCTTTCCCCATGACATTATTAGCCACTCTAAGCCTTTCTTTCCTCCTCCCCCTGTTTTCCTTCTTCTGCCTCCCCTCTTCCCGCTCCTTCCCCTTTTCCTTCTCCTCCTCCATGACTTTGGTCCCTCTCCACTTTCTGAGCTGATTCAGTCAGTCTAGAGATGGCCCATGAAATGTGTTTGTTGAGCCAGCCAGCAGGGACCAAGGGGAGACTGGCTCCCCAAGGAGCTGATGCCGATTTCCCTAGCTTCCAGATTGACTCTTCAGGTCTTAAAAAATTCTTAAGACCAGGGAAGTGACAGATCTGGCTTGAAAGGAGACTTCCTCAAACCTTCAGTGGAAAAAACTAGGGATATTTTAGCCTGCAGAACAATAAGACTCAGAAGGATCCTGGTGGCTGCCTTTAAATATCTGGAAGGCTGTCACAGGAAAGAAGGATTAGGCTTATTCTGTTTGGTCCATGAAGGCAGAACCAGGAACAGTGCGGAGACATTGCAAAGGAATGCATTTAGGCTCAACATCAGGAAAAAACTTTCAACTTATCTTCCCTAAGATAAGGGACCTTCTCGATTTTTGTTTGTATTTGCATTCCCAGCACTTAATAAATGCTTATAAGCATTATTAGCCAAAGGTGTACTGAAGCCAGCTTTTACTCACTCCCAAGAGTCAATAGTTAAATGTTCAGTTGGAGCATTTACACCTTGGAAACCAGGCAAACACTACAAACCAAGGGCTTGATTTAGTGTTCTGTTGATTGTCTAGACGTAAGAAAGTGATGGAGAAAATAGTAATAATGAAGATTAAACTTTACAAGTGTATCAGGCCTTTTTGGAGAGCCACTTGTTAAATATTTGTCAGCACACCCCTGAGAGCTGTCCAAAAGTAGAATGGGGTGTCTAAGGGATAATCAGTTCCCCTTCTTTGGAGGGCTCCAAGCAGAGACTGGACCCGTAAGATATGTTCTGGTAGGATTCCTTTTTGGGTACGGATTGGACTAGATGGTCACTGAGGGTACCTTCCAACTCAAAATTCTGTGATTCTGTGATAATTTTAAACGTATTTGTTAAACTCCTACATTGTGATAGGTGCTGGAGATACAAAGACTAAACAACCCTCTATATTCAGTTCGGGGAAAACAACATAAATATATATAGATATGTAAATACAAAACACATTCTGGGATTGTTAACAACAGCACATCAGGAGACATACCTTGTTTAGGATCTGGCACTTGAGCTAAGCCCTGATGGACCTAGTAATCAATCCCAAGAGGCAGAGTGGAGGAGTGAGGATATGCTAGGAATAATTCAAAATCTGTGCCTGTCACAAAAATATGATGATGGGAGATGGATTGTTATTGTGGGGAATAAGAAGCAGGCCAGTCAGTTTGTCTAGAACTTAGAGTGTGTAAAGGGAGGAAAACAGAATCAATAACTAAGTAGAAAAAAGGGCGTAGGACTGAGAGCAGAGAGACTGAAAAATATAAAAGGAGAGACATTCTATAAGGTGTCAAAATAGGAGAAAATTGTTAACATTGAAGGAGGATCTACAGAACTTAGAAATACAATAGCTGTGCCTTATGCTTGGAACCAGGAGGCATAGATTCTCTAATTCATTAGGTGACTGAACTCAAGACCCTGACCATCTCTTTACGAAGTTATCCCCTGACTCCAACAGAGGAATTAATCTCTGCCCCATTCCTCCATAGAGCAGCTAACTGGGGCCATGGATTGAGCACTGGAGTCAGGAAAATCTGAGTTTATATCTGACCTCAGACACTTAGTAGCTGAGTGACCCTGGGCAAGTCACTTAACCCTGTTTGCCTCAGTTTCCTCATTTGCAGAATAAGCTGGAGAAGAAATGTCAGACACCTCCAGTATCTTTGCCAAGAAAATTCCACAATGGGGTCATGGAGTGTCAGACCCTATTGAAATGACTCAACAACAGTGTTCTACCATCTCAAGGGCAGTGTAAGAATCCTGTAGGGAAATAGTTTGAAATCATCCAATGGCCACCTCAGAAGGAGACAGGAAGAGGGGAAATCCTCTACCCTTCCCTCAGAAATTCCCTCCACAAAGGGAAGCTTCTGTTTGTGTCCTGATCATTGTCAGGATGGGCTAGAGCAAAGAGCTCAGGAGAGGAGGGTTTTCGATAGAATCTGCTTCAGCCTTCTCGAGTTCAGTTAACGAATCAGTTAACAAGCAATGAGTATTTGTTAAGTACTTACTATATGGCAGGCACTATGCTAAACACAGGGACACAAAGAGAAGCCAAAACCCATCCCTGCTCTCAAGGAGCTCACAGTCTAATGAAGGAGAGCACATGGACATATAAAGGTATGTACAGAACACACACACACACACACACACACACACACACACACACACACACACACACACACACACACACACTGCAATAAAGGTCAGGGAGTGGTGCCCTACCGTCTGAGAAAGACTTCAAGAGAAAGTGGTACTTGCCCTGAGTATATACCTTGGGATCATAAAATCATAGGCTTTAAAAAAAAAGACTAGTGGCCTTGGACCTTAGGACTGCTCTCTAAGTATTTTTCTCTCCTTGCCTTTTTTTGTTTTTGGAGGGGGTAAGGCAGGGCAATTGGGGTTAAGCAACTTGCTCAAGGTCACACAGCTAGTTAAGTGTCAAGTGTCTGAGGCTGGATTTGAACTCAGGTCCTCCTCATTCCAGGGCCAGTGCTCTACTCACTGAACCACCCAGCTACCATTCTCTCTTTGTCTTAAGGCAAGGGGTGTCAAACTCAAAGAGGAACAGGCAAAACTATACCTAAAGATCCCTGCCGACCACATATTGATTTAGAAAACCACATTAACATTATCTTTATTTGTTGTATTTTTATTTTGTTAAATATTTTCTAATTATGTTTTAATTGGGTTCTATCCAGAAAGTTTTTGGCTTCCCTGTTACTAGAAATGTTAGGTGGGAAGGGTGTTCAGTTCCCCATATGTGTCTCTGACCAGCGTTGTACTTCAAGTTTGTGTCTGTTCTTCCCATGGACACAATGTATATCTGTGGGCTCCTGAGTGAAAATATTTCATGGATTGTTAGGGTTGTGAACCTGTGTGAGGGGGTGATTAGTCACGAGTGCCAACTCAAACGCTGATGGTCATGTGAGTACGGACTTGACAGTCATTTAAGGCCAGAGAGGGTGCACATGGCTTTCTGAGGGGCGTTATTGGGACAAGTTTGCCTGAGGTGTAATGACCCAGGAAAAGGAAGCCAGGAGCACTGACACGGGGGTATTGCTCTACGTGGCAGTGCCCTGAGGATTTCTGGTAAGGACTGTGGTCCCTTGTCTCTTATGACGTACTCAGGAAAGAACATGATTGGCCCCTGCATGGCCCTCCTCTACGGGGGATATAGTAAGAGGTTTGGAGGAAGTTGCAATGGTTAGAAAGCAGTTGCAAGAGTTACAGTTGGAGTTACAGTTCTAGTTCCTGCTTGCTTGCTGTGCACTTAAGATGTAGTTGAATAAACAGCTTGTCTCGCTACTACCGTGTCCATGGGTGCTCTGTGGGAGTAAAGTTCTTCTTGGTAACAAGAAGCCGGAGACGTCCAATGACCTGGTGATAAGGTAAGATAAGGCTGGGGTTGAGACCTTGATCTCAACAATGGATGCTGTTCTTACTCTGCCATTTTAGTAAATGCCTTTGCTTTGGATCAGTTATGTCTACTGGATCACTGTTACTGGAAAACACACTGGTGGGGACTCATGAGCTATATTTTTGGAAGGGTGGCCTCAAATAAGTACCCTTGAGCATGAATCCTACAATGATATGCCCCCTCCAAAAAAAAAGTGTTACTTCAGTATTTCTAGGATCTATGATTTCATTGGCCTGGATACTCCCTGCCCAGACACAGATTATAATCCTTCTGTATCATATGGCCTTGGTAAATTCCCATAACTTAAAAAATCAGTCACTCTGTAGCCAACCTAGTGATGAAACTCTGAACTTAGGTGGTAGGACTTATCATGGCTTGGACTCCTCTCACTTCTAGGCCATGAGGAGGTGGTAGAGTAGGACCTTAAGTGCCTTGTAGGCTTCCAAATCCTATAAAATGAGCCACAGAAGGAAGTGGCAGACCACTCCAGTATCTCTGCCAGGAAAACCCCAAATTTTCTAATTATTTTCGGGGGGGGGTGAAGGGGGGAGGGAAGGGCAATTGGGATTAAGTGACCTACCCAAGGTCACAAGGCTAGTTTTGTGTTAAGTGTCTGAGGCCGAATTTGAACTCAGGTCCTCTTGACTCCAAGGCCAGTGCTCTATTCACTGTGCCACCTAGCTGCCCCTTCTAATTATATCTTAATTGAATTCTACCCAGAGAGTTGCTGGCTTCCCTATTACTAAAAATGTTGGAGACTATGGAATGGGGAAGGGTGTTCAATTCCCCATATGTAACCCTCACCACCATTGTTCTTTAAGTACACACGGAGTCAGATATAACAGAAAAATGGATAAAAAAAGTAAAGTTCTGGGGCCATGGTTCTTATTGCACTCTGGCTTCAGAACCGATCCTATTATCTGAACCTAGCCAGGTTCAGATACAGAGGTCTTGAGGCCTTTTTCCCTCTATTAACCTAGAGGGGCAGCCACCTCCCTTAAGGATGTTTGGTCAAATTATCAATGTGAACATTTATATCTTTGAAATCAACAGACACTACAGATCACTACAGATCTGTTTCATTGATTGTCTAGATTTTAAAAAGTGATGGAGAAAATGTGAGTAATGCATATTAAAGTTAAGTAGGTTGTATATACATTTTTTTCAGAGAGCTAGTCTTTAAACCTTTAGCAATCTCCAACCCCAAGAGAATAATCCCTACTTTTTCAGGAGGGAGAAGGGGGAGGGAAAGGAACATGCATTTATTAAATGCTTACTAAAGGCTTTCCAAATATTTTCTCATTTAATAAAATAAAAATTTACTTAATCAAATACATTTTATTGTATCTCGTTTAGCAGTTCAGTTGTTTTTGAGCTGTCTGACTCTCTGTGACCCCATTTGGGGTTTTCTTGGCAGAGACTGGAGTCGTTTGCCATTTCATTCTCCAGCTTGTTTTACCGATGAGGAAACTGAGACAAACAGGGTTAAGTGACTTGCCAGGGTCACACGGCTAGTAAGTTTCTGAGTTCAGATTTTAATTTAGGTCTTCCTGACTCCAGGCCTGGCACTCTATCTACTGTGCCACCTCAATACCCAGGATTTTGTCATTTCTTCAACCATTTCAGTCATATCTAACTCTTTGTGACCCCCATTTGGTTTGGGGTGGGGGTTGGCAAAGATATCAGATTGTTTGCCATTTCCTTCTCCTTCTCATTTCACAGGATTGAGAAACCTACAAAGCACTTGAATTAATCCCTAGTTCAGCTCTTATAAGCACTTGGATGTAATTATTTGTCACCCAAGCCTAGCTATTTAACTAAGGTACGAGCTCTATTTCTAACTGTTCTCAGGCATGCACGTACACCCTCAGATGGACTTCCTCCTCCCTGCTGGACAATGGAGTTCTCAATACTCCAACATAAAATGAACTAGAACAATAAAAGCTTTAACTTCTTTTTGAATTGCACAAACACATGGCCCAAATTACCTCAAATACGATAAATTTGTTGAAATTCCTCTACAATAAAATAAAAACCTGTCCACAGTGGGAGGCAGACGTTGTGAGGGCCCCAAGAGTGTGAATTGTTTACTAATTTTAAAATCCACTTGTTCACAAATTTCTGCGTGTTTTTATGGTCAAATATGGTCAAAAGCTCTTTCTTTTTTACATATGTATGCAAAATATATACATATACACATATAGAGGCATTTAAAATATGCTTTAGGGGGTGGCTAGGTGGCACAGTAAATAAGAGTACCAGACCTGGAGTCAGGAGGATGTGAGTTCAAATCTGGCCTCAGACACTTAACACAAAACTAGCCATGTGACCCTGGATAAGTCACTTAACCCCAATTGCCCTACCTTCCCACTCAAAAAAAAAAAAAGCAAAAAAATATGCTTTAGGGCAAAGGGAAAGAAATAGAATCCCCATAGAAACTAGAGAGATTTGGCAGGGTTACTGGAAGCAAGGAGAAAAGTTGGAATTGTGTAACAAATAACTGTGTTGTGACCCCAGCCTGTAATGGTGGCAGCATCTAGCTAGGGTATTGAAGTACAAGGATTGGTCATTGTTGTTAATGTTTTCAGTCAGGAAAAACCCACCCCTCAAAATGCAGAGGAGTCCAAGCTGGATTGAAAGCAGAAAAGTTTTATTAGGAGGAAAATCAGACACTAGTGCTGAGGCCCCCAGTATAAGGTACAAAGGAGCCCACAACCAAGGAGGGGCAGGGGAGAGTTATACTTGAAAATCACAAAGGGGAGGTCCAGGGAGGTTTAGGGGAAAGAATGGGCAGTCTTTCCCAGGAACAGGTGGACACAGACGTAGTATGTTTTGCAGGGACTGTTGACCACAAGGCTGGTTTGGACCAGTTTGGGGTGAGGGGAGGGAGAAGGTAGCCCAGCAAGGTCAGCCAGTGAACGCTACTAGCAAAGGCATCTGGGAGTGAGCAAGGCTTTGGCTCTGTGCAGGCTCCTGACTGCCTCCTTTCAACAAACAGGCCTACTCTGTGCCCAGTGCATCTTCCTGGTAAGGTGATGCTTAGAAAACAGGCATGTCACTCTCAGGGGCACTTCCACAGTGGCCACTGGGCCTGGCAATGAGGAGAACTGACCCAGTGAGGCCTCGGGGTTAGGAGAGAGGGCTGTGATCTGAGTGCTTCACCAGAACTGCCAGTGTATCCTTATCTCTGCAGCCTCAGGCAGCCATACTTGGTGGCCACAGAAGCACAGTGAGCAGTCGGGTCATCCACGTGTCCTGGCCGGGCCTGGTCACGGAATAGAGCAGAGTCTTTATTAGGAACCTTCTCCAGATCCTAGTGTCTCCCCAAATTACTCATTTCATATATTCTGTATATATTTACTTTTATGCCCAGTCTCCCCTAAAGAATGTAAGTCTCTCGAGGGCAGAGACTTCTTTGTCTGCACCCAGGAAAGGGGAGCAGGTCCTCATGAGCCACCTCCTCTGCACCAGGAGCTTCACAGAGGCTCTCATCTGACCCTCACAGCAGCCTTGGGGGGCCTTATGCTGGTGTTGTCCTCTTTTTACAGCTAAGGAAACAGAGGAAGGCAGAGGTCAAGTGATTTGCCCAGGGTCACACAGCAAGTGACTGCCTGCCTTGGGTTCTGAATTCAGGTCTTCCCAAAACCAGGTCCAGCGTTCTTTCTATCCACTTGACCACCTTGTAACCTCGGCTGCTGTTGAGTCATTTTTTTAAGTCGTGTTCAACCCTTTGTGATCCTGTTTGAGGTTTTCTTGGCAGAGATACTGGAGTGGTTTCCCATTTCCTTCTCCTGCTCATTTTACAGATGAGGAAACTGAGGCAAACAAGGCTAAGTGACTTGCCCAGGGTCACACAGCTAGGAAGTATCTAGGGTCAGATTTGAGCTCAAGATGAGTATTCCTGACTCCAGGCCCAGCACTCTGGGTGCCACGTAGGGGCCTCTAGTAGGAATTCAATAAATGCACTGGAAAAAGTCCAGAAGGTAGTAACCAGGCTAGTGGAGGGCCTTGAGTTCATGCCATATGAAAGCTGTTTATTCTGCCAAAGAGAAGACTCCAATGTCACATTACAGCTATCTTTAATTTAAAGGGCTGTCCTGTAGAAGAGGGATTGGCTTATTCTGTTAATGGCTGGAAGTTAGTTGGGCTTGATGTCAGGAACCACTCCCTGACAAGCTCTCCAGAGGTAATGGGCTAGATCCCCTTCACTGAAGATCTGGATGGCCACTTGTCAGAGGTCCACAGGATCAGAGATTTGGAGCTGGAAAGGCTCTCACAGGTCATCTAGTTCAATGCCCCCATCTTATAGTTGAGCAACTAAGGCCCTGAGTGGCTAATTGACTTGCCCCAGGTGGTGGTGGTTGTTCATCCTTTATTCTGAAAGAGAACCAATGACATCGCTAGGGTCACATCTTGACTTTCCTGTGAATTGGATTTCAGTGAGGCAGAGCTACCCAGAGTGGTCAGCCTCACTTTCTCCTCCAGTGTCATTGAAGTCCAGTGACAAAACAAGTCAGGAAGGTAGAAGGCAGCAGAGCTGGGGTTCATGTGCAGGTCTTAGGCCTCCAGATCAAGGATTTTTTCTTCCATGTCGCACTGGCTCCTTCTTAGTTGTAGGAGGGTTCTTTTTCAGGTATTGGTTGGACCAGGTGGTCACTGAGGTCCCTTGAATTCTAAAATTCTACGATCGAGACTATCAAATATCTATTTTAAAAGATTGATCTCATCTGTACTCCTCTAGGGATACTTTGATAACTTCTAGACTTCAGTACCAGCAGTATAATAGAAAGCCCTCCCCCTTTCCCTGCCAATCAGTCAATAAGCATGTATCAAGTACCTATAATTGCTAGGCACTAGGGATACAAATACCAAAAACCATCCCTGTCCAAGAAGCTTACATTCTATTGTTATACTGAAGGAGCTGGTGCCAGTTGTTATCAGGCCAGGGAAGCTGCTGCGTGATTTACAAGCAGAGAGCGTCAGAGGCCTGGGTGTTAATAGTAACAGCTAATGGCTAGCATTTTGATAGAGAGCTTTAAAGTGTATAAAACACTTTACAATTCTCATTTTATCCTCACAACAGTCCTGGGAATCAGATATTATTATTTTTCTCATCTTATAGAGAAAGAAACTAAGGCAGACAGCATAAATGACTTGCCCCCAGGGTCAACAAATTTGAACTCATCTCCCTGACTCCAGGCCCAGCACTCCATCTTCTGTGCCCCTTACTTGCTTCTGGGACAGAGTTCTCAAACTTTTTGGTCTTAGGACCCCTTTATACTCTTAAAAATTATTGAGGAAAAAAAAAACAAAAAACAACAACAAAAAAAAATTTTTAATAAATAAATAAATAAAACAAAACAAAAACATAAAAACAAAAAAAAAAATGAGGACCCCAGTGAGCTTTTGTCTTTATGGGTCATAGTTATTAATATTTACCATTTGGGGAACTTACAAGGAAAAATGTAAATATTCATTAAAAATAACAGTACCAAATCTCACTACATCTTAACATAAATAACATATTTTATGAAAAATAATTATATTTTCTAAAATGAAAATATTAGTGAGAAGAGTGGCATGGTTTTATAATTTTTTTGCAAATATCTTTAATGTCTGACTTAAGAGAAGACAGCTTGATGCATTTAATCTCTTATGAAACGTTGTTTTGGTTGAAGTACACAAAGAAAATTTGACCTCACAAAAAGATATGGTTGGGAAATGGAAGAGTATTTTAATTGGCAAAAAAAATCTTAATATTATTATGAAGAGTTTTAACCTTGTGGACCCTCTAAAAGGGTCTCTGGATCTGCAGACCACACTTTGAGAATTGCTTCTCTAAGAAAATTAGACGGAGCAGCTCCTGATCAGGCCACAGCTTTGACAGATGAAGGGATGATGGGAAACTAAAGACATTTTGTGGGCTTAAGCTCAAGGTCAAACTGTGTTGGAGGACCCACGCTGAAAACTTGACACAACTACCTTCTATGCTAGAGACACAAGGAGGCCAATCACAAATCATAAAATTAATGATTTTTGACAGCTCCTGAGGAGTTAGGAAGAGGCAATCTCAGCTGAGATATTTAGGAAAGGTTTCAACAAAGTAAAGTAACAGTTAGTGGCACATCTGGCTCCTAATCCTGCCTGGATTAATAGATGTCACAGTCCTGTTGATTGATCATCTAGACTCTTTATACTTTTCCAGTCCTCTGACATTTCACACTAGCCTTCTTGCTAGTCTTCACACAGGACACTCCATCTCCAGACTCTGTGACTTTTCAGGGGCTATCCCCCATGCCTGAAATGTTTTCCCTCCTCAATTATACCTCCTGGATTCCAGGCTTCCTTCAACTCAAATTCCACCTCCTGCAAAAGGTCTTTCCCAGTACCTCCCCACTGCTGGTGCCTTCCCTCTAAGATTAATTTACACTTCCACTGGCTCTATTTTGTAAATACAACTTTTTGCATGTAGTCTTCCCCATTAAAATGTGAGCTCCTTGCAGAAAGGGATGCTGTTTTTAGCTTTCTTTGTATCCCAAGAGCTTAGCACCCTCCACAGCACATATTAAGTGTTTAATAAAGCAAGCATTTATTATTCCCTGACTGATGAAAGCATAAAGATGAATTCATGAGCACAGAGAAAAAGTAATTATGGGAGCAAGAGAGTCAGAGTCTGTGTCAAATGAAGAGGGGGACATTGGTCTCTCAAGTTATGGACTGGGGTTACTATGACCTTTGCTGTCTGTTTCTTTCTGAGCCCAGTCATTTGTCTCAACTGTGTAGGAAAGATCCTTTCCATTCCATTTCCTCCTAAAATCTTTGGAAAATGAGGTCAAACAGGAAAAAAACATAAGTTTGTGAGAATCAAGATGGGGAAGAGGGAGAAGACTAAGCAAGTCACCTGCCATGGTCAAGATGGTTTGACTCTGCCCTTCCCCACGGGGTAGGGAGGAGGAGAGAGAACCCAAATATTGATTGGCTTTGGGGTTTCAACCAATATTTCAGCCAAGGGAGGAGAAGAAGGAAGAATACCTCTGCAACAGGAGCCTCTACCAGAGAGGGTACTTCCCCTGCAGGATCAAATGCAGGGAAGTTGGGAAGGAGGGGCTTAGCATGCTATAATACCATTATCCCCTTACCTAGTAGGTAGATGGTCACATGGAGCAGACAGTCCTGGGTTTCTTCTGTATGATGATAACTCAGGGTGGTATTTGGATTCTCATGGAGGAGGCAGTGTAATCCTTGATCTGGACAAATTCAATTCATAGTTTCCCAAAAGAAGAACCTGGGTACAATGCCCAACATGTGCCCAAGATTTCCATTTTAGCTATGGACACCTACCTTTAGGCTTAGATGGGTGGGGGTGAAATTCCTTCTGAATGCAAAGTTTTAAAGTTGTCTTCTAGGCTGGAAAGGGAAGACCAATTGTTCTGGCAGAGTGATTAAGATTATCCCATATACTTCCTGCTAGTTTATCTCCTGCTCCCCTTCCCAAATACATGAATTTATGCATCAAATGAGTGAGAGATAAAAAGTACATAGATACATATTATAAACATAAAGAAGGGGTTCACCCAGCCTTCATGGTTGCCAGCATACTGAGAGACCCCCAAAAATTGCCACTTGCAAATGCTGTTCTCATTGATCTTGGATAGTTTCTATTAGAATCTGAGGAATATGACTATAACAAAGTTAGATTCATGAAGGGCATTTTCCTTCTTCAAATTAGACTTTGGAATGAATGGAAGACAACCTTGTGGATGTAGTCTGGACAGTATGAATGCTTGATCATGCCTTTCAAACACATAATCAGTGAAAAATTCTGGTGCAACTTCTCAATCAACATATTGTAGATATAGACAACATTTTAATTTGCCTGAACAAGATCACATTGTTCAAGTGAGTACTTACCTGGTTCCTTCACCATGGCTTGCACTGCAAGGCTGAGAAGTCTGATTCTTATCAAATAACCTTCTCCAGGTTTATGCTTGGTCCAGAAGGGCTATATATATACAAAACTGAATTTCACTTTCAGGAAGCCTTGTGGCATTTCCTAGGAACATAACATGGCTACACTAGTTCATTGTAGGGCTCTGAAAACTGACGATCTCTGAGTCTCAGGAGACAACAATATTTGAAGGCATATGTTGCCAGGAACTAGAAGCCAGATGCATGTAAAACCTTATTCCCCACAATTTTAGGATGAGACTGTGAACCTGATATCTAGTGAGAGTGCAGTCTAGCCATGGGAACCCAATCACAGGATAATTACTGACACACAGGGCCAGCCAGACTCCCAGGCTTGCTCTGCCATCAACTCCCTTGTGGTTGGTGTGGCAAGCCAACTTGCTTACTTGGGAGTTCATCAACTTGGAAGCTGATCCCCCAACACTTTTAGCAATGCCTTGCTCAGTCATCATAGAAACCTGGCAGAAAACTGATTCTGCCCCCATGCTATGGCTGACAAATTTTCAACTCTTCCCTTTATCTCTACTATTCAGTCACTTGCTATAGCAAAATACTTCTCTCTTGATACCTTTTTCCAAATTTTCATCCCTATCCAACTCATCTCTAACCCTCCCCAATTCCTATTCTCTACCTTTCACTTTTACTGTGCCCTCTGGAATTCTTGCTCCATTATTAACAATCTCCCTGGTATCCTAGATCACTTCATCTCACATTCTTTCCATCTTCTGGTTCTCTTCAGAAGACATCTCACCACTGGCCATACTCTCTAGTGCTGCTTGGGACAGGAGGAGTTGGCCTATTTTCCTAAGGCCACCATCACTCTAAAACCTTCCATCCTTTGAGATTTGATCCATCTGTCCACATCAGTCCATCTAAATGCTTATTTCTATAATCTAGGTGCTTTTCTCCCCTTTCTCAAGGTGTATAGTACCTGATTTACAATCTTCCTTTTCAACTCAGTCCCCACCTTCACACATGCAAATTTCAGTATATTCATTGATGCTCCCTGGTCTCCTAGTTCATCAGCTTTCTCAATTTCCATCACTGATAATTTCATTCTGCCTCAGCCACCCACAGGGACAGTCATACCATAGATCTCACTATTACCTGTAACTGCCACTCTATGATTTTGAATTATGAAATTTTCTTCTCTGATCGTAATCTCTTATTCTTTTTCCTCATTGTGAATTCTAGGTACTCCATACCTCTCTATTATCCCAATTCATCATCCTTGATCCAGCTTCTCTTTTGTTTCTTCATAGTCTTGATCATAAAGTTGACTAGTTCAACTCTATACTTTCTTCCACCAATGGGTCTCTTTCCCCCTACACTATTTTTAAAATTTATTTTTAGTTTTCAACATTCGTTTCCATAAGTTTTAAATTTTCTCCACCTTCCTCCCCTCCCCCACACTATTTTTAAACAACATAGGTAGCCACATATGTGTCACGTTCCTCTGTTAAACTGTGATGTCAATCATCAACCTTAGATTGCCCCCACCATCTGCCTTTTCTGTTCTTATTTCCATGTGGCTGAACACTTGGAGGAAGGCTATGTAAGCATACTGGCTGGATCCACTACAAATTCATTATCTAGTCTCAACTAGTCCCTCACTGCTCTAGGGAATTCTTTTGTTCATCCCTGATTGACTCCTTAGCACAAGAGCAGCTCAAAGACTTTACTTACCTCTTGATTATGGGAGTGCTTGTTCTCTTCCCTCTACCATACTGAGAAAATCAAGGCCATCCAGGGGCGGCTTCCTTATCTCCTCTGTTTATCACAAATCTTCGGCATCTCCACTCATCTCCTCCTCCATTGCTCTAGTCTCCAGGCAGAAGTGGCCCTTCTTCTGGACTCGTGGTCTCTTCCCATCTTTTCTTCCTCAGGAAGTCAGCCTCCCACCCTCTCTTCCTTTCTAGTGGTCTTTCTTTTTGCCCTCCCCCCCCAAAAAATACCCATGTCTCTACTTCCTTAAAAACAAAAGTCAAAGACTTGCTTGGTCTCCTGCCGTGTTCCTAAGCCTTAGTCCTACTTTCCTCCCTTTCTTTGCCAAATTCCCAGAAAGTGTTATCACTCCTCACAGTCCACTTACTTCTCAAGCCTTTATAATCAGGCTTAGGTCCAGGATTCTACTAGAACTGCTGAGTCCAATGTGACCAAAACTCTTTTCATGGTTAAATCCAATGACCTTTTCTTATTCTTCTTTCCTCCTAACTTCTCTGCCGCTTTTCACACTATTAGCCACTTTCCCCATGCTGGAACTCTCTCCTTCCCTGGTTTCTCTGCTGCTATCTCTTATCCCTTCTCTTCATTTATATTGATTTTCATCTTGACAATCATCTCTTCATCAGACTCCCTGCTTCTAGTCACCCCTTTCTCCAGTTCCTCCTCCACAGGCCCACCAGAATAGTCTTCCTAAAGCACTTCTGGCCACTTAGTTTGAAAAGGTCAGGGTCCCCCACTGCATCCTGGGCCATCTCCAGTCATCCTGATCTATGCCACTTGATTCATATGGCTGCATGTCATGGTATCACTTCCCTGATGTCATGATCCTCCTTCAAGAATGAAGGACAAATAGCAACTCTCCCACTCAAAAACTTTCAGAAGCTCTCTATTGCCTCTAGAATAAACTACAGGGGTGGCTAGGTGGCACAGTGAGTAAAGTTCCAACCCTGGAGTCAGGAGGACCTGAGTTCAAATCTGGCCTCAGACACTTAACACTTACTAGCCATGTGACCTTGGACAAGTCACTTAACCCCAATTGCCCTGCCTTCCCCCCTCCAAAAAGCAAAAAAAAAAAAAAAAAAAAAAAAAAGAATTACAAACTCCTTACACCTAGTCTTCAGGGCCCTCTACAATCTGGTCCCAACCTGCTTCTCCAGCCTTATTTCATATTACTTTCTTCTGACATTCTGCTCATCAGCCAAATTCAACTAAGTGTTTTCTAAACTCCACATTTCCATCACCTACCACAGTGCATTAGCACAAGCCATGGCCCCTTCCCTGACCCATCCCTGCCTGGTATGCCCTCCTGCCTCCTGTCCATTTCTCAGAAACCTGGTCTTCCTTCCAGGTTTCTCCATGCAGTGTCCCTTGATGCCCAGTGCTGGGTGTTCACACTCTGGCCCCTCTCAGATTACCTTGTATTAACCTATGTGTGTGTTGTCTCCCCACCACAGACTGCCAGATCCTTGAGGACCAGACTGTTGTTCTTGACTTTATTTCCCTAGTGCCTAGCACAGCATCTTGGATTTATACTTGAGGGGAGAAGGGGAGGATAAGGAGAGAGGGAGTTAGACTGAGATTTCCTTTGTTTAGGCAACCCTTTCTCCCAAAGAGGATCAGCACCTTCTCTGAAGTGTACAGGCTTCCAGTGTTGTTCATGGCGCTTCGAGCTTCATGTGCCTTGTTTGAGGGTAACAAAGCCAGTGAGCGTGTGTCAGCTGCACTCCTCCTGTCCTGAAGGACGGGCATTCTACATGAAATCCCATGTTGCTTTGTATATAGTAGGCACCACTTAAGAAACACTGGTTAAATAGGATAGACCTGAACTTTTCACCTATTTGTTAAAGAAGGGAAAATAGCAAATATGGAAATTTAAGCAGGGGGACATCCTTTGTCTTGTGTGAAGTAGATAGAAAAACAAAACATTAAACACCTACTGTGTGCCAGGCATGGGTGCTGCTGTTATTCCCATTTTACAGTTGAGGAAACTGAGGCAGACAAAAAGTGACTTGCCCAGGGTCACACAGCTAGGAAGGATCTGAGGCAACATTTGAACTCAGGCCTTCCTGCTTCTAGCCCAGCTCACCAGCCAAAGAGAGGACTGTGCACTTTCAAATGCCCTTTATGTTGTGAAGACTGACATTTCTCAGGTGGCTCTTGGAAGTACTTTGGGGGCTGGGACTCCAAAGATAGATGGGGGTCCAGCTACTCCTCTTATGCCTCTCCACAAGAAGATAGATAAATCAAGAGATTAAACAATTTCTGCTGTGCTACCTGGCATACTTACAGAAAAACTGGGTCCCGTTCCTACAAATGGCACAGTCTGCTAAAAATAAAGTCCTGTGTTCTGCCATTGGCTGTTGACCTTTTCAGGAATCCTCTGGGTTCTCCCTCATGTATTTGGCTAGCAGATATCCAAGAAACCCAGCAAATGTTAGTGGCTGGAACCCAGATGCTCAGCCTCCTGTTAACCATGAGATGACTCAGTGGCAGCGGCCCTGTCGTGCCCATAGCACCAGTCTGAATCTTTGCCCTGCCCCAGGCCCAGCCCTGCATCACAAAGACTGCAGGATGCTTCTGCAGAGACCCACTAGTGGAACAGCCAGTTTGCAAACACTGGCCAGAGACAGGGAGCCCTGATAAACTTGGTCCCCAGGGTTAGCATCTGGAAGTGGTTAATCACTTTATTATTCCAGTTGTTTTGAGATGTTAACATTCCAGGCATCCAGAGAGAACTCAGCTGGCCATTCTGATGAGGACTAAAGCTCTGGAAGACACATGCTGGGAGAAAATCTTCCCTACATGACCTCCAACGTTTGGAAATGAGTCCTGCTTTTGCAGGAACAAAAAAAATATTTCCCTCAGGAGGGGAAAAAAGCATTTTCTAACATCAGCAAAATGAGTGGATTTTCCCTAAGGGCTTCCATTAAATCTGTGGATTTAATTTTTTGTCCAAAAAATGCAGACAAGCCTCCTGCCCTAAATATATATACAAGCTTTACCTACCTACTTCTCTTCTGTCCCCCCAGGATCCCTTAGGCCTATGGAAGAAACCAGCAGTCACAGCAATGGCACCCAAGAGGGTGCCATTTGGGAAGGTTCTCAGGCCCTTCCCCTATCCTGGATTATCTATAGTTACCCAGAATGATGATTTAAATCATAGACCTAAAGTATTTTAGTCCAGGAAGGGACTTTGGAAAACAAAGATAGCTGATATCTGTAAAGGACATTAAGGTTTGCAGAGCATTGAACATAATCTCATTTGACTTTCACAACAACCGTGGTAGGCAGTTTCATTTTACAGAGGAAACAGATTCAGAGAGGTGGTGACTTGCTCAGGGGCACACAGGCAAAAAGTGGCTCGAAGGGGTTCTCCACCAACTGGTTTATATTTGGCTCTATCTGCTGCTTGGTTGACCATCTAGACTTAAGAAAGTGATGGAGCCAATGTTAATAATGCAAAGTCAACTTAAGTGAGTCCTACACACACCATAACCCAAGCTGGTTGTTAAATATTTACTAGAAAATTCCTGAGTGTGGGAGACTTAAATCTAGGTCTTCCTGTCTCTAAATCTAGCACTCTGCACACTATATCATTTTATCTTTAGAGACCATCTAGTCCAACCCCTTATTTTATGAATGAGAAAACTGGGGCTCAAAGAGAGAAGGAATGTCTACTTAGGATGCATGCCCTGAGAAACTCAAAATTACATGGGGGTGTGGAGAAAGAGGAAAATAACAGGCTAAGGGAATGAGACCTGGCCACCCCCACCCACAGTGAGCTCCTGCTTACAGTTATCTGGGAAATGCAAGCCTGAATACTTAACTAACAGTTCTCAAAGTCTATTTGCCTTCAGATTGCAGAATGGTGTTCTAAGACTTGTGGGTAGGGTAAAGAAGACTGGGGAGAGGGGAAGGGAAGGGAACCAGGGGGTAAAAAGGACTCATCCATTGGAATGAAAAAGGTGGGCCACTGGCAACCTTAACTTCAGTTCTCTGGCAAGGAGAGTTTATGAACTATTGGAGTGCTTTATGGTTTTTCCATATCTGTTTATGGACTATCCTCACTCAATCAATAAGCATTTATTGTTCCTCTGAGTGTATTTTCTGAATTTTCTGTGTGATGAAGTAAAGGCTGTCTGTTACTTGATTTGTGTTTGTTACCTTTAGTGCTTATATGGTATCAGGGAACTCCCTTTATCCAAATTCTGAGGAACCTAGACATGAACTAAAAATAATCTATAGTCTGCATATTTCTCTGAAAGTAAGTTCTGGGATATGACAATAACCCAAAAGTGAGATACAGATTCTTCTGAGGTCAGCATCTGAGATCAAGCATAGGCCTTGTGAGTCCAGAGGTTTTGGGGGGCAGACCCTGGGCCATAGGTGAAGTTATCATTTTTTGCTAATTAGCTTCTCCTACCTTTTTAACACCAATATTCTTCTGGGGATTTTCATATGGCTTTAGTCATCAAATAATATGGTCCCTGAAGAAGGGAAGTTTAAGAACAACCAAAGGAAAATAGCTAGATTTCCTATAGCCTCCAGCACATATCCCTCTATTGAACCATAAACTCTAAAGCAGGTAAGGCCAGTACCTTGTCTAAATTTTATGTCTCATCGAATGGTTGCTCGTCAATGCTAAAGCTTCTATTCGGATACCATAAGTAAACTTTTGTAGGCTAAGATTTGACTTTAAGAAGCTTTAGACCAAAATAAATTACACAGACCTTTATTTTTTGTTTAGGTTTTTCTTTAAGTCTCAAAGGATAGTCAATATCACAGGATTCACATCTGCAGTCAGAGAAAGTCCTAGAAATACCATTTGGAGCAAAATGTCAGTGGTTTGCATGGGACCCAACAAATCTTTGGTAACCTAAACTCCATTTCAGGTTCAGATGAACTTACGTTATGGAAAAGTATGGAAAGTTTTTCATACTATGGAAAACTCATAGCACTGGAAAGAATGTTAGATTTAGAGAGAGAAGCTGGTTCAAATCCCAGTCTGCCACTTAAGCAACTCACTGTAGGGTCTATCCTAACTCCCAGTCTATATTCTTATGAATTACACAGTGTTCTGTGCACAGTAAGAATGGAATATCCACTGGCTAAATTTACTCCTACCCATGAGTAATGATTCAGATAGGCTGAGAGAGAAAGGAAGAGGGCATTTGGGGCAAGGAGAATAGATTGAACAAAGGTCTAAAGATACGAATAAATTCAGCATTGCTTAGGAGAGAAGGCTAAGAGTTTTGTTAGGAGGAGGAGGAAATAAGGTAGAATGTGGTCAATTTTTATCTAAAAATGATTTTGAATAGCTCAAGGTTATCTTTTAGGTAACCTACCAAAACTCAGGGGCAGCTAGGTGGCTCAGCGGATAGAGCACTGGCATGGGAATCAGGAAGACTCATCCTGCTGAGTTCAAATCTGGCCTCAGATACCTACTAGCTGTGTGACCCTGAGCAAGTCATTTCACCCTGTTTGCCTCAGTTTCCTCATCTGTAAAATAAGCTGGAGAAGGAAATGGCAAACCGCTCCAGTATCTTTGCCAAGAAAACCCCAAATAGAGTCACAAAGAGTCAGACGTGACTGAAACAACTCAACAGCAGCAACTGAAACTCAGAAACTTCCCTTCTCTCCCCTCCCCCATCTTGTTTCAAGCCTGAGAATTCTTAAAGTCAACCCTCCTTTTTCCCCTTGAACATCTTTAAATACATCCGACTAGAAAGAACAAGATCATTTTAGAAGACTGAACATGGCTGTTTCCTTCTGGGCACACGTGCCACCCCTGCCCTGTCAGCAGCGCCTCATGGCTTTTTGTGACAGGCTTCCTGAGACTCCTCCTGACTGGGAATGCTGTGGATGTTGTGGCCATGGCTGCTCTTCAGTCGTTTTAGCTGTGTCTGACTCTGGTAAACATGGCAAACATGTTACATGGCACCTGCCCACCCCCACCCCCCATCTCCACCTAGCTGTCCCCGCCACGTTCTTTAAGGCCTAGTTCCATCTCTGCCTCCATGAAGCTTTTTGGGAAGGGGTGCCTCCATATCTCTTGTAGCACTCCTGCCTTCTTGTAAGGAGGATAAAATGAGGCAGCCTCATCTCAATACACTGTGCATTTATCCTTGTTGTTCAGTTGGTTTTCAGTCCTATCTGACTTTCTATGACCCCATTTGGGGTTTTCTTGGTAAAGACACTAACTAGAGTGGTTTTGCCATTTCCTCGTCTAGCTCATTTTTACAGCTGAGGAAACTGAGGCAAATTTAACCCCAAAACTGGGTTAAATGACTTGCCCAGGGTCACACAGCTACTAAGCATCTAAGGCTGAATTTGAACTCAGGTCTTCCTGACTGCAGGCCCCGTGCTCAGTCCACTGTGCCACCTAGCAGCCCTCTTCAGTTTTATGTGAGTTATTTGTGTACATCCCGGTTATAAGCTCTGTCTTTGGTTACTCATCTTTGTATCTCCCCCAGTAAATCCAACCCCTTGTACCTCACAGGTATATGACAGTGAGTTCATATCCCACCTTCTGGTTATGATGATGGGCAAGTTACTTTTACCTCCATAGGCCTCGGTTTCCTTATTTGTAAAAAGGGAATAATAATACAGTATGTAACTCAGAGGGCTCATGTCAGGTTCAAATAAGATAATGTATAGAGTTTTGTGACCCTTAAAAGGCTATGTCAGTTCTAATTATGTGAACTAGTGGGAACAAAGGAGTGAGATAATGAAAGTCCAGTTGTAATGGGGAGAGACTAGGGTCTGGGAAAGCACATGGGAGGGTCTTTGTGGCCCTACAGATGTCCTATGGCAGTAGCTTCTTCAGTGTGGAACTCTAGTACATACTCGCAGGGTTGGCAGCAATAAATGTATGCCATGATAATGATTATATTTCATCCTCAACTCAGCCAATGGCTGCATCTCAGATTTTCACACTCAAGAGACTGGATAGATATAGATCTGGAGTCAGGAAAACCAAGGTTAAAAACCCCAGTTCTGACACCTAAGGGTGGTGTGACCCAAGGCAAGTCACTTAACGTATCTCATATGCTCAAATCTGTACAATTTGTATAATAAAAACCTACCTCTGAGGCTGCTAGATGGCACAGTGAATAGAGCACCAGCCCTGGAGTCAGGAGGACCTGAGTTCAAATCCATCCTCAGTCACTTAATACTCACTAGCTGTGTGACCTGGGGCAAGTCGCTTAAGTTATCTCTTATCCTCAAGTTATTCATCTGTACAATTTGTAGAATAACACCTACCAAGGATTATTGGGAAAAACAAATGAGAAAATGCTCTGCACAGCTAAGGACCACAGATTTAAACACAGAAGGGCCTTAGAGACCATATACTCCAACCCTTTCATTTCACAGTTTAGGGACCAAAGGCCCAGAGAGGTTGAGCTGACCCAGGGTTCTGTAATAAATGTCAGAACCCAGGGCCCCTGACTACAAATACAATCCTCTCTTCCCTGAATGTGAATTCTAATACTAGCTCTTGTTCTCCCTAGTTAAGCAAACATGAACTGCTTTTCACTGAGGGTAGTGTCATGACTTCTGTCTCTCCAGAACCAGCCGTCCTCCCTGGCTATGTTGGACCTGCTTCACGTGGCTCGTGACATTGCCTGTGGCTGTCAGTATCTGGAAGAAAACCACTTCATTCACCGGTAAGTCAGAGGGATCTGGTTGTTCGTGCCCCCTCTGGCTTCAGGCAGCCTCACCTTCATTATGCTGTGAGGGCACAGACTGCCCAAAGATGGTAACCAGGGACAGCACCCAAGAGACAAGCTGCAAAACAAGGGTATTTTTCTTAATCAGCCAGGGATGTGTTCTAAATGATTACTGAATCCACAGAGACTTTAAGTTTCTCCATCTGTAAAATCAGCATCGTCATTTTGATTCTGGTGGTAGCGGTGTAAATGATTTATTCTGGGAACCTTGGCTGTGTTCTCATACCCTGTAAGGGAGAGGAGAGGGAAGAAGCTTTGGCCACCAGTATTCATGGCAGTCTCAAACTTTACAGGGCTTCAGAGGGAGAATGAAATGGAATTCAAGGTTTCCAAAATTGTGAAATCTGCAAGGATAAGAACTATTTTATTTCATAAATCTCATTCTCTCCCTGTTGAAACCTTACTTTAAATGTGCAACTTAAGGGTATTTAGATCAATGACCCAGTGAAAGTACCTGCCATGTTACACTTGTTACTGTTCCTTGTTTGTTTATTGTCTTCATATCTAGAGGCCTGAGGTCAGCCTTAAAAGTAAAATGGATTAATGGGCTCTTTGCAAAAGCTTGTTCATTCATTTCATAAGTTAAACTTCACTATTCTCTTGAGTCAATAGATGAAAAGCAGTATTTTGCGCATTATACAGATTCAGAAACTGAAGTGTAGCAGGGCTTTCTCCCCCCACTTCTCCCTCCAAGCACCCCAAGATACCCCTTAATGCAGACCTAGAAGTTTTATTGTACAAAGTGTAACCTAAGTCTCAAGCCTGGAGCTAATGCTCCAGATGAACGACCCTCCTCATTGACAAAGGGTATGTATGGACCCTGTGCAGAGGGGTTCCAAAGCTCTCAGACCCTCTCTGCCCCCCAAGTCATCATTCTCTCTACCAATGAGGTGAGTCTTATGCAAATGCTCCAAGCCTGACGCCTAAATTGTCATCTGTTTGGCTGTCATATTTGTATAAGAGCATGGCCAAGCTGTAATGCATCTAGGGAAAGGTGAGACACAGAGGATCAATTCAAAGACATGCTCAACGTTGTATTGGAAGTAGTGGGCCTCCCCCTCCATGAAGTCTGCATGAATAGTTGCTGGGGATATTTGTACTTCATCAGGCAAAGCCTGGACCAGATACCTCTGAGGTTCTTTCCAAATCCAAGATTCTCTGGTTTGTTTTTTTCACTATGTCACCCAGTCTATCCCCTGCCTTCATCCTGGCCGGCTTCATCTTAAGCACTTCACATACATGAACGTCTATCATTCCCTTTAAATGCAGAAAAGGAGGCTTTGCCTCTCTCAGACCACATCTGTGGTCAAAGAGTGAGGCATCAGTCACCACGCTTCATGGAATTACCATGCAGAGTCATGTGACTGGAGGGGACCACAAAGATCAAAGGGGACCTCCAACCAAAACAGAAATCCTTTTGGTAAAATCCCTGATGTTCTAATTAAGCATCTGAATGGGACAAAGTGCTCAGTCCCTTGGAAAGTAGCCTACACCATTTAGGGAAGTTTTTAATTGTTACAACTTTGTTATACAAAGCCCAAAGACAGTAACTTCTACCTGTTTACCTCTTAGTTCTTCTCTCTGAAGCTATTCAGAATAGCCAGGGGTGGAGTTACACACCCCTTGATTTATTGTTCTGTTGACTGTCTAGGCTTAAAATGTTCATAATACAGATTAAACTTTAAGGTTTATGCATATATATTTATATACATGTTATATATATTATATGTGTGTGTATATATATATACATATATATATATATATATATATAAAATATTTTTCCCTTGAAAGCCCAGTAGCTAAACTCTTACCAGCTCACTCTGTATTGCTCTATAAACTTTTCCTTGAGCTCAGCAGGAGCTCCATAGAAGGCTCAGGGAATGAAGTCATCACCAGACTGGAGGCCTGGTGCTTGGTAAATAATGATAAATAATAATAACCGGCATTTATATAGCATTTTGTGGTTTGTGAGGTGCTTTACATTCATTATCTCATTTGAACCTCTAAACACCCCTGGGAATGCCTACTCTCTCCTCCACAGCAGCTGTCTTGTAAGGCCCCCGAAGTCTTCCCATTCCCTGCTTCTCCATGCCCTTTGTCATCTTCCTCAAATGAATTCCAGTTTGTCAATATCTTTGCCTCAAATGTGGTGGTCAGAACTAGATACCATGTTCAAGATGTGGTCTGGCTGAAGCAAACTAGTCGGATTATTATCTCCCATCATCTAGAAACTAAATGCCTATTAAGATCCTCTAAAATGCATTAGTCTTTTTTTTTTAGTTGCCTCATACAACTCTAGGTTTATACTGAGCTTGTGGTCAACCAAAATCTCAAGGTCTTTTTTCATAGGAAAAACCCCATATCTCCCAAATGTCATAATTATGTAATTGATTTCCTTAACCCTGAGCACACTGTGCTTCCCTGCTGTATTTCATCCTGCCTGGCTAGGGCCCATCATCCCACCCAGCTGAGATCATTCTGAATCTTGATTCCGTCACTTTCCTATTAGCTCTTCCTCACAGCTTGATGCCACCTGCCAATTTTATAAGGCTGCCTGTTCTTTCTTTGTCTAAAGGGAAGACAACCAAAGACAGGGCCCTGGAGCCCTTCAGAGGCCTCCCTACCTGCTGCCTGAATCAGTCCACATTCTTTGTCCGGCCAGCTGCCTCACTATACCATCCATCATCCAGCCTATGTCTCTCCATATCATTTGTACACAGTACCTCTCAAGACCTACTGTGCCTCATATGTTGAAAAAGACTAGATGTTGACCATGATTTCCCAGCTCACTAACCCTCTGAAGAAATGCAGTAATGCTGCTTTGGGGAATGGGCGATTCTTGGCAGCCAGTGAGCACACGGAGGACCCGAGTCCAAGAGAACCCCCGAAGCCGTCTAGTCCAACTTGACTTGAGTATCCCCTTTATGATATCCCTAATGAGCGGCCATCTAGCCTCTGCTGAAAGGCCCCAGAGAGGAGATAACTTGTGCTTCCAGAAGTGCTCCATTCTGCCCTAACTGTTGGGACAGTATGACTTCTGTCAAACCCATAGAAGCCTCTTTGCCACTTTCACCTGGTGCACCTTGTTCTGCCCTCTCAGGCCAGACAGAGCAAGCCTTCCACATGGCAGCCTTCTAAATACTGGAACAAAGCTCTCAGCTCCTACCCCCACCCCTTAGGCCTTTTCTGCTCCAAGCTGAAGATCTCCAGTTCTTTCTGCCAATGGTATATTCTCCAGCCTTTTCACCATCCTAGTTGCCTTCCTCTCAATGTTCCCTAACTTGTAAACATGCTTCTTAAAATGTGGCATCCCAAACTGAACATAATACTCCAAACTTGCCTAACTAGAGAAGAATACAGAGGGAGTGGCACCTCCCCACCTTGTTCTGGACATGTTAGCTTTGTGGAATGCTGTATCAGCACAGTTGACTCATTGAATTTGTCCACTAAAATCACCAGATTATTTTTTTCAGAAGGGATGCCATCTAGCCACCCTTCCTCTATCACCATTTTCTTTACTAGTCTGGTATTTAAGTACCACCATCCACAGGCCTCTCCCACTCCCAGCCAAAAAAGAAGGGCTCCATTATACCTTCCCAGGCTTCTCCTGGATATAACTCTTCATACATTCTGCATTCCAGCCAAATCAGACTTGTTATTTACCCATGGTGTCTAATCACCATTCTTTGTGTATTTGTACAGGTCTTAGAATATCCTTATGCCTAATTTCATCTTGTTGAAATCCTCATCTTTCCACAAGACTCAGTTAAGGTGCTTCCTCTTCTCTGATCGCCCATCCCAAACCCCCCCCCCCACCTCCAGCAGAAAGTGATCACCCCCTCCATAGATTATCCTAGAAGGCTTCTGTCTGGATTTCTCCTTTGCCCCTATCATAGTTTACCCATGAGATATATATGTACATATACGTATACACACATACACATACATACATATGTGTGTACATATATACACATATATGTGTGTGAGCCGTGTGTGTTTGTGTGTATTTATCATCCCCTCTATTTGACTGTCAAATCCTTGAGGTCAGGGACTCTCTTTATACCCATAGCATTTAATGCAGTGCCTTGCATACAGTGCATTAAAAATATGTGTTGAATGAAATTCAATTTTCATATGTTTAAACCAAATTCAAACCATCTGTTTAGCAAGTTCTTCTAGAATTTGGCCATGAATTAATGCCAAGCTTATAATTCTGAAGCTGGCATATACCTTTTCCCTTTTCTTGAAAATCTAGATCTTTCCTGTATCTAATCTCATGATACTTCTTCCATTCCCCATAATTTCACAAAGGTTACTAACAGTGGTTCCATAATCACATCATGACAAGTAATGCATGTGAGCCTAGAGACCTAAGTTCATTCAAAGTGGTTACTATCTCTTTTTGCATTTTAATTCCCTCTTAACCCATTCTGAAGCTATCCTTTCTCCTTCACAGACTAATGGAACAAGAAATACATTCTCCTTAATGGGAGATATGGAAGCAAAATATGATTTGAGTAATTCCACTTTTCTCTCTCATCTGTGAGCCTTCTACTACATTCCCTAGCTAGTAGGCTTATTCTTCCTGGTCCTTTGTGCTCGCAATATGGCCTTTAAAACCTTTTACTCATCTTTAGAATTTTCTGCAGGCCACAATTCATTCTAGGCTTTAATCTAGACACTATTAATATAGTATGCATTATTATTTTCTGTTCATCTTTATTTACAGACCCTTCCATTTTAAAAAATTGGACCTTTAAGAATTTGAATTGAAAAGAGAGCATACTGTGCAGCCATATTTGTCTCTTTAACTGTCTCTCTTTTTTCATCTTCACTGCTTGGATAATGATAATTTTTTAGAGTATTCCATCCTTTTTGAGCTAGCTTCATTTTCGAATGTCCAACCTATAGAGTCATACTCTCTGTCCTCTGGTCTTTTTAACATCTACTTCCCTAAAGTCTAGGGCACAACTCTGAGATAAATCAGGTCCCTTTCTCCAAAGGCTCATGATGCTTGCACATCTCCGACCAGCTCTTAGTTACTGGTTAGAAGGAGGACTAGCAGTAGCAATAATCCTTATGGAATCCTAGATGAACAGAAAGAAGAGATAATGACACCCTCCATTCCAAAGGCCATGACTTTCCTACTCAGAAATTTAAAGTCATTAGACACACATTCTAGATTTCTTCTAGTAAGGTTGTATCATTTATTTCTACATATGTTAGTAGTTTTACATGTATTAGCAGAAGGGAGTAGAGTTGATGAATATTAGCAGGTTCTTAATAATGTCAAAGAAAATTCCAGATTAGTCATGTGAGGTGTCTGTACTTCTGCCTCCATATCTTGTAGCAGAATCATAATTATTTGAAAATCTGACAACCCAATATTTTCTTCTCAGTGTTTCATGGACTCAACTCCTTTGACCTTTCTTCATGGATCTGTGGGACCAAGGGAATGAAGGGACTTCTGTATAATGATAGACAAAAAAAAAAAAAAGATGAGGACTCCAGTCAGGAAAGATGGAAAGGTGGTATAATTGAAGGAAGGAATAAAGACAGGGTAACCTTAGACTCATTCAGTCAATCCTAGAGCATTCTAACCCAGAGACACTGCCCAAAGTGCAAAGAAATGGTTTTAGACAAATGGAACATAATATTACTTTATATGGTGAAGTAGGGCAACATGGATTGGGAGCTGCCCTTGCAGTAGGAAAAACTGGGTTCCAATTACAACTCAAATAAGTCACTTAATGTCTCAGTGACCCCAAGTGATTCTAAGGCTGTTGGACAACAGATGTGGAACTCCCTAACAGGGAATTTCTTCACAAGAAAACCCCACTCTGATGAAATCATAGGGTGGAACCATTGCTTTACCTGGTGGGTAGGAATAGCTTAAAAACTTGATAATTTCATGGATAATACATCTAGAATTTTATTTAACAGAAGCTAGAGAGGCTTAGAGAAAATCCCTGACTTTTTTGCATCAATATCTTGGAAAACAACAGCATCTGTGCTCTTCTATAAAATGTCTTTTGGTTCTACCAGTTTTCATTTCTTTTTATCCCACCAGACACTTTTCATCTTCTCTAGTCCCTTTCCCCATCCCCTTTAAAAGTTGTCAAGCTCCCAACTGTAGTATCTCATACTGATGTATAATCCAGGAAATGTAGGGCAGAGGAGCAAGCTTTCTGGATGTCATATGAGGAAGACAAATTAATCTTTGTGTAAATATTCTCTTTTCACACATTGGTTTGGGAAACTATATCATATTTCTCTTTCTTCCAGGGATATTGCTGCTAGGAACTGTCTCTTGACCTGCCCTGGACCAGGGAGAGTGGCCAAGATCGGAGACTTCGGAATGGCTCGAGACATCTACAGGTGGGTAACAACCATTAACCTTCCATCAACACACACACACACTCTTTCCCTTGATGAGTGTACTGACTCAGTAAGGCAGTCACTAGGATGTTGGAACTGGAGTCAGGAGGCTCTGGGGTCAGACCTTCAAAGTGTTGTAGTTGTTTTATCCCATTTTTACAGAGAAAGAGACTGGGGCTAAGTCACTTGCCCGTGGTCACACAGCTAGTAAATTTCAGAAGCAAAATCAAACTCAGGTGTCCTTGAAATCAAGTCCAACAATCTTACCACTACAGATTTTCTTGTAAGCTAGCAGGAAACTAGCTGTTCCTTACACCATGCTTGCTTAGAAAGAAAAGAGATAATGGACCTTGCCCTGTTGCTTCCTTAAATTTTTCATTTGTATACTACTGAAAACAGTGGCCTGAGCCCCGCCATCAAAACCCAGTGTTGTGGCCAATGACTCCTTGAATGGCATAACAAATCACCTTGTTGTATACAGTTCATTTTTTTGTCAGTCAGTAGAATTCAAGCCCCTGGAGGACAAGAGCTATTTCATTTTTATCTTTGGGATTCTCCAAAAGATAGCTCCAGGCACATAGTAGGTGCATAATAAATGCTTCCCACCCCACTGAATCATCAACAAAATAATCATCATCAAGAGCTCTTGCTCTTTGAGCCAGAACAAAAACAAAGATTGTAAGAGGATTATCATTGTAATAATATGCCTTTGGGTTTAATGACTTATTTGGGGGAGTATAACAATTTGTAAGTTCATTTGAGAAAAGAAGAGTAAAATACTGAGCTCATTTATTCAAATCTGGTCTTGGACAATTAACAATTGTATGATCTTGGGCAAGTCCCTTAACCTGTTTGCCTCAATTTCCTCATCTATAAAATTGGGATAACAATAGTACCCATCTCCCAGGAGTGCTGCAAGGTTATTATATTTGAAGTGCTCTGCAAACTCTAAATGTTATTTATTGTTTCTATTATTATTATATCAGTACAGTATAGTGCCATTAGGGTAGGCTTTTGTATTTAGAAGCTTTTTATATTTATAGTTGGTTGCCAATTATCTATCAGTGGACTGTCAAAATGATTTTGTTACCCATCCAACACTACTTCCCCTGCTAAGACTTAACTAATCAGGTAGCTTGAGGACACCTTCTCTCACACACCTTGACAGGAAGGAATGGCGGAAGGCAGGCATGTAGGTGATTCTGAGTATGTACATAAGAAACTTTTATCAGTGAATGGTATTTATGGGTAATTTCATTCATCCGAATAACACACTCATTAAGCACCTACTGCATGTAAGGCACAATGCTAGATGCTATAGGGAATAAATAGCCTTTGTTCTCAATTATCCTAATTTGGACAATCTGCTGATGTGGTTCATCAAGGCTATACTTATTAAAAGGCTTTAGTAATGTTATTTTTAGACAAATAATAAAATAACAGACAAAATCCAGAGGAGGACCCCTAAATCTTTGCTGAAGCCGATATTTTCTTCTTCGTCTATTTCCATGCCTCTTGTGAGTCTCCTTGATCCAACTAATGATTTTAACTAATGATCTGTCTTCCCTCAACCAACCCTCCCAATCCCTCATTAATTTTCATTTCTTAATTAATACTCTGTCAAGTTGTCTGTCAGAGCCTCTGCTCAATGCCCAGGCTAGAGTGACTTCATGTTTCTCTTCTGTCCTACAGAGCGAGCTACTACAGGAAGGGAGGCTGCGCCATGCTTCCAGTCAAGTGGATGCCTCCAGAGGCCTTCATGGAGGGGATATTTACATCCAAAACGGATACATGGTGAGTAATCACTGTCTTCCTTGGAGTATCATTGACTATCTGCCTTGCATGAGTGAACCAGGACTACCAAGTGCTCATAAGGATCTAGACTGGCAAGGAGTGGAGCAGATGTTTGAGCTAAACAAGCTCATGAGCAATCTCAGCTGAACATTACTGACTGAGCCTGGTTAAGGCCTATTGGTTGGGTTATTAGAATGAGAGGACCCGAATGCAAGTAGTCACCCTGCCTCTGATGTTTACTATCTATGAAACCCTGGGCAAATTACTTAACCTTGTTAAGTCTCAGTTTCCTAGTCTTTTAAATAAAATGGCCTCTGAGATTCCTTCCAGCTTTCAAAAATATGTTGGGCCAAAGACATTGATGTTCTAAGAAAATTATGCCAAAATGAGATCACAGAGTCACACTTATCTGTCGAACATGAGTGATAGAAGAAGGCAAACAAGACAATTTCAAACAAAGTTGATGAGTGTTACATGGTGGAGAGAGGAAAGGATGTTAACTTGCAAAGCTATGGAGGAACATGGCTCTCAGAAGCCCCCTCGTATTCAGCAGAACCCCAGTTTTCCCATGTTATAAGGGGTGCCATTTGGGTGACCAAAATTATGTAACCCATAGTTTGTAACACTCTTTTCTTTGCCTGAAAAGTGTGAGCCCCTAAGCTCAGGGTTTCCTAACTTCTCTCATTCAGGTCCCACAGGGGACACCTCCACCCCAGGTGCCTATACCACCATGAACAAAGACTTCAGCTCACAGAAGCAGAGAATGAGTCATATAACACAAATCCAACATTCCAATGCCTTTCAGGGGCACCTGCTGTCAATAATTACCCACCATTTTTTCCCTACAGCCTCTTTTATTACAACTAAAACTCCAGATCTTGCAGTCAGGTCAGGGCTACTGTGAAAAAGTTTCTCATGGAAAGATTTGCATTTCATCGATCCCATACTAGGCAGCCTCACCTAGAGAGGCAGTTAGGTAGCACACTGAATGGATAGTCAAGAGTTCATGTCTAGTCTCAGATATTTCCTAGCTGTGTGTTCAGGGTGAGCAAATTACTTAATCTCTCTCTGCCTTAGTTTCCTTATCTATAAAATGAGAGTAATACTAGCACTTACCTCACAGGGTTAGCTGCTCACTGCACAGGTTAGTAACCTCTAACCCACACACTCCTCATTTCCACATTCAAATTTAGGAACACCGTGGCACCACTATTTCCTTGTCTTCCTTTTCTTCACACGTTGGGAATTAAACAAACTAAAATGAGCAGAAAGGGACTTTGTCTGGAAGCTTAGTCCATTAGTAAACATTTATTAAGCACCTGCTATTGTGCTCACACTGCTAAGTGCTAGGGATACAAAGAAAGGCAAAAGACAGCACCAGCCCTCCAAGAGCTCACAATGTATTGGATTACTGCATCCCGATTTCCTTTATGCCCTCAGTGAGAAAGGGAAAGCAAGGGGAAGGAAGAAGAAAAAAATTGCTGGGAGATAACTAGAAAACACCAGGCCAGTAGGGGAGTTGAAAGATGTCCTGTAGCTCTATCTCTGCCACTGAGGGGTTCTATGACTTTGTCTCAACTTCAGCCTTCTCTCCTCCTGCCCTTTCAAGGATCGTACAGCACTCAGATTTCTTGGGAGAAAGGCCATCCCTGAGCAGAGTGTGGCAGTTACAAATGCCCTGACTGCATCCTTCTCTTCTGATGGTCCATCATGTCCCCTGGGTTCTCAGAGGCCATACCACCATGGAGTACAAATCCTAGCTGTTCCTCCCATTCTGGATAGGCTCCAAGTATGGGTCAGGAAATTAGTAGTCTGCAAGGCCACCAAGACCAAACTGGCTACACACAGATATTACCAGAAGGCTGGCCGCGAGGTGATTAATTTTTTGGCCAGTGACATTGAAAAACCATCAGCTATGGTATGGAAGGGCTATGACCTGTCTTGGGAGGGCAAGTACCCATGCTGATGAACTCATGAGTCTTTAAAAAATTAACATATTTATGAATATACATAATGCATGACTAGGTATAAAGCCAAAGGCAGACTCCACTTGTTCAAAGGTTAACTCTGCATCCTCTGATTTCCGGTCAGGTCCTTCGGTGTGCTTCTGTGGGAAATATTCTCCCTTGGATACATGCCATACCCAAGCAAAAGCAATCAGGAGGTCCTGGAGTTTGTTACCAGTGGAGGACGGATGGATCCACCCAAAAATTGCCCTGGGCCTGTGTATGATACCATCTACTAAGTATAATTTTTCTTCTAAAAAATCTATTTGAATTTTAAACAGAATTTTAAAACAATTCTGTACTTAAAACAGAACGTTTTAAAAAGATTCTGCTTTTTGTTTTCCATGAACGGTCAAGTAGTGACCTCTTTTAATGCACCTAGATCAGAGTGGTTAAAATACTACGCTCTCTGCTAGAATAGATGAATGGGGGAAAAGAACATATATTAAATGATGACTGTGTGCCAGGCACTATACTAAAGGCTAGGCTGTTATATATATAACATAAACAAGAACAAGGAATGATGGGGCTATCAACTCACCATGCCTACAATGGTTAGGTTTCTCCTAGGACATTATATATGACTTGAATGCTGGTATCTGAAATCAATGTTTGGTCCTTTCCACATGATATTCTCAGTGGAAAGAGTCCAAGAAGTTAAGGGGACCTGGCCCTCACTTATGGAAGCTGCAAAATGAGGAGTTTGGACTCAAATTTCTTCCCATTCTCATTTCTATGACCATGCCTTAGCAGGCTAATTTAGGATCTGCTTCCACATCTTTTCTACAGGAAAAGACAGATAGTGTAGACAGACAAGGTGGTTCAAGTCTCCTACTTCAGATAAGGTTCTACTGTGGGGGTGAGGCCCCAGGATTTCTGTTTGGAAACTTAGTCTGGGGACATGAGAGGCTTGGCACAGCTGTACCTCTTATCAGGTCGCTATTCCCTAACCCAACACCAGAGGGCAGCATGTGACAGCTGCATGTTACCTAAGTTGGCTTCCCAGTTCAATGGTCCTTGTCTAGGTTGCTTGACGATAAAACACATACGCACCTTCTTGCTGTTCTTAATGAATTTTCTCACTTTCCTTTTAGGTACCGGATCATGACTCAGTGCTGGCAGCATCTGCCTGAGGACCGGCCCAACTTTGCCACCATCTTAGAGAGGATTGAATATTGTACCCAGGTACCAACTAACTATTCTTTTCCCTTGACTGATATTTATTCTATGTGAGTAAGACTTTAAAGACAAAATCAAGAATTAGAAAACTTAAGTTTTAGGTTGCATCTGTTAAGAGAGAAAATTATTTCAGCTGGTTTACAATAACCAGAAGTTAATGTTAATATGATCTCTAAAGGAAATTGTGGGGTAGACAAAGCATCATCCTGCTGTAAAACAACAGCATCTGTCACTTTCTGCACCAAATCAGCCAACAACAGTTGGTTAGCACAGTAACCTGGGGAATCCGGAGGGATGAGGAAGAGCAGGTAAACTACTAAATAGTTGTGCCCCCATTCCAGCATCTGGGGATGGCACTTAGCTGGATCATTTAAGAAGGGTGGTGGCTATTGCCCACATGTGTAACACTATCCTTGACCCTGTCATCTTTGGACAGAACTAGTTCATGAGAGGGGAATGGACACAAGCCTTCAGAACATAGACAATGGACCACCTACACCACTGCAAGTAGCCCCAGGAGTCTTTCCTCACATGGACATTTCTATGGGCTGTCAGTTTGCAGTCTTGTTGGAAAGACATCCTGAAGAAGGGGAAAGAAGGGAGATAATTATGGTGTGTCAATATCTCCTGGTCAGTCCTGGGGGTAAAAAAGGGGGATATTTGGCAAAAGGGTGAGTCTGTAATGTGATATTCCACCTACAGCTGAGGCTGCATATTGGATAAATGATTACCTAAGACTACTCAATCATTCTGGGGGCACGTTTGAGTGCCCCAAATGTTAATGGGTTTATGGAATATTGTGCTAGACTCCATGACAAACAGAAGTATAGAAAATAACCCCTGCCTTCAGGGAGTGTAAGATCTAGCAAGAAAGAGATGATTCATGTGCGGATCCTATCTAATCCCTCAGGCCCCTTGTAGGCGAAACATCCCTCCTTCCTTTAACTATTCTCCTTAGGAGTTTCTAGACCCTTCAGCGTTATCCCCATCCTCTGGACATTCTCTAGTTTGTTAACGTCCTTTTTAAAGAGAGAGTAAAACTGATCAAAACATTCCAGAGTCAGTCTCCCTGGCACAGTGTAAGGGACTGCTGCTTCCCAGTGACCTGGACTGTCTTTGTTAGAATAACGGTATCCTCGCATCCAGGACACTGAGGTTCGTTTCTCTAGCAAGTGATTTTTGAGAGGCAGTGAGGAGCAGTGGCTGGGCCAGAGCCAGCCTCAAACCAGGGAGACCATGGCAAGTCCCTCTTCGGTGCTCTGAGCAGGTCCTCAAGACTGCACAGGAGGTACTAGCATGTGTTGGTAAATGAAGGTTTCTAGATGAATGAAATCATAGGTCTGGTCCCCATGTGCTCTCCTAATCCATCAGTATTCTGTTAATTCAGTCTAAAATTGTTAGCTTCTTTAAGGCTCACCTTTTGCTAGAACTTTCTTGAATCTTCGCTACATGAACTTCCATCAAACTAGGGCTCCTCTGGCCACTGGATCTTCTTTTTTAACCTAAATGTAGGACTTTCCATTAACCCAGTGAAATTTAATGTTGTTGGTCTTGGTCTGGTATTCTAGCCCTGTTCAAGGCAATTTCAAATCTTGTTTTAGTCATCTGTGGTTTATTAGGTATTCTTCCCAGTCTCGTCCACTTCAGTTTTGAATCAAAAGCTTATTTTTCTGTGTTTTGATCAGTTACTGTTACAAATGTTGAACAGAGCAGGGCCAAACCAGAGTTTGGTGGTACTTCACTAGAGACTACCCTGTGGCTTAATACTATTAATCAATTACTTTGGGTATGATTCTCCTACTTAGCTGACAATTTATCTAATAGAACTGTAACCTAGTCCATGTTTCAGTATCGTATCCATAAGTATGACACAGGACACTGTTCATTATGTTGCTGACATCAAGATATACAATTGCCAAATATTCCTCTGACCTACTGACCTAGTAAACCTAACAGAAAACAAAATGAGTTCTTAATGAATTCACGTTGGTCCCAGTGATCATTATTTGTTTCTAAATGCCTACAACTGGAGTTTCATAATTAATTCCAAAATTTTTCCCAGGATGGACGTCAAGCCTACCAGCCTGTGATTTACAAGATAAATCCCTTTTCCCTTAAAGAAAAAAAGCATAGGTTTATCTGTATCATCTCCTTATTCCTCTCCTATTCTCCATGATTTTTTAGAAATTCCATATAACATGCTAAGATCACATCTGTAAGTTCCTTCATCACCTTGGGAGGATTCTGGCTATGCACACTACTACCTGCATGCCCCTGAATAATTCACAGAATTTCCTCATATGTAAGGTGAGAGGGTGACTTAAAATCTCTTCTAGCTCTAATTCATATGAAAATATAAAGACAACCTCACTGCAAAGAGTGTGATTCCCTCTTACCATTCCCCTACCTTCCTTGGGGTGGAAGACGTTACTTTTTCCAGCATGAAGATGATATAGAAAGTAGAAAGTTCTGATTCTTTTGTTTTCTTCTACAATCACTCAAGCTGCCCCCAAGAAGTGACCCCTACATTATTCTTTTTCCAAATAGTGGAAAAATATTTCTTTTTCAGTACATTTCTTATCACCCTACTAGAAGAATTTAGTTGGGTTTTGTTTTTTTTTAATTAACAAAAATCTATTTTCTCTCTCTCCCAAATCTCCCCAATATTAGAAAAAATAAACCCATGTACCAAATATGTAGTCAAGGTAACAAAATTCCCCTCATTGCCCCTATCCAAAAAAATACAGTCCTCATTCTGCATCCCAAGTCTATCACTTCTCCCTGCTGTCAGGCAGTGGGTAGCATGCTTTATCATTGGTCCTCTGGAATCCTTACTGAATAATGCATTGATCAGAGTTTTGTCTTTCAGAGCTGTTTCTTCTTACAGGGTTAGTAGCTAAATTGTTCTGTTTCTGCTTACTTCACTGAGCATTAATTCAAACACATCTTCCCATGTTTCACTGAAACTGTCCTTTTCATTATTTCTTATACGGTATTCCATTCATTCAGGCAGCTAAATGGTGCTACAGTGGATAGTGTGTTAGATCTGGAGTTGGGAAGACCTGGGTTCGAGCCCAGCCTCAGACGTTTACTACCTGGTATGAGCCTGGGCAAGTCATTTAACCTCTGTTTGCTTCAGTTTCATCTGTAAAATGGTAATAATTACACCTACCTCCCAGGGTTGTTATGAGTAAAGTGCTATGTAAATGCTATTATTATAACCATAATTGTGTTCACATTATGCAACGGAGCACCCTGCCTTTCTAATTCTTTGCCTCTATGAAAAGAACACTTATATTTTTGCAAATATGATTCTTTGCCCCTTTATTTGGTTTTTTGTGGGTATAGGCTCAGTACTGGCATTGCTGAACCAAAGAATATGCACAGTTAACGACTTTGGGGTAGAGTTCCAAGTTGCTTGGACAAATTCACAGCTCTACCAGCAGTGCAACATATCTGGTTTCCCATAGCCCCTCCACCACTTTTGCTTTGTCAGCTTTGCCAGTCTAATGCCTCTAAAGTAGGACCTCAGAGATGCTTTAATTTGCATTTCTCTAATTATTAGGGATTTGGAACATTTTTCAACATGGCTACTGATAGCTTGGATTTTTTTTTCCTTTGAAAACCACCTGTTGACTTATTTTGACTTTCCCAATTGAGGCTTCCTACCAAACTCGAGTTCCTCAAGGGCAGGAGCTATCATTTTTTCACTTTCCCAACACCAGTATTTATCATAGTGGACATTTAATAAATGCTATTGAGTCACACTGAATGTGCCTTGATCATTTGAGATGATAATGTCACATGCCACAGAATTTTAAATCTGGAAGGAACCTTAGAAATCATTCATTCCAACTCACTCATTTTACAGATAAAGAAACCAAGATTCAGAGAGGTTACATTTATACAGCTCATAACTGGCAGAGCTCTAAGATGTGCAATATTTCTCCTGCCATCATTATTACTAAGAATATATTGATCTATTAAGTATCAATAAGCAGATGACCTTGAGCCTTGGCAAACTATCATAACTATGTAAACTGTAGAGCACTATATAAATGAGCTACTGTTATCCTGAATAATTTTGCCAAAAAGATGACAAACTCTCCTTTCTCCAAATCCCCTGTGATCTGCTCTCTCTATACTGTGATGTCCTCTAAATGCCAGCCATCATTATATTCCTTCCCAGGAGGGGCCCATCACCAACCACAAAAACGTACCTATTACACTTGGCAGGGCTAACTGAACTCTTCTCAGAAGTATGGCACACGGAAGGTTAATTCTAGAACGTCTAGATAGGAGCATATTCCATGAGGAAAGCCTTGTAGCTCTCAGAGGTCCAACAGCACAAAATGTGTTTGTTCTCTTGATTGTGTCACTTTCTTTTCTTCATTTGTCTCCCTCTGCAGTTGATTTCTTTCCACCTCCTTGGCAATGTTTTCTTTCTGATTTCATTCCCAGGATATTTCTTTCATCTTTTCTAAGAATGTTCAGCCTCTCTAATAAATTGGCATGTAAAGGGGCTGCTTCTCAAACACTTACCTTTTCTTCTCGTCTAGAAGGGAGAGAAGAGCCTGCATTTGACATTGTATTATTTCACTTTAACCTCCATTAGAAAAACAAATACAGCACATCTTCTGTAAGGGTCAGCAACAGCTCCCATGCCTCACTAGATGAAGTAGCATAGCTCCCTCTGTGAATTCCTGTGGAACTGCAGACTCCTGGTGCCTTCAGGTTGCAGGCATTTCCCATTGCCACCACCACCTCCCCCAACTGTTCGCCACAGCATAAAATGAAATTAAAAGAGCTGCTCCTCTAGGCTGATTGACTTTTCACATTAAAAGGGTGCATATCTATTTAAAAAAATAATAGGAATTCCATATAAATTACTTAAAAGTTTAGACTTAAGGTCCAAGAAAGGACTGACCCCACACATAGGGCCCCTGGATAACAACTCTTGTTCTAGATATAAGTGCTTCATCCCTCCTTGGTCTCACCCTAGCACCAAATGATGAAAACAATACCTCTCTAAATTTCCCAAAAGATGAGATACAATGCACTTACTTTCTGACCAAACAGTTCTCAGGTTTTTTTCCATTCCCAAGAGTAATGAGTTATATAGAGCTACTACTGCAACAACTAACATTTATCTAAAGACAAGCTACTTGGGGCTGTTTATAGAAAGTCATTGTGAGATTGCATGTGTGTGTACATATTATTTATGAAATATTACACGTGGAGGTGGAGCTACTGCAACAAATACCAAAGTTTAAAGTCTTTTAAGGTCTATATGTAATTCAAACAGGAAAGGGAGGAGAGAGTACTGGAAGAAGGAAAAAGAAGTAGGAGGCTACTTGTCACTTAGCCTCAGAAGGTACCACAGCAATCCAAGGTGAGAATGTCTTATAAACTCATTTCTCTTACCCCTAGGATCCAGATGTGGTTAATACTGCTTTGCCAATAGAATATGGTCCAGTGACTGAAGAGGAAGAGAAGGTGCCCATGAGGCCAGAAGACCCTGATAGAATACCTCCTCTCTTAGTCTCCCCACAGCAAGAGAAAAAAGAGGATGTATGTCCACCATCTGTTCCCCCTCCACTGCCCACTACTTCCTCTGGTAAGCCCTTGAAGAAAGCAATGGCTCTGGAGCCCCCTGTCCGTGTCACCAGAGGGACACCGGTAGAAGGAGGACACGTCAACATGGCATATTCTCAGTCTAATCCACCAACAGAGCTGCACAAAGGGCGTGGATCAAGAAACAAACCCACCAGTCTTTGGAACCCCACATATGGCTCCTGGTTTACAGAAAAATCTGCAACCAAAAACAATCCCCTGACAGAGAAGGAGCAGCCCGAGAGGGGTAAACCGGGGCCAGAAGGACCCTCCACCACAGGGCCACCTAGTGTTGTCCCTGGCAGGCTGCCAGGGTCCTCCCTGCTCTTGGAACCATCTTCCCTGACTGCCACCATGACGGAAGTGCCTCTGTTCAGGCTCCGCCACTTCCCTTGTGGGAACGTCCACTATGGCTATCAGCAGCAAGGCTTACCACTGGAGGCCACCCCAGCAGCTGGCAATTACGGGGACTCCGTTCTTAGAAATCCGAGTAGCGTGACCCAGCCTGGTCCCTGAGTCTGTTCTGCACTCACGTCTCCCCCTTGGGATTCTGGGGACCATGGAGGAGAGAGTTCAACACAGCAGCTCCACCACCAAGCAGAGACCAAAACATTGCCTTTCATTTTGTGCCAACCTGCTCTAAAGTGCCACACATACAGAGACTGAATTCTCAAAATGCACCAGAAAGGATGTGAGCGTGGGTTCCTCCTACTCTTTCAAAAGAATGACACGTCATTTACAAAACAAGTGTTAAATGCAAGGCCCCGAGTTGGTCGCATAAGCTCCCACATGTGCATGGTCCATGTGCTCTTCCTCATGCTTCCTGTCAGTAGTGTGCTCACACAACTCGCTGCCTGCGTGTTCCATAGTTTGGTGTCACAAGTGTCATTTACTTACCTTGTCGATGTGGACATAAACCATTTGAATGTGGGGGGAGGGGGGAGCAAATTATTTATCTGTTGTAATTTAGTACAATGAAGGCCTTCCTTCATTTGGAAAAGAAAAACAAGACAACTGAAACTTGGCTGCAATGTCTTCAGCTAGCTGAGGACAGTGAAGGGATGGGGATAGGCCCAAGGAGGACAGACAGTTGCAAGCTGTGCATTTTCACCTGAATATAATACAGACGTTCAGAAGACTTTTAAGTAGGAAAAGACACCAGAAAGAGGGCCAGAGACTGAAATGTCCCTTTACTGTACCTCTCGCCTTAAGAATACTTCCTAAAAGATGAAAACTCTGAGGTTTCCCATTGGACTTTAAAACCCCGACTGTCTACTTACAATATAAACATAAGTAACAAAAAGTCTTATGATAGTTGAATGAAGACCAAAAATGATGGGCAAAACTGCAGCCACAGTGATGCATTTCCAAAGCATAGAAACATGGCCATCCGGGGCCAAACATGTCAAAAAAAGTGATATACCAAATCTTAGCAATGGTTTCAGCCACACAGCCTACTCAAGAGAAATGCCTCAATTCATAGCCATAGCCTGGCTTGCAGGAGCAGCAGGAAATCCAAAAGAAGAAACATTTAAGTAGGGATCTTCTTCCCAAGGCTGGGCTGTTTTTGTTTTGGTTTGTTTTTGTTTTATTTCTTTCCTTCTTTATCACTCGGTCATGTTAAACACGTGAGTAGAATGCTTCTGAAATATGCACAACGTAGTTTTTAATATATTTCAAGCAGAAGGAAAGATGGTTTTGCATTTTTATTTGGTGTTATAAGGCCTAAGGAATCAGGAAATAATTGAGGAACTGATCATATCAGTGTACCATGGTTTCCACAGATGGACATAACACTGGTATAAGTGACAGTTTGGAAGTTCTGAAAACTCATCAACCTCTATGTTTATGAAATGACATCCTACTTGCAATTTTTCAAGGTGTCGCTCTAGTCCTCCCTTCACTTCCATATTTTTCTTCTCCCACCCTTCTCATTACCAGTTCCTTTCCCTGGTAGTCAGTGATGTCTTAATAAATATTTGACTAAAGGGTGCATCACAGTGCTTGGAGGTAATGCTAACCAGCTGGAAAACTGCTCATTTCTCCTGATGCAGGGTTAATCACCTGCAAAATATTTGCCTGATCTAGGCTCTCCAGCTGCCTTGTCCTAGAGCAACTCTTCTTTGATTGTGGCAGCCTAGGCATACTCCCTCTTTCCCCACCACCTACTTAGGATTGAGGGAGAAAACCACTATAATTATAGCATAGAGATGAAAAATCAACAACAAAGTCTGTTTTAGTAAATTTAGTGATTCCATGCTAGGCACTCAGGTGAACATTCCACAACCCACCTTGAGGGCTCTTTACAACCACACTAAAGATAGACTGGAATGGAGGCTATGGCCAGCCCAAGCTTCCATCTGAGAGCATCCAAGAGTAGTTGACTAAACAGGTACAATAACGAACTTTAAGCTGATGTCCTCAAGGACTTAGAGCAGAACTGGGTCCCTTTTGAGTCTTAAAAATCTAGTGATCCATTAAGGTTCTGAAGAAATCTGATTTGCTGAAGTACTGCAGTGACTCACTGGAGTCAGTTCAGTGCCCAGTACAGACGGTTTCAGGAAGCTTCATGTGGCCTTTGGGTGCTCCCCAAGAGCACTGGCTTTTCCCATTAGTCTCAGCTTAGTTTGGTTGATTTCTACCCACCTCTACCTAAGAGCCCTTTAAAAATGTATCCAAAAAAGTTTTGATGAGTATGGAAAATTTCCAAGTCAAAATGTTTTGTTTTTCCCACCAAGCCTAGGGGTAGTTCTGATATGTTCTATCAGTTGTTCATGCTATGAACCTCAAATTTTTTATATAATTTTTTTCTATAACTTGAACCTCACCTGTCAAAAATGTATTTCTTGAGTACATGCCTCCCTGTGCACAGGACCCTAACACTAGTACTAGATTCTTTTCAACCAAAAAAAGAGATGGAATCCACATTTCCACACAGCTACCATTAGGGTAGTACAAATGACACTTGGCCAGGAATCAGGAAATCTTAAATCTAATCCTGCTTTTGCCAATGATAGGCTAGGAGACAGAACTAGTTGATTCATTCTTCTGGGCCTTGGTTTTCTGATCTAGAAAATGAGGGGAATGGAAGAGATGGTTGCTAAGATTATTTAGCACTCTAAAGTTCTAGTATATAAACTCAGTCTCTAGAACCTAAGGCCCAAAAATCACCAAAAGAGGAAGGAAATCTTTCAGTCAAAGGACATTCTTCCTTTTAAGCTTTGCTTTAACATATTCTGTGAATCCTAGGTGGCTACTTAACTGTAACCTCTATTAACCTCAAAAGTAATTTCCACAGCCATCCTCAAAGGAGACCCCAATGTGTGAATCTAAGTGAATGGGTGCCTTTCATAGTGTCTCATATCCCCAGGAATGGCAGTGTCACCATTCTGGATACAAGAGATACTGTGACATGCCAACAAAACATTGTACACAGCGTCCGGTCAACCTGTCTTTACTAGTGACTTTCCAAAAAGGACTCCAAAGAAATTAAAAGCTGATTGGCTTCATTTCCTAGTAGCAAATGATATTCTGTGTTCTTTTGTGAAAGCACAAAAAACAAAAATTAAGAGTTCCCAGAAACCTCAACCTGCTGCCCTAAAAGGAAGGATAATTACTGAGAGCAAACAGCAAAGTTTCTATTAAGATCCCATTTTCACACTGTGTGCTGCATGGGCATGTTTAATTTTTAATAGCTTCTCAAGAACAAAGATTTATTTTTAACTCTATTCATGGCTTTAGAAAACATTTTAAAAGCTTGGTAAGAAGAATCAGCAATCTTACAAATACTCAGTGAGAGAAAAGTATATAGACCAGTCAGTGAACTAAAAAGCAGCAAGTTCTCACTAAAAAAACTGCCAACTTAAAGCTGACAGTACCTGTGTTAGTCCATGCAAGATCACAAAACAAAGCCTGTCATTATCTCTCTACCACTACCCCCCACACCACTTCCCTCCCCCCCCACACACACACATGAATACCTTCTCTGGATACTTAGTTTTCTCATGCTGCCCTTGGGCTGACAGTCTTCCTTTCCAATGGTTCTATTATCTATCTTTCCCTCTCCCCATCAATATGTCAACAGAATTAGCTCAATGAGTTGTCAGTAGCAAGTCAACCTTAGTTAAACTAGCTCTGACTGAGGCATGAATTGGGGCATTTGGATTTTCCAAGTCGTCACTTTCTAACCCAAATCAGTCTCTCATTGGCAGAATTTCAGGAAGTGTGATATTCTGAATAGGATCCCCCTTGACAAACTGTGGGAAAGGCGGCATGGATAGCAGAACAGAACACTAAACTGAGAACCAGAAGACCAAAATTCTAGCTGTGGCTCTTGCCATTTGCTTGCTGTTTGACCAAAGGCAAAGTAATTCACCTCTCAGAGATCCAAATTTGTCATATGTAAAACAAAAAGTTCAGTCTGCCTTAGATTCCCTGTAATCAAGAAGTCATGTGTATCTGAGTTATTCTATCCATAGAGACACTGTGAATTGAGACAATGTGGGATCTTTGGTCAGGGTTTTCCATGACCTGAGATACTGATTCAAAGTAAGGGTTAAAGCATAATATTAAAGAGCTAAAGGACATAGCTTTGACTCCTGTACAGGACAGACCAGTTAACTTATAACAGACAAACTTCATTCCATGGTTTTGGAACAAGGAACTTCCTAGTTAATCAAATACAGCAACATGCATGAGCACTTACTGTCTGCACTTTGTAAAAGAGAGCTGGAAAAGACACACCAAAGAACTTTAAGATGTAACCCCTACCCTCAAGGAGCCCAGAATATAGCAGGCAAGAAAGACCAGGAAAAAGAAAGAAATATGAATAGAAGACTAGAATGCAAATGACACAAATGCAAAATACATGTTTATATGGACTGACCCACTGGATAGACAAGTGCTAAGAGAATGCTTATATGAAGGAGAGAATAAAACTACATGGGCTTTACAAGTCTCATGGATCAAACAAGGCTGACAAGGGGGAAAAGGAGAAATAAGTCCATTTAATGAGAAAATAGCAGTCCAGACTTCGAGGGATCATTATTCTTTCTCTCCTACCTGTAGGGTATTAAAAATTGGGACACTGCCACAACAGCAACTCTATTTGAAGTCAAATTGGAACACTATTTTTAAAGTTCATATGCCCTTTTAAAAATCTATTTTAAAATATCTGTTGTATTTGCTGATATAGGAAGCAACAAGTTATTATGGAGAGAGCACTGGAGTCAGAGACCTTGGCTCAAATCAACCATGTAACACTCACCTAGATAATCCTGAGCAAGTCCATTGACCTCCTTGGATGTTTCCTCATGTGTAAAATGAGGGGACTGAAATAATTTGGCCTCTGAGGTCCCTTCCATCTATAAATCTATGATCTTACGTATTTTATTCTTAAAGACCAGTACAGAAACTCCTAAGTGACTTCCCCTAAGTGCCAACATAAACCAGATGCCGAGGACCAGAAAGCACTTCAGGGATACAGCATCTTCCACCATCACAGTGGCTGTACTGTCTGTGACCATTGGAAAGGCACTAAAAGTGACAGTGATAAGAGTCAGTAACCTGTCCCAGAAGTCACAGTCCTGTGGTGAAAAAGCCTACTGGATGATAATTCTTGGAAGTCACTCAGATGACAATTACGTTTATTTGGGAGGTTGAGAACTTTCCAAAGAGCAGGAATCTCATGCATCCCCTCCCAAAAAGTGTAACAGTTGCCTGATGGATAAATTTCCTGCATCTAATACATCTAATAAAATACATGACAATTTTTATTTTAATTAATATGCCCAACTCTTCCTTTGAATTTTAAGAAACAGCACGATTCTCAGAAGAGAGAGGTGTACCTCAGGACATAGCTCATTTTCTTGTCCCTGAGAACTAAAGCACTAGCACTGGTTTGACAAGGGACTTGAAGAGAGAGTTTGGAGCTTTTCCAGTGGTCACACGGCACACCAGTACTGAAGCCAGGCCTCCAGTATCTCCAGCCATTAACTCTTTAGCTTACATTTCTTTTTAAGACAAAGCAGTAGGAAGAAATCTTTTGAAACAATTATCATAGTTCCAATTCTGTCTTTTGTAATGTGACAGAATTACTATCAAGATACATTTTCCCTGGCAGTTTAAGGAAAGATGTTACCATGTTACCATGTGGCTGAGCCTATTGTGTAGATGAAGGATTAACCACAGCCTCCCAAGCTCTCATAGCCATTAAAACTCATTTTAAATCTTTTTAAGAAGTCTTTCTATCCACAGGTATTCAGTAATAATAGCCTTCATTAAGAACAATACTGTGGAAGCAGGCTCTTGTCACCAACACTGCCCATTGGGTAACTTTCAATGGAGCCTCCAGAATCATATCAGAGTCAGAATAAGAGAAGAGTCTGCAATCCTGGCTCTTCTTTCATGATGGGCTGATACAACATATTTACTTACTGTAAAGGAAAACAAAACTATCAGTTCAGTTTTCAAATGGCTTAGTCTACCTTTAGGTAAAACCACAAAGGACTCGAGATAAAGTTCAGAGAACATGTTCTCAATAAGACAGACATATGACCAGCAGAACACAGCCACTGGACGCTTAATTACCCTCCAGCACTTTATACATCACTCAGCTATAACACAATGCCAGGCAAGGACCAACAAGAATGGTTTTATTTCACCAATTCACAAAACATTTGACTTCAACCCATGGAGAATGCTGAAAGCATTACTGAAGTAGCTAGTGAACAGCAAGGATTCTTAGCTGCTGGCATTTGAATCCAGGTAGGATGACATGCATACACATATGAATACACATACATACATACACGCATACACACACACAGCTTGAATGGTCTATAAAATGCATGAATTCAAACAATATCCTTCAGGCTAGGCTGATTTCTGATGGAAGAACTAGGCTTCAAATAGATTTACAAGCAGTGTGTACAACCCATTCTAGTTCTTAAATGGCACCAGTTATCATGGATAGCAGGTGACATTTTTGGCCCAACAGTCTCTCTTTAACAACCTGGAAATACGATTCTCATTATCCCCTCTAGTTAGAAATCACCCTCAGCTCTTCTGTCCAAAAATGTGCAGTTACACAGAATTATATACAAGCACAAAGACAAACACTGGCTATGTTGTCACCATGAAGATACTCTGTTAGGACACATTCTCAAGAGGGGGACAGAAAGCTTTGTTTTCCTTCCTCCTTGTGCCTTTCCCCACCAAGGGAGAGGCTCTAAGAAGCAGGTAATGGTCTTATTACCTTACATGATGAGATTCCTTTATTTGGTCCCCATAGCCCTAAATTTCTCCCCCCTCAAATGGCCTCCACAAAAGCTTTAGCAAAATTTTCAATAGAAAACTTCCTTTTGCTTATGCAAAGGTATCTTGCTGCTCTGCTTTTAATAAAATCTTAACTTGTCCTGCTTAATTTATTCAGACCCACCCTTCAGAGAAGTTTCCTGGGGTTGTCTGTTGTATATACACAGCAGCTTATGTGACATTGTTTATAAATAAGGGCCTATGTACTTCAGGGATACTATTATGAGACAAATAATACTAATAATATATATGGTAATATGAGTTTTGTATTGATTATTGTATTTGTATTGTAACCAAGTGTAGTGAAACAAAAGGCATGAAGAAAAATGAAAAATAAAGTCTCATTACTGGCTTGCAAGCTGTGTGGTCTATGTTACAATGTCCATGAGTCAACGAGAAGCTTCAGGGAGTAACAGAGTGTTGTACTTGACAGGCAGGACAATATGGGTACAAATGCTGCCTGTGATACCTAAAACTAGTGAGACCAGGTAAACTCGTGGCCTCATCTGAACCCGTTTCCTCGTGTGTAAAATGTTACTTCACCAGGGTTGCTGTGAGGCTCAAATGACGGAGGATACACAAAGTATTTGCAAACTTTAAAAGCACAGTACAAATGTCAATTATTAGAAGTTTAAATTATAGTCAGATCTATTCCCTAAATAAGATTGATTCAAATCCAAATTTTCAAATATACACATATGGTTTGTATAATATTATAACACAAGACAATTCCAATGTGGAGTAACATGATTCTGTCAATTGTACCCTTGGGCTGGTCACTTAATGCCTTTTCATTTCCCTGGGTGGGCCTCAGTCCCCTCATAAATCAAATTGAAGGTTTAAACTAAATGATCTCTTGGGTCCCTTCTACCTCTCAAATTCTGTAACCCTATAACATGCTCATGTAACAGCACCACCAAAATAAAACCATTCTTTATGGAAGACAGGCCCTGGGGATTTACTCAGTACCTTGGCTTCTCTGGTGGTACATTCTCTGTGCTGAATGACTATTTTAGCAGACTTCTTTCCAACTAGGGCTACACCAAGGTACAAAGATCATAAAGTTCAACAAGATAGTTCAGAGCCACAAACAGTACACCAGATGAAGGAATCAGTCAACTAGAAATCAAGAGTTGTTTTTTTTGCTCTGAAATTGACACCCACATTATCATGGCTTCTAAATTCTGTCCTACCAACAGAATAGCAGCTGCCCTTAAATAAGGTTGTGAGGGAAGCCAAGTTTAACTCTGATGGCCTTTCAGCATCTCAAACCTGACTTGAAGTTATCCTGTCCCTTTATGTAGCCTCCTACTAACAAGCAACATCTCATAATTCAAATATGTCCTGACCCCTTCCTACCTGTCAAAACTAAAAGGCCTATGTTTGATTCTCAAAAGGCCCTGCTAGTTGATCAAAGCTATTCTGGAATTGATTCACTAAGTATTATGAAGTTATATTTTTGCAATGTCTTTCAGTATCTTGATCTAATGGTAAATGTGAGAATATCAAACACCATAACTGGGGTAGTAAAATATTTTGAGGGCAAGAGAGCCTTTTGGATATATCTGATAGATGGCCAAAGAGATTAAAAATCTCTGGCTAAAAATCTTCCTCCCCAAAATTAAACTTTGTCCAAAACATAGTTTTTAGGAAACCCTAAGGCATTTTGACACAGCACACCAGGAGCAAAAGACATCTCTTTGGAGTTCAACTCCACCATATATATATATATATGTGCTGAAATTTAGTAACAGACTGAAAAGTTTTAAAGAGTTGGGTACTGCTTCTTCTATTTCTAATAAAGGACCTTCTAATTATTATTCATCTTGACTGCTCACACCATTTGGCCTTTAAAAGTTGTTTGGGGAAATGTACAATGTATCTTTAACTCAATCTAATGAGACACACTCAAGATTTATATGAATGCAATTATAAAACACTTTACAGAAAAGGAAAACAAGTAATTGGAAGACTATTCATTGCTCATGGCTGAACCATACCAACATGACGAAAACTATACTACCTAAATTTAATTATCGATTTAGAGCTACACAAATTGGCACTACCAAAGGATTACTTTACAGAGCTAAAGAAAATAACAAAATTCATTTGGAGGAACAAAGGGTCTAGAATCTCAAGAACAGTAATAATAACATAGGAATGAAGGGAGAAGAGCACTTCTGAACCTCAAACTGTATAATTGTAATTATCAAAACTATTTGGTATTAGTTTTTTAAAAAGTATATCAGTGTATCAAACTAGAAAAATGAGTCATAAACAACCAAACCCAATAGCCCAGTGTTCAATAAACACGAGAATGAACTTAGAGAAACATGCCTCATTTGATAATCACTACTCAAAAAACAGAAATCTGACCCCAAAAAATCATTATTATAGTTTTAGGCAAGCATCTTATGCCATATATTATAGTAAGCTCCAAAAAGATACATGAGCTTTAAAAAAAGTTACAGCAAAAAAAAATTCAAGAACAACAGAAGGAAATACCTTTCACAACTATGAACAGGGAAGAATTCTTAACCAAACAAGAAATAGAGATTACAAAGGATAAAACAGACTATTTTAGTAACATGAAAAGCTTTTACATATACAAAAACAATGCAACTAGATTAAGAAGTGATATCATAATTTGCACCAAATATTTCTGAAAAAGGTTGATATTCCAGCTATAGAAGGAATTAAATATAAGAACAAGAGTCATCCCCCAATATGTGTACTTAAAGGATAAGAACAGTTAACAAACATGATTGTTTCATATCACTAATAAGAAAAATGCAAATAAAGTAACTCAGGATTTCTCCTCACATTCAACAAATTGGCAAAGATAACAAAAGACAGACATATTATTAGAGGGACTACAAGAAAACAGGAAGGCTGATACACTGTTGGTGGATCTATGATGGAGTCCAATTGTTCTGGAAAACAACTAGGAATTGTGCAAAATAAAAATGACTAAAATACACATACCCTTTTATCTCAGCAATTCAACTGCTAGGCACATATCCCAAAGAGATGTCTATGACAAAAATAAAAGTACCAAAGGTACAAAAAAAAAAATCCATAGTGTCCTCCCTTCACCCCACCCCAAAAAGAAAAAAGAGCAGAAGGAATGTCAGAAGAAATCACAGACAAGCAAGATAGCTTTGAAAGTTATGTTACATTTATTGTATACTTAAAAAGAAAATCAAGCACTACACAGATCTGCAGTTCCACATACAGTCCTCTTCTATTCCACAATGTATATGAAAATGCTCATTTTGTGCCTATCAAATTTAAAACTTTTTTTAAAAAATGAAAATGACTATGAAGGCAAAATGTCACAGACCCTGCCAATTACAATCAATGCGTCTGTTGATTTTACTCGACTGTTTTTCTTCTGTGACAATTTAAGGCTTATTGAGTAGGGAAAGGGAGAGATATTTGGACATGACTAATGTCAAAATAAATAAAACTTATAAAAACAATAAAAGTAGATTTGAAAAGTATTAAAGTCTGCACCTTTAGTCTGAGCAGGCAGTACTGTCACTTAACATTTTAATAGCATATTTTCTCCTCTTGCTCTGGATTTATGACTAAGCATCTTAGTTTACACAAGTTTAAAACAATCTGCAAACACTGCTTGCCAGTATAATTTTAAGTAATTTTTAATTGCCCCTATCACATTGCTTATGTTTACATCTAATAGACTGGCATCTCTATCTAGATCTTTACTTTGGAATTTATTGTAACCTTTCCCAAAACTTCATACTTTAAGGATCTATGATTTGAGCACTAAGAAAATTATTACCCCTACTAACACATCAGAAATTCTCAGAGATTCCACAAATGTTCTTGAAGGGTTGCTGTGGCCCCAAAAGAACATCACTTTCTGGCTAACTGGTGATGAACCCCCCCAGCTCCGCTAGGCAAGTTATCTTGGTTATCAGACAGCAAATGGATACTGGGTCCATAGTCAATGTCCTTCAAGTTTCAACAGGCCCTGCAGAGCTACTGAGCAGAACTAGCTAGCATTGTAATGAAAAAGCTTTTGAGAACCCACAGTCACATCCTTGCCTCAATAAAGCATCAAAGATAATATTAGTAAAGGAATTACTTGAAAAATATTCATTCATTCATCACCCATTGATGAAGAGCCTATTATGAGCCTGGCACTTAATAACACTGATGATACTATATTGCACAAGGTAGTGGGAGAGATGTATCAGGAAACTTATCATCTTGGTGGATCATGAAAATGTGAATAATAAAATATAAAAATGTAGTTATCACCCTAATAGGACCATGTATATGAGTTTTTCCATGTAAATTTGTAATACTAACAACTAAAAGTGTTTTCTTTTGCATGTGTATGAAAGAAGCAAAAAGACACTCTTCTATGTTTCTAGCTGGTGTTTGTGAAAAAACATCCTGCCTATTAAAACACTTTCCACAGTGGGTGGTTTGTTTAACCAACCTTGTTGTATTAAAGAAAGCATGCTCCTTTTGAAAAGTGTTTATGAGAAGAGTCAAACACACAGGAACATTCTAGTTAGTAAAGACAACAACCTCAAATTCTTTATAAAATGTTTTTTCAAGGAGAAAGTGATGGCATAGGCTATTATCCTGGGTTATGGGAGAAGAAAAGAATAGAAAGAGGCCATCATAAGACACTATTCCAAAACACAATGGTTTCCCATTTTATTTATGTTCAAGAAGCTACAATTCAGTACAAGTAGACTGACATTTAATAAGCTAAAGATGAAAAAAATTTGTTTTCATGTATTTATGCATGAATGTATAAATTTGTATGGATTTAATAGATGCTCTCTATTCACATAACATATGCATGAAAGAAAATAAAGGTTGCAAGAGAAGAAAAAATAGTGGTTTATGGTTTCCCTAAAAGCAAATCATTGTCAACATCAATATAACAGATTTTAATTTATAGGGCTCTGATGTACAACAGAAAACATTTTGGACTTTGTAAAAGTTCAGTGTATCCACATACATCTCAAGGTATAAATAAACAGAGTTTTTAGGAAACAGTATAATAAAATAAGTTTACATTCAAAATCACAGTACATTCATTTTCTTTAGTCAGTAAAAATATTCCTTGATTAAAAGGCAGTGTATTACAGCCTTGTTTTGCAAATGTATTTCAGGAAAATAGGTCTAGCAGTATTTGAAATACCACACTTTTTTCAAAAGAGCAGCAGAGCAGCAGAATTCAGTTTAAAAATAGTATATTGCAAAATATCTGAACATGTTATTTCTAAGTGCAAAGGCAGTTCCATTGTTAAGGATAATTTTAAATCTTATAAAGTGAACCATTTTACTATTTCTGTAGTCTCTCCAAATCTAAATATCTACAATAAAATATAAATCTTTTTTTACTTACAGGACACAAATATCCACAAACAGACATAACACAAATTCCTTGCAATGTTATTCTATTATAAAGCTTAAACACGAAGATGGGCACAAGCCACAGAATGAAAACGGGCTCCCTCACCAAATTTGTGTAGCATTTAGCCAAAGCTCAAATACTTGTGCTTTGCAACAGTTGGGAAAATCTGAAACCAACTAAGGCAAATGTCATGGCTGCCTTAGGAGTAAAGAAGCACTTAAATGAACATGTATCACACAGACCTCGGCTATCAGTGCAACATTTATTTCTATTGACGGGTGAGGAAAATTACGTGGTAAGCCACACTGCTCTCTATATGTAAGCTTAGGATGTCTCAATCTGCTCCTTGCTTCTAAGTGCATTTTTTTAGAACTAGTTTGTTTTTTCATAGCCAGCAAGAAAAACTGGCAAAGGGCTTCAAGATAACAGCAAGAAGCTTTCCACAGAAATGAAAGTGCATCAAGTTTTAAAAGTGCTTCTTCCAAATGTGGTCTTTCATGCAGCAATAAGGTGGTATTTAAAACAGGAGCTGACTCTCTACATGATGCTTCATCAGCAATCCTTGATAAGTGATTTCAGAAAAATGCCGAGGATCCCTGCAGCACACATGGTGCAGACGGCACAAGACTGGACAGCAGGAGGCTTGTTCTGCACTCCTCACTTTGCTACCAACTGTGAGCCCCTGGGGAAATTGCTTCATGTTTCTGTGCCCCTGTTTCCTCATCCATAAATTAAGAGGAGTGGCATAGACAAATCATGGGGTCATTTCCAGCCCTAAAATTCTACATTGCACATCTTCAGAGCAGGATTTCTTTGGAGGATCAGAGAGAGAACAGATATTTTCATGAATGACCAGTCACCTATAGCCATTTCTTACCCCTTACTGGTCAAAGAGCAAAAAGGGATAACAATTCCCAAAACATTTTGGACGGCTAAAGGAACTATCATAGTAATATGCTGCCCAATACTTTTAACAACAGTAATCCAATCATATATGACAAAGTAAGACAGAACAAGCAACAGAACACATCAGCTGGTCTCCTAATGGCGTAATTATCTGGCATCCCAGGACCACACTCGGGTCTAAAAGCTTTAAAAAATAAGTTCTCTTTAAATGATATTAAGAGATTCATGATTCTTAAAAATTTCATTCTCCTTTTGTTTAAAAGTTAATCTGTAAATTGTCTTAATGATACTATGAAGATAGTTGTGTTATCAAAATGTTAATGAAGAGCTAAGTAAGTCAGCCATTCACCATGCACTCACCATGTGTTGGAGCCTCTAGTGTGACACAGTCCCTAACATGTAATACACTAGACCTCATTCAAGAAGTCTCAAGTTCAGCAGTCATCATCCACAAGCTTTGACCCATTAATCCCCCGATAGGTCACTCTGCTTGGTCGAACCAAAACTCCATGGTTTGGCTTACAGGTGAAATAACGTTTGTCCCCCACTGAGCCATCGTTCTTTCCCCTGGCACCTTTGAGTTCAAGTCCAAGCCAGGTGCCTGGAGCAAAGTCAGTGGGGCCCACATACCTAATAATGGCCATTTCATTAGAGCTGGTGAGGAGAACCTGAGAGCCCTGGTGCAGTTTCACAGCTCCTTCCACACCCCCAGCAGTTGGAGTACTGCTCCAGCTTCGACGAAGTAAAGCACTTTTTGATCTATTCAAGATAAAAAAAAAAAGATGTATGTAATATATATTTAAGTACTTAGTCACAATGACCATACAATTTTTACTTTGACTTTCAGTGACACACAATTTTTAGGACCAGTAACTTTTTTTAATAATTAAAACCTTGAAAATCCATAACTTAGTATGAAATGCAATTGCATGTTTTTAATTGTGGAAAATGTACTCCCTTCTGGTTTATCCAGTCTAGTTCTAGAATCAGGATTTCACTTGCAAGGTCTGATGGCAGTGCTAGTACTGTCACCAAAAAATATCATCAAACTATCATTTTGCAGAGACAACCTGCTAACTATCATTTACAGAAATATCCATGATTACTGCAGGGGTCAGGAGTCATGGAGGGGGAAGTATTCTGGTGGCAGCAAATTAAAATGGCTTTTCCCCCCCACTGTTTAGAACATTCTTGTTACTTCTAGCTTCACAACATCTTTTGTACACAGGCCTTTCTCCACACTCACACACATGATGCTACCCTACATGGCTCAGGTTCTCATGCATCAACTTTGCCCTGTATGGCTGCAAGAATGAGCCTTCCATCTCCATGCCTCAGGTCTCTGTTCTCTCCTCCAAGCTACCTTCCTCCATCTAGGGTGTGGGCCTGATTATGTCACCCTCCTACTCAGTGAGAGCCCTGCTGCCTCAAACATCAACAGAAACTCCTTAGCTTGGCATTTCAAGCTGTACCTGAGCTGGTCCCTTCCTGACCTTCCAGCATTCTTGGTCTTCCTCTGCAGGCCCTCTCAATGCCAGCAACCCCAGCGCCCTGGCAGGTCCTCTCTCACTTCTCTCCCTCTACCTTCTCAGTGCCTCTGCCTTGGCTATGCTCTGCGCCCTCCCCTCCCGCTCAGAGGTTCCTAGGGACTTCCTTCAAGTACTAGCTCAAACCAAACTCCTCCAGGGGTCCTTTCTGGTGCCTAGAGCTGCAAATGCCTCTCACTCTCAGATGCTTTCCCTCCATCTACTTGGTGTGTAAACATATACAAATAGGTGTGTATGCATCTACCTAATTGTTTGTATGTCTCCCTGATCATAATATAAGTTGCCTGAGGGAAAAGGCTATGTTTTTGCTCTCTTTGCATCCCTAGTGCTTAGTGCTTAACACATAATAAGTACTTAATAAATCAGCATTCTAGGTCCTTCATTGTCTGTCCCCCTCCTCCCTTTCCAGTCTTCTTACACATTACTCCCTCCCCCAGCAACTGCCCACCCCCCATGGCTACAATGTTCTCTCTTCATCTCCTTCTCCTAGCTTCCTTTGAGGACCTGCCATACCGTGATCTTGCCTTTTCCAACCTTTTCCAACCCCCCCTCCTTAATTCCAGTGCCTTCCCTCTGTTAATTACCTCTAACTTATCCTGACTGTATCTTGTTTGTAGTTACTAGCATTAAACTGTGAGCTCATTGAGAATCAGGACTTTTTTCTTACCTTTCTTTGTACCCTGAGTCTAAGAGCCTGTCACATAGCAGGCCCTTAATAAATGCTCACTGACCATGGACTAAATGCCTGTTGACTGGTTGATTACTTTCACCTAAGCAGGTAGCAATTAAAAACCTACTGGCAGTCTTTAACTTATCAAAATGTGACAGGAGATATTATTGTGACACACATACACACTCACACATCCTAAGGCAGTGTGCCATAGCAGACAGAGAGCCCACCTTAAAGTCAGGAAGGTTTGGGTTCAAGCCCTATTTCTGATATACAACTTCTGGACAAGTAACATAGTCTCCCAATGGTCCAGGAACAGAGAACTATAAGTTGCAGAGAAAATGCAGGCTTACACTGGTAGAAAATGCTTCCTCACTGGGTTGCTCTGTTCATGAAATTACATGTCTCAGCCCTGTGCATCGCCATCAATGCATACCTGCATTCAAGTATATGTATGTACATGCATAGTTAGGCCCATGCACACATATACATACATGCACTGGCATACACAAACAACCAAACACATACAAATATGCACACACATGCATCCTAAGGCAGTTTGATGGGACTGAACAAAAAACCAACCTAAAAGTCAGGAAGACCCCTTTCTCATACTGGTCATGCAACCCTGGGCATGTCATATACCCTCTGAGTGCCCCCAAGCAGCTTTCTAGTGCTATCTGCGTGTAATGGTAAGGGAATTTGAAGATCTTCCCTGTCCCTTAATAGGTCTAGGGAATTTGAAGTAAGGCCCTGCTCCTAATGGGCCTTACTTGGAGCCCAACAAGAAAAGTTTGCTTAGGGGAGGCTGGTTTTTCAGGAAGGCACACCTTTTGTTACTTTGTAATAAAGCAGTAGGTTATGAAGGTATATATATATATACACATACACCTCTGAGGTGAGATTTTGTTTTAGGGCTTACTCATGGAAAGAGTTATGTGATTTGGCCAGATGAGACTCTGGGCAGCTGTTGATCCCCCCTGGCTTTTGAAAACCCAGATGTTAGTGCTTCTGTCTTTGGTAACTAACTATGTAGGTATGTGCTGGTCAGACAGCTAGAAGCCCTATCTGTTGGTCTGTCAAATGGTGTTATTTTCTCTGTCTGTATTTTTTTGTCTGCTTGTAACTTTTGCTTGTATTTTCTCTGAAGTTCAGGGTGCTGACTTTTTCCTCTGAACTAGGTAAATGATACACGTTTGAATAAAGTAAGACCCCTTTTGAGTTGCTTTCCATTAGAAAAGCAGATCAAAGAACCTGTGCTAGCAGCCATCCTGGGTATACTAGGGTGCTTGCTGTTAAACAACAACAGAAAAAGTGCTAACCTGCACTGACAGAGGAAGCTTCTTCAGCAGGGATTCACTATGTTAATGACATCACAAGGTCCCAAATACATACATACACACACACACACACACACACACGTGCACTTACATATAAGGACAATGCCTTCCATGTACATGTGTGCATATGCACCCACATATATACAATACACACATGTATTACACCTGCAGGCATGTACACAGAAGCACATCTTCCTGCCTGGGGGGGGGGGTCCCTTATCCATTATGTAATCAATCCTAATGCACTAGATCAAGTACCATGAAAAGTAAGTTCAAGTACTTCTACTCAAATAGATGCAGACTCTGGGCAAGTGTAAAAAAAAAAAAAGCATGACAGGCAAAGTTAAGCAATCCTCAACGACCTTCTATCTTTTTGGAAAAATAACATATACACACCTAATTATATACACAGAAATTTTGTTGGGGGGCCCAGCAGGTGGGAGGACCAGGGTAGGCCTCCTGTAGGAAGTGGCACAAGCTAAACTTCTACCCAAGCTAGAGATGCCAAATGCCAAGGCAAAGAAAGAGGATGTCCTAGGCACATAAAGGCACAAAAATAGGATAATAAAATAATCTCATGAAATGATAAAAAACAACTAACTGTGCACAACTTTTCAGACTATTTGTTGGAAAGACAAACACTGAAGCTTCCTAATGAGAAAAGAGGACTCACTGGAAAAGACCCTAATGTTGGGAAAGACCAAAGACCACAGGAAAAGGCAAAGACTGAAGACCAAAGGCAAAGAATGAGATAAACAAACAATATCATGGAAGCAACCAACATGAGCCTGAACAGACTTCAGAGATAGTGAAGAATAAAAGGACTTGGCTTGCTATGATCCATGGGATCACAAAGAGTCAGACATGACCAAATGAGATTGAACAACAACAAACACTGTGTTATGCATTTGGGATGAAAGAAGGATAAGAACAGTCCCTGGAATCAAGGGGTTCACAGACAGAGACAACATGCAAACATTGTACAAACAAGATCAACAGAGGATAACATGTGATAAATTACCAGAAGAAAGGTACTAGGATTAAGGAGGATAAGCAAAGCTTTCTTGTATAAGGTGGTATTTCAGCCAAGACTTGAAGAATTCAAAGAAACCAGGAGGTAGAGATGAGGAGGAAAAGAATTCCAAGCAGGAGGGTGGTAGTTGTTGTCAGACAGTCAATGAAAATACCCAACGTTGAGAGATGCAGTTTTTTGTATGAGGAATAGCCAGGAGGCCAATGTTACTGGATTACAGAAAGGTGAAAGAAGATTGTAAAGGAAGAAGGAGGCTAGGCAATGAAAGGCTTTGAATGCCAGAGATTTTATATTTGATCCTGGAGGTAATAGGAAGCCACTGGAATTTATTGAATAGGTGGGACAACATGATCAGACTTCTATAATGGCAAGCAAAGAAGTAGTTAACACCTTGTTTCAGCTATGTAATTAACACAGAAGTAGTCAACAACTTGTTTCAGTTCATGATTGTAACAAGTATTAAGATCCAGAAATTGTGAATCCCACAACTTGTGAATCCTAGAACTTGTGAACTCCTGCAACAGGAAGGGGAGGAGCTAATGACCATATATAAGGAGAGGCCCAGGCTGGAGAGATCAGAAATGAGAAGGGAGCTCTTGTGGTGATGAAGGAGAAAACTTGTGGTATCTTGGCACTCTATGTTTGTCTGTTCTGTCTGTGTTGATGTTTGCTTGTGATACTTTCTACAGAAGCCCTGGGACCTTACTGGAAGCCCTGAAAGAGGATTTTCTAGTTCTCTGTTTACAGAAGTCCTGGAGAAGGGATTTGGAGGTCCTGGGACTGTACTGACAATGTGTGTTGAGTTCTCAGACCTTTTTTGTGGGTCTGCGTTGATTTCTATGCTGATGATTTGTGTTGACCTCTTGGACCTTGTTTGTGGGTTCCTGTTGATTTCACAGGCAAATGGTGAATTGATGATGGTGGCCAGTGGCTCTGCTAAGCTTTATCTTTCCAGAAACAGAAACTGTGAAGGACTTGAGGTGGACTGGACACTGTGAGCTTCAACGTGGAATGGGAACTGGACAAGGAACTGGACAAAGAACTGGGAGCTGCCTACCTCTGAACCCACATGACAGTTATGTATATTCAGGCAGGAGCTGGGACCATGGAAGAGGAACAATGGAAGCTGAGAGCCAGCCTCAAGTCAAGATGAAAAGATCTCTTCTTGGATACCTGACAATGACTGAGAAGATTATGATTTATTGGGGTTTTTCTGTTGTTGTTTTTTTGTTGTTGTTGTTGTTGTTTTTGCTTTTTTTGGAGGGCAATTTGGGTTAAGTAACTTGCCCAAGGTCACATGGCTGGGTGTTTGTTTTTTTTCTTTGTGTGTGTTAGGTGTCTGAGGCCAGATCCGAACTCAGGTCCTTCTGACCCCAGGGCCAGCATTCTACTCACTGCACCACCTAGCTGCCCCGATTATGATTTATTGTGATGTAGGGGTGGAGAACTTTGTACTTTGTGTCCATTAAGAAGACAAGCCTCCTTAAGGATGATGGATTAAGGACTTACTAAATGATTAAGTTACTAAATGATTGAGCTATTAAATGACTATACTTTGTTTAAAACTATGTGGCCACTTTGGTAAAAACTATGTGGCCATTTTAATGATAAGTTATTATGTCATAACATTGTGAATGCTGTACTTTGATTTCTATGAATGTTTTGCCTTAATTTACTGCTGAACAGAGAGTTCACTATACTATATAATCAGAACCTTGAAGCTGTTCACAGCAGCAATCCTCTGGAAAGCTGCTCATGCTTGGCTTTATAACTTGGCACTTTGGAAAGATCAATTTGACACCTGAGCAGATTGTGGAGCAGAATGAGGAAGGATTCAAGGCAGGGTGACTAGACAGCAAAATAGTACAGTAGTCTAGGTGTGAGATGATGAGGGCCTATACTGGTTGATGTTAGAGGAAAGTTAGAGGAAAGAAGGTGGAATGTGCAAGATGCTACAAAGGTAAAATCAAAAGGCCTTGACAACAGATTGGATACAGGGTGCGAGAGAGTGAGGAGTCTGGGGAGACAACTTGGTTCTGAGCTTGAATAACTAAAAGGATGGTGATAACCTTGATGCAAACAAAAAAAATGTGGAAGAGGGGAAGGTGTGGGGGAAAACATAATGAATCCAGCTTTGGACACACTGAGCTTAAGATGTCTATGAGATATCCACTTTGAGATGTCCAATACTCAAAGCATTTCTAGCTGATAAGAACCAGCCAAAGTTTTGCATAAACATAGCTTCCAAGAATTCAAGGCCACCTCCACACCACAATAAGGCATTAGAAAAATTCTTGTTTACCCAAGGTATGTGGCGATAAGACATGACAGCTCTATTATCTTCCTATAAGTTTGTGCCCATAGGAAAAAAAATTGTCTATCTCATGTTTATAAATTAGCCAACTACGCCCAAATTAAGATCCCTACTTCTATGTAAGTAATTCACTGAAGTTTTGTTTTCCCCCTTAAATATCCTAGCTTTAAAACATTTGTTTTGTATTTACTTAAGGGCAATACATTTCATAAAATAAAAATCCTAATACTAATTTTGATTTAGGATATAGTATGGCTCAGAGAAATAGGGAGGAGAAAACAGAAATAACTTTATGTGGCACTTGAAAAACCTTTCATAAAAGTTTTAAAAAGAGGTAACAATAGGCATGTATTGTATTTTAAAAAGGGTAGCCAGGCGGTACAGTGGTTAGAGCATCAGAATGACATCAGGATGACTTATCTTTCTGAATTCAAATCTGATCTCAGACACTTACAAGCTGCGTGACCCTGGGCAAGTCACTCAACTGTTTGCCTCAGTTTTCTCATCTATAAAATGAGCTGAAGAATACAATGGCAAACCACTCCAGTATCTTTGCCAAGAAAACCCAAAATGGGGTCATAAAGAGTCAGATCTAACTGAAACAACTAAACAACAAAATATTCAAAGAATACTGTCATATTGGGAGTGGAAGAGAAGGAGTGAGAAGGAGGGAGAGGATCTGGAACTCAAAATTTAAAAAAGAAAAGTATATTAAAATATATTTTTAAAAGAATACGGTGATGAGCTTCTTGTAGGCATCTCTATGAATGATTTCAAAAAATTAAATTATTATACCCAATGAGAATAAGCACTCAATTAAGCTAGAAGAACCCATTAAACATCAAAGATACATTTAGTTTCTATTTTCAAACTGTGAATTTTTCTCTGTAAATAATATACTTGTAGTCAATAGTATGTGGAGATAAGTTCTACCATATGCCTGTAAGTTTGTGCTTACAGAATAAAACATTTACCTTTCCTCTAAAAAAAAAAAGTTCAAATCTAAATGGATAAAAGGGCATTTGGGAGCAAAGTAGACCTAGGAAAAGTGGAGGGACTGAGATAAGTATAAGAGAAGAGAGAAATTCTCTGTTCAAAGAAACACTTAAGACAGAATATTCCAGAGTATCTATTTATACCAAATACCAAAAAAATGTTATTTCATCTAGGCAAAGTGGTATTATATCCCTTTGATATACTTATTATTTGCATTCAACAGGGAAAACACTAAATCAAAGTTTCCAAATTAGTTACTAACATAGATTTGATTGGGGGAGAGGGGAATCCACCCAATTCAATAGTAACACAAAACATCAACCCCTTTTCACAGAACCTATAACCTCCAAAAAGAGAAAATGATAGATCTATGTGTATAAATACACACATTTATGTGCATGCATGTAGATATATACACATGTGTATTACATAAATGTGTATATATCTATGTAGATATATACACATGTGTATTACATAAATGTGTAGATATCTATATAGATATATACACATGTGTATTACATAAATGTGTGTATATATGATATCAAAACACTAAAGGTTTTTTAATAAGCATTTACAAAAGGACAATATGCTCCCAAAGCACTTATTTCACTATTAATGCAACCATTACATATTTACTCCTAAATGTTAAGAATTACACCAAAGAATAAGACACAAAATAGTAGTCCTTCTTTCAGAACATTCCAAGTCATATTTATCTCAACTATCTATATTTCTAAATAACTTGATACTCACTTTTCAAAGGCATTTCTTCTGTTTATCTCTTTTTGAGAAGATGCAGAAGTTGTACTGAAACTTCGCCTAAAACCTAAGTAGGAAAATTAATGGTAGAAAAAAAAAATGAAAAAAAAAAACCCAACCCCAAACATGTAGGCCTATTCAACCCCATATTCTGTCACTACTTCTGCAGATGTTCCATTATATCAAATATTTCCTTGGAAGCTAGAGTCAAAGGGAGAAAGCACATATATATGGAACATAATTATAGCTTAGATTTCTTGAGAAAATTTTATCCAAAATTCAAATGATTTCTTATATCCTTATTAATCAAACTATATACATATAAGAATAAGACAATCATTTTTCCAGTGTTAGTTTTTTTTTAATTTGCTGGAAGATGCTGGATATTAAAAACAAATTTCATAAAGACAAAATCGCTCTATATAATGATAAAGCTACCATTTTTTCTACTGAATTTAATGGTTTTAATAAGCTACCAAAAAAATTAAAGACAAAAATCAAAGTACATATACTAAGAAAAAAGTAATGTTTATCATTAAAGATACCTAATTCTTTGTATGTCCAAAGAAAAATAATTCCTTTATTATCACAAAAAGCAACACATGCATTGATGTCCTAAAAATACACTTTTCAATTTTTTACTGCTGGAAGCTCCATTGATTGCTAGTTGAAGACAATAAAATAGCTTCCACAAAAAAAGGAAATCAAGGAACCTATATATAGTCTCTTTTTTTAAGGGTTGAAGTGGAAGCAGTTAATAATGCGGCACAGAACTAGTGGCTTCCTTTGTTTTAAATTTTAATAAAATTCTTAGTCTTACCTGGAAAAGAATTTCGTTTACTTGATGCATTCTCCGAAAGAGTATCTTTTAGTCTATTGGTAAAACAAACATGCAAATATCTCAGTACAAGTATCTGGTGCTCAATTGTAACAAATGCATGATATACTCATTTATTTGATATTGGTTTTCAATGTAGATATGACAACCATTGCAATATTAATTTCTATTCTCATAAAGCAATCCTCAAGCTGTCCCCAATTTGAAAATTATCTTCTTGTGTTTTCTTCAAAATCTTCCTGACCTTTTATTCTAAAGGCCTCTGCCTCTTACATTTATTTGGATTTTAAACTCCTCAACAGCAGAGACTACATCTATTCTATTTGCTAAGGGAGGGCCCAACAGAGCACTATGGGAGGACTTAATATTGTGAGGATGACAGCAAATAAGACAACTGAGACATGACATAAAGAGTATAAAAAGTAGATCATTTAGATGGCCTCCTGTATTATTTTTTTCTTTTTTGGGAGAGGGGGGAAGGCAGGGCAATTGGGGTTAAATGATTTGCCCAAGGTCACATGGCTAATAAGTGTGTCAAGTCTCTGAGGCCAAATTTGAACTCAGGTCCTTCTGACTCCAGGGCCAGTGCTCTATTCACTGCTCCACCTAGCCAACTCAAGCCTCCTGTATTTTTAACAGAGGGCTAAACAGAAGGAGAGAGGACAGAAATTAAAGAGGTTTGTGTTTAATTAATAAATAGTGTTGAAATCATGAGGGGAAAAAAGTGACTTGGAGATATAATATAAAACAAAGAGAGGAAGAAAGTAGTAACAGAGAATCAAGGTCACTCACCAAATGAGAAACAGCACAATGCAACAGACAGAAAACAACGGATAGGTTCTCCCTTACTCTCCACCACTTACAAGTCATGTAACCTTGAGGACAGTCAGTTAGCCTCTCTACCTCTTAGTATTCAGATAGAGAGGAAATGCAATTCACTCCTTCCAAAGTTTCCATGAGAATCCAATGAGATAATATCCATGGATGCGTTCTGAAAACTATTTTTAAAAAAAGTTTTCCTGAACCGAATAATCTCACCTAACTTTCTTATTGACTTTTTTCCTTCCTATGATATTTAATTCAGCTTTTATGTGATTATTACTAATAATCTCTTAATGATGCCATCCTATATAGGTGAATTTATCTGTGTGTACACATACACATACACATACACTACATCAATGTCATCACCATCACTAAGAGAGCTGAATAAAAAGTGAATTACAAAATGGCAGAAAGGAAAGAAACAATAGTAAGAATAACAAGATTAATCCATTAAGAAAGTTTTAAATTTTAGACAGGAAAAAAATCACTATCTCTGGTTACAACTGTGCTAATGAAATGAAAAACGTCATAAATGTTAAAAGGCAAAAAAATTTAAGAGAGGTAAGAAATTTATAGAAAAGAGATCAGGGGTAACAGAAAAGGAAATAACTGGGCAGTAAAAGGTTTGGAGTTTTGCAATTTTAGAAGAGAGCATATATAAGCTACTGGAGCTTAAAGCTACACTGAGACTTTTGGGACACACTTGGGACAAGAATTCCCCTACATATTTATAAAATCATTTCAGAGATCTCTTCAAACAATTTTGAAACAAAAACAAGGTAAATGTCTCAAATATTTCTTAAAATAATAATAATAGCACCCATTTCCCCATGGCTATTGTGAAGACAAAAGGAGATAATATTTATAAAGCGTTTCATAAACACTGAAGTGCCATATAAATCCAAGCTATTGTTATCAATATTAACACAATGCATGACCAGCATATGCTTCAATATCCAATACAGTTTCCTCTAAATACAGTGCTCAATATGCACCACACTCAGCTCAATAATTTGTTGGATAAATGAGGTGCCTGTTGCCAAAATAACCAAGAGTAACCATTTTAAAACACACAGTACTATTAAAGGAATAAGGTATAAGGTATAAAAGAAGCTGTCTTCCAAGTTTCAAAAAAAGGGAACCAAAAACACAAGAAAATCTGAAATAATTTATCTGGAACCTATCTTGGCAGTATCCATTTATACTCTACTGTCTAGTGTTTCTTCTGGGAAAAAAAAAGACTATCTGAACTAGAAGAGGTTCATAACTTGGTAACGGCTAGAAGAACTGCTCACATGCATATAGTTATATTATTCATGTTATTTTGTATTTAGAAATCATTGTGTCATTTCCTTTCCATTGTAAAGTGTACCAAGACAACATGCCTCACAGCATATCAGCATATACAACAAGTCATCTCACATAATGGTACCTGCAATTTATAGAGGATTTGCTTCTGGTAAACTTATTCCCTAAAACCAAAGTAAACTAGGATGATTTTCAAAGTGTAATATCTTAACAAAAAACAGTGAGCTAGTTTATTACATATTTTAAAAAATCCTTGAAGCTCCACTTCCCCTGAAGATCTACTGTCTGTCTATTTTTGAAACCAAAAGGAATCAGAGGAAAAAGCCATTTTGGTTCCATTAGGTTTGTAAGAGAATGAATGGGATGCCTGCTGGCAGGAAATGTAATGCAGTTAGGATGTGACTGAAGCAATCAGATAGCATTTTAACTTTTGTTTGCATGACAGATTAAGCTTGCTGCTCTCACTGTTCTTAGATGCAATGTTATATCTAATAGCCTACATGTACTCATAGGGTATGCAAATGAGGAAGAAAGGATGTGTCTTTTAAAATTGCAAATCCTCAGCAAAAGGAAATTTTGCTTTCCATGAGCCCCTCCCTCTAAAGAAGGTAGATATTTAACCCCTTGGAAGAACAAATGAACTGCATTCAATGTTCCACTCTAATATTAAAGAACTCTAACTGGAAGGAAAAGCCAAGTCAGAAAATCTGTGCCTGGAAACAAGTATATATCATATGTAAATATTGCACTTTTACCTCTGCACCCTCGTGGGGGGAGCAAATATTCCATATCTTGGCTGACAAGTAAAGTACTGCACACCTCCAACTGAACCATCATTCTTGCCATAGGGCTTTTCAAGCTCAATGCCACACCAGACTCCTAGAATATGAAACAAAGAGTTTATGAAGCACCTGCACTTTTCCCATGACCAGTATATTAGTCCTAGGTCCAGTGCAATCAAACATTTTCAGAAATGTAATACAGAGTAAAAGTGTTAAATTTTCAAATGATAAAAATTACATTGCACAAAGTGGTCAGAAACAACAACAATGTAATTTAATAAGTATAACTACATTAGGGAAAGAAAAATAAACCCAAGAAATAGATGTCTGGCAGGCACTAGCTCTATGTAAATATAACCAAAATACATGCAGGAACCATGATAGATCAGTAAAGTGGAGAAGGAAAGCATGACGTTGAAACCCCAAAGCTAAATTGAGGAGCTATCCTTACAAAGTCAAGCTGCCACTATCATCTTCTAATGTTGATTACCATGTATAATTCCATGCTACCCAACTAAGAAGGGGCATGTAGAATAGGAAGGGGATACTGCAAAAAGCCACCAAGATGGTTGGTGGGCTAGAAAGGGTGACAGAGAAGGGAATCATAGGAGGAAATCAGTTCCAATCCAAATACACAAAGAACATTCAGACAAGGTTGCGAACAATTATTTCCTAAAACGACCCAGAAAAAAAAGGTAAATTTAACTAGGGGAATAAAAGGATTTACTTTTGACATTATGAATTTCCCAAAAGGTATTTCTTTAAGGAAATTAAACCTAAGTTATATTAGCAGATTTCTCATAGGGCAGCTAGCAGCTGCTAGATAGAGTGGATAGAGTGCTAGCTTACCAGCTGTGTGACCTTAGACAAGTCTTCTAACCTCAAAATGGAAAACACTAAGGGAGCCAAAACACGAAGTTACTTTAAGATACAGAAGGAGGACCAAATAGAAATAGTATCTGGGCACTACCAGCTGGGATAAAGATAAAATTCAAATAAATAATAGATTAAATATTATGTTTATCGGACTCATAATTCAATGTCTTCTCTCAGATGACCATTTTAAAGATTTAATTAGATAGCAATAGAAAAGGTAATCCAGAGGATATTTTACCACTTGTAAATTGTTCTCCATGTTCAAAGATGACATAATTTTCCACATTTGAGAATGCAATGAAAAACTAATGCATAACCTATTCCTTTTCTATGAACAGGCTATCCAATAACATGGAGCTACAGAGCAGGGTAGATGGGCCTGTAATGGTTTTTGGCTCTGCCATTTAATGTCTCACAAAAATAAGCCACACATGTCCCAAGCCAGGTGACTCAACATGCCCCTGTTATCTCCCATAACATCTCAGCTATGTCATGTTCTCTGAAGTTACATTGTGCCCTTAACACGGATCTGCCCTGTCTGCAAGGTCCCCTAGGAGTTTGCCATGAAGTACAACTCCCTGATCTGCTCCCATGAGAATCCCTGCACCTATGCAACTCCAAGAAGCAGAGGAGACAAGCAACACCATGATGTTTCAGCAGGCTACAGACTACACTCTCTCTGCTGATGATCCCAACTTACTGCTTATTGTTTACTATAGTTCATGGGTGACACAGATAAAACTGCTCAGAAAAAGATGGAGCATATTTAACAGGTCATGATTTTATAGTCATATCAAAGACCAGAAAGCACATTGCTTGGTAGGCCTTCTTTGTTCTGAAAACTGATGTTTTCCATTTCTGTCTTGGTATCCTTATCACCTATCATACTGTCTTGCACAGAGAAGACATTAATAAATGTTTAATTGATCATAAGTATCACACTCAACTACTCTCCCAAAAGGACTCTCCAGAAGGAGGAAAGAAAGTACCAAAGATACATAGCAGAAAACATCCTTTTTAGAAAGGCAAGTGTGCCTTTTCTAGACCTCAGTTTCCTTACTTAAGAAATAAAAGGGGATGGACTCCATGACCTCTAACATTCCTCCAGGTCTAATAATCTATGACTAAGCTTTTATTTGGGAACCATTAACAAGAAAATACTAGCTGATCTCAATTACGACCTAAAGATTTGAGAGAGAAGCAAATTCTAAAAAAGGAACCAGCCTACAATCAACTTGAGGTATTATAATCAAAAGCAGACAGGTAGCCAGTAAGGGATAAAAAGAACAGAATATTATGTGCTTATTTCTCATCAATTTTTCAGTATGCATTTTCTTTTTGAAATATTGCAATGCCACCATGTGTCAAAATGGCAATATTGCCACTAAATTTTCAGCAGAGCTTCACTTAACATGGAAGTACTAAGCTTCCATTTGAAAAGTACAAAAATGGATGGTACAAGAAAGTGCTTTGTAAACTGTAAAGCATTAAATAAATATACAACATTATTAGTAATATAAAAATGCAAATAAAGTCTCTTTTACATAAAAACACAAGATTAAGCCTATGTTTTCCCTCGACCTTGTGAAAAGTCCAGAAATAAATATATGGACATATAAATGTTTAAGTAAGTTGTATGTACACAAGATTTTAGTTTGCTTTAGCACAGCATAATCAAGCAAAGTCACCCTTCTGGAAAAATAGGATTTTCTATTCTCTACAAGGAACTCTAAACAAAGTTATACAGTCAACTTTATTGTCTGAGAGAAAATTATTCATTCTATGGGTTATCCCAGGCAAAAAACATAATCCCAGCCTTGTTTCTCTCACCCAACATGATCCTTGGCAGCAAACACTAAGTGTGTGATTAGAGAATACAGACTAAGGTTATTATTAGCCTAAGAGAAATACAACTGGAAAGACAAATCTGTTGGGGAAAAGCAGAGAATATTATCAAAACAAGTATAAATGGTTGGAAGATTCTCCATCATTACATATATTAGTTACCACTGCATCATTCACCAAGAACATTGAATATAATTCAGTTTCACAGATGGGAGATTCTTAAATTTCTTTTTCATGTTAAAAAAAATGAATCAAGGTAAGCTACCTGGAGCAAAGTTTGTTGTCCCAAAGAACCTGACAGTGCCAATCCTCTGGCCTACCACCAGAACTCGGTCTCCAACCTGAACTTCTTCCCGTTTATTTCCCACAGATGTAGTTGAAGTAGTTGACCCTGCTTTGCCAATAAAACAATGAGTCAGTATCAATCCCAGTCAGAAAGGAAATAAGCATGCTAGACAAACACAGCCCGAATAAGTGCCTCCAGGACCCCTGGTCTTTACAGTACCACTTCTCCCTTCCTTGACACAACTATGCACTTCTCTCCACCTCAGTATAAAGTTTTTTTGTTAGTTACTATGGATAAAATAGTTACCATCCTACAGCCAGCCTAGAGATGAACCTTTCTCAATGTGGCGAGGTCAGTCTTTGGATGCCAGGGACAGACTGTAGCAAGGCTCATACACAACACCTTTCCAGCCTGGTAAGACTTGCCAGAGCTTGTACTCTGTCGGCAAGGCCTTGGAAAATTCAGAGGCAGCTCCATACCACAACAAGGCATCCAAATGAGACATGAGCAGAAAATGATGAGATCTCACTTCTTAAAACACCTGACAAAAGACTACATTTCAGCAATGGAAGTCCTGTGCCAGATCCCAGCAAATTAGAGTACCCTTGCAAGCTGCCCTGGGCAGACATGTTAGGAGAATTGTGCTCGACTCTTGCTGCCACATTTTAAGAGGAACAATGACAAATGAGCACGTACAAGGGGTGGAGACCAAGATGGTGAGGGGTGTGGAAACCACATGTGAAGAATAATGAAAGGAAATAGGAATATTTAGCCTGGAGAAGAGAAGACAAAAGAGACAGATGGTAGCTGGAGAGATGGAGGCTAGATAATAGTATACATGGCTTTAGAGCCAACAGAATGAACCTACTTCAACAGGATAACTAGAAATCTTACTGAAGATGGTATCCAGTTGGGTGCCCCTCGGATTTGACCCTCAACCATATGCTGTTTGACAACTTTGTCAATTACTTGAAGGCGTGCATAACTTGTATGCTGATCAAATGTGCAGATGACACAAAGCTGAGTAAGCTAACATGATATAAAACAGAATCCAAACCCAAAAATATCTTTATGGCCAAGTAATATGAGTTAAATCTAGAAAGATTAAATTTAACATATATATGTTACACAAGCCTTACATTTGAGCTCAAAAAATTAAACATTCAAGTAGAAGACATAAGAGCCATACCAAGATAACAATTTATATGAAAATGATAAAGATGTGAAAACACCCTCCAGTCACTCCTTTGAAGAAGTGGGGGGGAGGTCCCCAGAAGTGGAACACTACATATATTGTCAGATTTTTTATATGCTTATTGGCTTTATTTTTGTTCCTGTTTCTCTTTTTTTTTAAATTATTTGTTATAAAGGATAGCTCTCAGGGAGGAAAAGGGAGAGGAATACAGGGGAAAATTTAAATATAAAAGCAAAAGCTATAAATAATTTTTAAAGGGAAAAAGATCTCACAGTTTTGTATAGGATCAGCTGAACTTAAGTCAACAGTGAAACATGAAAGCCCAAAAATACCTAAGATAACATTCAGTTGCATAAAAAGAAGCACAAGGAAGTTGTAGTCCCACTATCCCCCATCCTACTTAGATCCCATCTAGAGTGCTGCACTGAATACTCAAATGAGGGTCATGTTTTAAAACAAACTTTAGTGGAGTCAGAAAACACTGTTAACATGAGGGGATTATAAACCATGCCATAAAATGTTTAAATGGAGGATTCAAGGTTTAGACTGCAGAAGAGAAAAATTTAGTGGGAATATGCTATCTGCCTTCAAGAAATCAAAGGATTGCTATATATAAGAGGAATATGGCCAGGACTGCCTGGGCCCAGAAGCCAAAACTAGAAGCAATGGACCCAAGCTGCAGGAGAAAAAAATCAGCTCAACACAAGGCAAAATTTCTAAGAACTGTCCTTGAGTTGCCCCAGTGAGGTAGTGAGTCATCAGGTGGCCAGAGATGCCAGAGGTAATTACTCTTCACATATGGTTAGACTAGAACTAGATGACCTCTGCAGATCATTTTAATCACCCTTCCAACTCTGAGATTCTAGGCTGTTCCCCTTCATCTGGTTTATCTCCTGTTATTCCTCTTCATGTGCCCTCCCTGCAGGCCCCACTCCACTGCATGCTCTCTACTATTCTTGGCAGCAAGGGTTGGGATGGAGTGTTGTTCTGCCACAGCCAGTCTCTATGCCTCTGGCTCATGTTGTTCCTGGAATGGACTCTCCCTACCAGTACCCATGAGCACCATTTAAAGTCCCTCCCCTTCATTCTAGCTTCAGTTTCCATGTGTGTAAAAGGGGAATGTTTTCACTACCTGCTTCACTGGACTGCTGTAAGGAATGTGATTTGCACACACTAAAACTTTCCATATGCGTGAGTTATTATGTCTCTTAACTTTTACTGCATATTGTTCTCCAAAAAGATCACCCTAACAATGTAATGAAGACTTTCTTTTCCCAGAAAATTCCATGAATATTAAATCTAATCACCCTTATGGTGAGTGAAAAAATCACTATATTCAAAATCAAGAGAAATGAATTCAACTTCCAGCCCTAACACTTACTAGCTATGGGCAAGTCAATCTCCACTTGGGTTTCCTCATTTGTAAAATGGGAATAATAATACTTTACTAATCACCTCTCTCCCTGAGGAAAGATCTAAAAAGACCTACCTAAATGTAAGCTACTGTCATCAGTCCTCCAAAGGCCTCCTGAAGCCCCACCCACTTCCCTCCCCAGGGGGCCTTCTAAGACTTCTCTCTTTCAGCCAGCCCCAGCTCTGACAGCTGAAGATGTTCAATACTCTTTCTGGACCTCTCTTCATTAATCACATTTTGCTTTGTACCACAGCATGTGTGTATATTTTTTCTCTGTCCTATTAAACTGTAAATGCCTTGAGAGAAAAGCCTGATTTGAGCTTGTCTTTGTATTCTAGCAGACACCTTATGTGTAGCAGGCATTTAAAGAATGAAATAATGGGAGTGATAATGGAAGATGCTTCCTAACAAAGCAGTGAACTCCATGACTGGAAGTATTCAAGCAGGGGCTGGACAATCATTTGGTGTGAAGGTTATAAAAAAACTGCCCAGTCAGCACAAATGTCCTCTGATGCCATTCCCACTTCTAAGCTCCTGTGCTATTCTGTGACAAGGACACTGATTACAGGAAAAAAGCAAAAGCTGAGCCTAACACACAATAATCGGGAAGAGAAGCTTTTTTTCCAAGTGACTATGAATCTAAGAGTCAAGATTACAAACTATGCAAGTTCTGGAAGCAACACCTCCAACTACAAAGCAAACCATCATGTATACGGATGCATGTCATACAAAGGTCTGTCAGTCACCAACTAGTCCTTTCAGCTATGCCCACAAAAACAGAGTGTAGTTGGGGGAAGTTTCTTCTTCAAACAGAAAAAGGCAGCAATATTTCCTGCTACACAATTTTAAAAACCAAAGTCCACCAAAACTGGACCATCAACAAGCAAAAAATAATTTAAAAAAAATATTTTTAAAACACCAAGAAATCCAGGATGAAAAAACCACAGGTACCAGCACTGGCTCTCGATGAAATGGAAGAACTTTTTATTGATGCTTCCTTATTACTGTTGGTTGGATTCCATTTCTTATGGTGAATCTGTTTGTTGTCCAGGGAGGATATAGAAGAGGAGGAACTGATAGATGCAGGTGGAACAGCTTAAACAAAAAGAAAATATTTTATCTTTTAAATATTAATTTATTTTTAATTTTCAACATTCATTTCCATAAGATTTTGAGTTCCAAATTTTTTCCTCTTCCCCTCCCCTACCCTTACCCCAAGATGGCATGCAATCTAATAGAGGCTCTACATATACATTCATATTAAACATATGTTCACATTAGTCATGTTGTAAAGAAGAATTAGAACCAATGGGAGGAACCATGAGAGAAGGAAAAAAAAGAGAGAGAGCAAATAATATGCTTCCATCTGCATTCAGACTCCCAAGTTCTTTCTCTGGATATGGATAGCATTTTCTATCATAAGTCTTCTGGAATTGTCTTAGATTCTTGCATTGCTGAGAAGAGCTAAATCTATCAAAGTCAGTCATCACACAATGTGGTTATTACTGTGTACACTGCTCTTCTGGTTCTGCTCACTTCACTCAGTATCAGTTCATGTTAAGTCTTTCCAGGTTTTTCTAAAATCTACTTGCTCATCATTTCTTATGGAACAACAGTATTCCATTACGTTCATATACTACAACTTGCTCAGCCATTCTCCAATGGATAGACATTCCCTCAATTTCCAATTACTGACCACCATGTAAAAGAGCTGCCATAAATATTTTATACATGTGGGTCCTTTTCCTCTTTTATGATAAGAGAAGAATATCAAGAGCTTGTATAGAGATAACACAACAAGAGGAGCTTTCAAAGGTGACCCTGACTTCTGAAACATTCCCCTTGGCTTTCCAACAATTAGGTGAGATACTGGGAGTCAAGCATGGTGCAGTGAAGTGTCCTGAACATGGAGCCTGAAAACCTATGCTGTTCAAGGCCTCACTCTTCTTTGAAATTCTTTTTAAAATGGCAGTAACTGCTACCCAATCCTTTATCTCATCAGAATATTCACAGAATTTTTATAAGGACCAAATGAGAATGTATATAAAAACATTGTCAACTTTATAGCACAACAAAAATGCATGTCCTTTCTTAAGTGGACTGTGGATGCCAATATTACTTGTCAATAATACTTTTCATAAACAGAGCAAAAATACTGCAAAGTATTCACTGTGGAAGTAATAATATTATGAACTAGAAGAGATAGTGCTTGCTCTGTGTAAGGGACTGAGCTGGTAGGATAAAACTGACAAATGATTGATATAATAAACCACAAACATTTTGAGAACAGGAGTACTTTGTTACCTTCCTTCCCAGGTATAGTTTTCAGTCCATCAGCAGGAGACAATAAAGTTGCTGACTCAGAACCACCCTCTTTTTTAGATGTTGTTAATCCTGGGGTAAAAAAACAAACAAACATTTTTTTCAGAAAATAGGAAAAGAATTCTAAATAGTTTGGAGTTGAACAAACACAAACAAGTCTTGAATTAAAAAAATACACCTGGTGCTTTTTTAAAGTACTGTACTGGTCACTAATATTTTAAAATCAATATAAGAAACAGTGTCAGAAAAATCTATGTTTTTAAACATTTTTATGGTCATATATTATAATACCAAAGCATTTTCCTTCCTAGCATCTTATATTCTTGGCTCAAAATCCAAATTATTAAAATGTCATAAAAGCATTTTTAGCATAACTTTGTAGAACTAAGTGATCCAATTAAGTGTTTTAAACACTGACTCCTGAGGACCTGCATTTTTGCTTTCTGAGGTCTGCCAATTACCAAATTTCATATAAACCAAATTTCAGGCTAGAGAAAACCATCTTCTAGAATCTTGGCATTATGAAGTTGTTAGAGCATCCTGCCCACCTAAATGAGAAGTGAGCTCCATCTGACTCAAACTTTCATGGCTCTCAGTCTTCTCATGGAAGAGGCAGCTAATGACACAGTGGATACAATGCCGTGGTACCTGGAGTCAGGAAGATATGGGTCCAAATCCAGTCTCTGATACTAGGGAAGTCACTTAACTTCTGATTTCCTTATTTTCCCTATCTGTAAAATGGGGTAATAATAGCACCTACCTCTTAAGGTTGTAGTGAGAATCAAATGAGATAATATGTTTATAGCACAGTGCCTGGCACATGGGCACTGACTGACTTAGTTTCCTCAACTGTAAAATGGATAATAGTAGCACCTACTTCCCAGGGTTGTTGTAAGGATCAAATGAGATATTTGTAAAATGTCAGCAGAGCAGTTTTTATATTTACCCATAATCAGAAACAAATGCTTCACACATTAATGTCTCACTGGCAGATGAGCTGTACAGTTTAGCTAGTATGGGAAGATGCAAGTCTTACTCATGGCAGTGTCACCTGCCTGTCCACTCCCCTTGCACCTATGGCTCTTCGTTGGGTTGAGTAACAACACTGTTAGTACTGCAGCCCTCTAAACAAACCATGAAAGTTGGCTTTTGGAAATATACTGACAATGCACGTGAGCTGAGAACTCTAGGCTCCCAGCTCGAAATGAGAGACAAATAAGTATCCCTATGCCACTGGTGAATACACTGCCGCTCCATTTACCTTTTAAGCGGCATGATGAACAGAATTATACCATGTGACAATTACATGATAAAAAGTGTCTTCCTTGCACACTTAAATATTATAATAAAAAATAATGTTTGGTGTATGCCACAGCCTCCCTTTATAAGCTTCAGGAGGACAGGTATCATGTCTTATCTAAACTACGTATATCTCCTGTGGCACAGTATGTGTTGTTCAGTCATTTCTGACATTTGCAGTTTTCTTGGCAAAGATACCAGAGTGGTTTGCTATTTCCTTCTGTAAACAGGGCTAAGTGACTTACATAGGGTCACACAGCTAGGAAGTGTCTGAGGCCTGATTTGAACTCACATCTTCCTGACTCCAGCACTCTATCTGCTGTGCCACCTAGCTACCCCACATATAAAGGGTATTTAATGAATGAAAAATTAAGTTGAACTAAAATTCTTCTATTATTTTAAGCTCCTGTTTCTGTTTAAATATTGTATAAGATAAGTTTCTGTTATCTACTAAGTTGTATAAAACAAACCTTTTTAAAAAGACTGGCTTTGGTGATTGACTTCCTATCAGTCACTTTAAATTTAGCCAGCATCCATATACTAAACAAGATCTGGCTAACCTACTCCAGTGAAGACCCCAAACAAATAGCAATTTTTTTTTTTGCTTTTTTTGGAGGGCAATTGGGGTTAAGTGACTTGCCCAAGGTCACACAGCTAGTTTTTTGTGCTAAGTGTCTGAGGACAGATTTGAACTCAGGTCCTCCTGACTCCAGGGCCGGTGCTCTATTCACTGAGCCACCTAGCTGCCCCATAAATAGCAATTTTTAAAGAAGTAGTCCCAGGAACTTATTGGCATCCCTACTTCAAAATTCGTATTCTACTTAGTTCATAGGCAAAGGATTGGAGGAGGATGCTGCCACCTTAAGTGTGAATTTAGTCTTTCCTCCACAGTAGCTCAAAACTCCCAGTTTAATACACAAATATCTTATTTTCCTTTACAACAGCCCTAGAAAGCATAAAATGCAAATATTATCCTCATTTCACAATGAATGAAAACAAGTATGCTACAGTTAAAGTTAAAAGTGACTTGACCTTGGCAGATGAGGCTTTTAGGAAGCAAAATGTATCCATAAATAGCAACAACAGCAGCAAAATCATATATACATTTTGCTTTTGGATACAGTGCTCCAATTAACACTAAAAGTTGGACATAATTTATCAAAACATGTAATGATCATATTTCACATCTTTTAATAGACAACAAAGGAACTGAAAACCAAGGGGATGAAAGAAATTAAAATCAGCAGCATATACTAACATTTCAAAAAAGCTCTGAATTTTCAGACATCTTCCCACACTACCACTGAATCAATTACCTAGATTATATCTAATGGTCCCTTTGGCACAAGTACATCTTAGGACAAGAGCTCAGCTTACTCCATTTGCACATCCAACCTCTTGGGGAGAAGATATGGAAGTTGCCCCCTCACTGTGTTTTACATAAAAAGCATATGTCAATTTAGGATTTACAATGGCAAGCAATCAAGTTCTATTGTGAGAAGCTTTCAGGATAAACCTATATGGAATGCATTATCATTCAGTTTAAACTGTGTTTCTCATACAAAGAAAAGAGAGGTGGTACACAAGAGAGCTGAACATAAACTCCAGGGAAATCACCGATACCCTGACTCCCTAGGTGTGAAAAGCCTGTAATGTGTTTCCTAGCTCACAGTAGTGCTGTATGTGCTGTGGGGAGACTGAATTCAGCAGACACCTGGCCCAACATTGTTCTGATCTCTGCAATGACATCACATTAACTGCTTCCATCTGAATGCATATGGGTCCCACACGTGTCATCTTCAAGAGGTGCACTCAGGATAAGTCTATCCTGGGGGCTCCAGACTCCATTTCCCACCTACTCAAACATAAAGAGGCCCCTCAGATGGCAGCTTCAGACCTCTCACCTCTCTCTCTAATGGAAGTGCCTCTGGGATGTACTGATTGGTTTTGATTTTTTTCTTCTCTTCTTCCTATTTTTAAAAGATTCTTTGTTTTAAGGACTGGCTGAGAGGAGCAGAAGGAGAAATACAAAGGGGAAATGTCGATGATCTCAAGATGAGAGAGATCAACAAAAAAAGCTTATTTTGTTAAAAAATAATGAATGCAAGTACATGCGCACAGTGCCACTACTATGAACATTCCATGGGTAATATCTTAGCAGTCTTGTCCCTACAAAACAATCAGACTATACTGATGAAATGATGAAAGGTAAAGAACAGGCTATAGAGAGTTATGGAATAACAAAATCTGAGAACCAGTTGTCCTGAAACTTTTATAATTATATAGTCATGATTCTACTCTACTCCACCCACATAAAAAGCAACCAATGAGGGACAGTAAACTTTCAGGTTGTTTTGTTTGGGAGGGAAGAGGGGAAAAAACACAGAAATCCTGTGATTTCGTTGGTGTGGGGATCTCCTAGAAAGGATTCTCTCTATAAATGTAGATCAGCAACTATTCTTAAGGAACTGGCTGGAGACGAGGGCCATACAGTCAGTATGTAGTGTCAAAAGTAGGACTGGAAACTAAGTTTCCTTGATTTTGAGGTCAACCCTCTACCTAGTATTCCATCCTGCCTTTTAAACTTTTGGACAGCCCTCCTCAAACTTCTCATGGCTCCCCCTCCCTCAACTCTCTTAGCTGAGATCCTTGCCTCTTATTTTATTGAAAAAATTGAACCATTCACTATGAACTCCCTCTTCTTCATCTCCTATCAGACACCTTTGGCCACTATTTCCTCCTTCACCCCATCTCACATGAAGAAGCAGCCTTACTCCTTGCCAAGGCAAACCCCTCTACCTGCACAAATGACCAAATTCCATCCCATCTCCTCCAACAGATTACTCCCTAATTTCTCCCCCTCCTATTGGCTCCTTCCCTAACTGCCTACAAATGTTCCCATTCCTCCCTCATCTTCAAAAACCCATCATTTGATCCTTCCATCCCCATGATCATTCTACCTCTTCTGTATTTTGTGGCTAAACCCCTTGAAAAGGGTATCGACTATAGGGGCCTTCACTCCCTCTCCTCTCACTCTTTTCTTAACCTGTACAATGCAGCTTCTGTCAGACTCTATCATTTCACTAAAACTGCTCTCTCCAAAGTTACCAATAATCTTTGCCCAATCTAGTGACCTTTCCTAACTTCTTATTCTCCTTGACCTCTCTGTAGCCTACACCACTGTGCATCACCCTCTTCTCCTTGATACTCTCTTCTCTCCAAGTTTTTAAGAAAACACTATTCTGGTTCTCTTCCTGCCTCTCTGACCACTCTCAGTCTCCTTTTCTCCTCCTTCAGATCATGCCCACAAATTCTGCATATCCCACAAGGCTCTGCCCTGGGCCCTCTTTTCTTCTCCTTCTATACTATTTCACTTGGTGATCTCATCAACTCCACCAGATTTAATTACCATCTCTATGCTGATGAGTCTGTCAAATCTACCTAGCCAGTCCTAAGTTTGCTGCTGACCTCCAATCTTGCATTTCCAAATGCCTTTCATACCTCTCAAACCAGATGTCCAGCAGACATCTTAAACCAAAAGTATCCAAAACTTTCCTCCTAATCCCTCTTCCTGCCTCCTTTTCCATCACTACAGAGGGCACCACCATGCTCCCAAAACCCTAGCTCAAAACCTAAAAGTCATCCTATATTCTTACTATATCTCTCACCCTCCATATCCAATTTGTTACCAAGGCCTGTTGACTTTATTTTGCAAAATCCCTTTCAAATGCCCCCTTTTCTCCTCTGACACTGCTACCCCCCTAGTGCTGGTCATCATTACTTGGACTTACTTGTATTACCTCAAAAGCCTGTTGTGGATCTGCCTGTCTCAAATCTCTCCCCTCTGATCCATCTTCCATTCAGTCACTAACATGATAGTCTTCTTACACCTTTCTCACCATATCTTTCATTTTCAATCCAGTAGCCTCCTGGTTGATCCACAAACACTCTCCCTCTCTCTCAACTCTAGGCATTCTCTCTGGCCATTCCTCCGTGCCTAGGATTCTCTCCTTCCTCAACTCTGCCTGACTTCTTTGGCTTCCTTCAAGTCCCAGCTAAAACACTTTCTTATAGTAAGTCTTTTACAACTTCTCTTAATTTTAGTGCCTTCCCTCTGTTAATTATTTCTTATTATCCTGTTATGGCTTCTTCGTACATATTTATTTGCTTATTGTCTCCCCCATTAAAGGGCAGAAAGCTCTTCAAAGGCAGGTTCTGTCTTCTGCCTTTCTTTGTACCCCAGTACTTGGCACTGTTCCTGGAACACAGTGGGTGCTTTCTGACTGACTGAATTTGCTATTTGGGAAGATTAAAGAAGGATTGTTTTTGGACAAGGCAAGAAAGAACTATGGGTGAATTTCTCATAAAGACAACAAGCTTATAAGGCTGAAAACCCCTTTGCAATTGAAAAATTAATTAAAATAATAGTCATAAAAAAATTCAGGATTTATCTAGGGCCCACTGAGTGATCTGACAAGGTACAAGGAGTTACAAAAACTTAGTATACAAGGAATGAATAAAATATTGCTTTTAATTAATGCTGCATTCTTGTTGAAACATACCTTTAACTTAAAATGCCAAGTTAAGAATCTTTCCTATGGTTTCTCCAAGTCGTCATTAAACTTGATTATCAGGGTAATTCAAACAATTGTGAGGTGTTTGTATTTAGAGATGCTAAGATAAAGGAGATGAACTAAGTAAAGAATTCATTTCTTGTGACTTCAGGTTTCATAACAAAGTATCTTAAAACCATTTAGAAAACTCTGGGCCAACAGTTTTTTAAATTTATTTCTTTACCCAACTTATCAATTCTAAATGTGAGCTATTTAAATTTCACAAATACATAATTATACACATCAAAATTGGACTGACCATCTTGCTTTTTGTCACAAATGACACTCCAAGATTTTGTGTCTTTTCACATCAGGAATACTCTCACTCCTGGTTTCCTTCCAAGACTCAGTTCAAATTCCACATTCTAAAGGAGGACTTTCCCAGCACCATCCTTACTCCCCACCTCTCCCACACACACACACTCCACTCACTCTAAGATTACCATCTACTTCAACTCAATATTTCTTGTACGCACATTTTCTTTGCATGTTGTGTCCCCCATTAAAGCACTTTGACAGGAGGGATCATCATTTTGCTTTTCTTTGTTTCCTCAGTGTTTAGCAAAGCACCTGACATGGTAAGTGCCTAAGAAATGATTGCTGAGTGACTTTTTATCCTGAAGTAGCTTTCCCCTGACAAATTCCTGAGCCTCTCCCACTCACGGCCAGCTGGTGTGTGCTCAATGAACGAAAACTCATTTTAATATTAGCCTAAGTGAACTCTAATTAGGAAGGTAAATCTGCTGGAGAAAAAAGTAAACACCATAAAATGAATTTAGAAATCACTAAGAACAACTACTGTTGTTTTGGGTACCTTCCACCATTGCTCCAATGTAATCATGTTTAATTGAAAATTGATTATACTTTTTAATCATTTATTCTTCACAAACTCCTAACAAGATAAACTTTTTACATCACTGCAAAAATATTAAGAATCTGGAGGATTTCTGAAAGAGGAAGACTACTGATTTGACCAAAGGTCACACATTGACCACTGACTGGCTGAGAAAGAATGGAAAGAAATGCCTTCTTTAATCTTTAATTGCTGCTCAGAGTAATAAAAATAAACACTCTTTTCTATCAAAATAATCCACCAGGCAGCAAGCATGTACTGCTCATGCTTCTAGCACTGGGCTTTTTATGACTTGAGCACATACAAAGAAGACACTTGTCCATTTCAGCTCTCGAGAAGCTCAGTCTCACTGGATAAACCCACCTCCAGATATTAAAGGCAAGAGAGAATGAAACCAATACTCCAATGTCTCTGTAATTGCACTGGTATGGGTGGTACCTCCAATAAGGCAGATTACAACCCATCAACTGAATTTGCACTCATCACACTATTTCAGATGTGGTCTCTTGAGTATGGTTTCTATGATCTATGAGCACCATGGCCATTGCAGCTCTGAAGAAGCAGCATGGTTCAGTGGAGAGAATGCTTATCTGAGAAGCTGCAGTGCAGGGGTTAGAACATTAAGCCTGAAGTCAGGAAGTCTGGAGTTCAAATTTGGCCTCAGACACTTACTAGCCATGTGACCCTGGAGAAGTCACTTAATCTTTGTTTACCTCAGTTTCTTCAGCTATAAAATGGATAATAATAGTACCTACCTCCAAGAGGTGTTGTCGGGATGAGTAAGATATTTGTAAACGTGCTCAGTACAGTACCAAGAATACAGCAGATGCTATATAAATGCTTATTTCCCTCCCCACCCTTCCCACTTCTGCTACCTTATCTGTGTGATCTTTTCATTTCACCTTTCTCTGCCTCAGATCTATAAAATCAAGAGGTTGGAGTAGATGGCCTCTAAGGCTTCTTCTAGCCATACATCTATCATCCCAGAATCCCTATCAGTATCTTCTACCGCAGCCTTTCTCATTAGCACAAAATTGAAGGTCTTCTTTCCCTCCTGCCAGGAAGAAGACAGGAGCCCTATAGAGGAGTCATAGGCATTTGACATCACTAAACTATCCATCCAACCTGCAAATACATTCAAACCTGATAACCCTGAGACTCCATATGTTCAGCCTACACAAACTGTTGACAGCAAGGCTTTGGAGCATCCTTAGTAATCCCCTACATTTTTATTTACGAGCAAGCTGACATCTTGTATACCATTTATGCCACATTCTAGCCAGGCATCAAAGACAATTCTCTCAAGCCATCAGACATGCTCCCCACAAATATCTGCAGGTGTACACAGCAGTCCTATGGCCACCTTCCTGTGCACACTGACTGTGCCACTCAGATAACAGAGAGCCTTTCCCACAATCTGAATCCAGGCCTAAGTTGGTAGCCGAAGATCACTGTCCAAACAGGAGGATTTCTCCCACATCATCTATAATCTATTCTTTATTCTCTGTAACAAGCCTTAGCTTGTTCAGCAAATCCTGCTAAAAATTTTGAGTTTAGTAACTCATTTTCAAACATCCCCCTTTCCAAAGATCTCTCTGAAGGACTCTGGGAAAGAGCCATCATTTCAGGCAGCTCACAAATACATAGCCTGCACTGTCCTTCTACCTACTACCCTGTGTGCCCTCCCCCCTTCCTCAGAGTACAAAGCAATGTGTAAAGTGCTTCCAAGCTAACTCCCACAACAGACAGACCACAGTCAAAAACAACACAGGTTATAAAAGTAACTTATGTGGTTCAGATAAAAAATGCAAAGAAAGAAGATATTAACATGGACTAAAGTCAGCCATGATGGCTTCCCAGAGGAGACAGGGACTTGACTCGAACTTTGACTAATAGGCAGGATTGTGAAAAGGAAGTCAAACACTAAAATGTCTAGCATGGTACCTGGCATATGATAGGTGCTTCATAAAAGTTTGTTAATTGACTGATTGAATGCTAGGGGTGAAATAGTATGGAATAAAGGTTCAATAGTAAAAATAGAATGAATATCGTATTGTGAAGGGCAATAAGGAAAAGAGAATTGGACTGAAGTGTACCTGCAGGGAAGCAGGGGAGGTTAAGGACTTTGGACTTAATTAGTGGGGGAACTGCAAGGTGAAGGTTGTGTCACTGGAAGATTATTCTGGCAGTAATTTGCAAGATATGTAGAAAAGAAGATCCCAGAGTTGAAGTTCATAACCTCAAGGGTACCACATACCCTTCTGGCACTCCTCAGAGGCAGCAAGAAAAAAAATTAGTAAAAATACAGGAAGCATCTTTGTTGCTGCTGTTAGAAACCAAGATCCTGAAGCAGCAACGAATTTCAAACACATGCAATATCAAATTCTTACCAACTTCAGGTTTCAGAGCAAGCCACCTACCCCAAATTCCAAACCCTAACCCATATGGAAAAACTTTTTACACAAAAGAAATGTTCACACTTAAGGAGGTGATGAAATTTCCAGTTTTACCTACCAGTGTTTATTTTTGAAGTTACATGAGTGACATCAACCTTCTGGGACCTAATGGGCGGTGTAGCACGTGTAGTAGAAGGTGTTCGTCCTAGGGTCTTCTTTCGATCTGTGGCTTTGCTTATCTTTGAAAGTGGTGCAAAAATGCCTAAAGGAAAATACAGGATTTGAATCATTACTAAATATCAAATTTAGTATTTCAAATTAAAAGGTCAAATTCAATTATTTAGTATGATTATCTTATCAAGGAACATTTATTTAGCACTACCCAGGTTGTGAATGATGCAAGAAAAGTTTAAAAAACAGCTCCTATCCTCAAGAAGTTTACAAATTAAGGAGGAAAAAGTAACCATATGATACAATTTTAGAACAAAGCAGTACACAGTCTGGAAATCAGTAGTAGGGTACAAAATAGAAGTCAGGAAAAGACCAATGGAATGAAACATTTTTAATAAAGTAGTTTGAATAAATAATTCATTTAATAGTAGTACATTATATAAGGATCTTCCAGAAGGCTTAGCCCTCTCTTCCAGCAGGAGAGTCTTTAGCCTCTAAATAGACATGAACATGAAGACACACACACACACACACCATAAAACAGAAAATACAAAAAAACAGCTTCTCTCAAGATTTTTTTTAAAAAATCTCCTCTGGGGTCTCTTGTTCACTAATACTGTTACTGCAAATTCTCCAAATTCCAAAATTCTGAACCTCTTTCCCGTGTGGGCTTCTAATACACACCAAATCTTTCTCATTCAATATCATCCCCCTATTCTGGAACTCAGCCTCCATTGTACCTATTACCAATTATGATATTTTTCAGACTTAATGGTAGGACACAGCAGGGTTTGTCATTGTGTACATTCTATATGGAACCTGACATACTACTTCATATATAATAAATTAACAATAGTTTACTGAACTAAATTAGACTATAGTACTTATCATGAGATCAGAGTCAACTTGACATAGAGGCCAACCTTTAATTTGCTAGTACAACCAAGTTTCCATTTAGCTGACATCAGCTGTGATGGACATAAATAGTAGTGTTTTTATTTCCTGCAGCAGAGTCGAGAAACACCCTGTATCTGCTTTCTACCAATGATGACCAAAATGACAAGTAAGAGTAGAAATGACTCATCTACCAGGAGAATCTATTAACTAGGATGAAAATGATTTTGGGAAAATTTTTTAGAACTTGAAAAGGTCATATGCCATAATGTACTACAGTCATTATGAGGCTTATTACAAAAGAAATGTAAGACAGTGTCTCCACCACCCAGGAGTTTTTCATCTAATGGGATTAATAACATAAGCAATTATGAAACGAATACAAACCCACTAAAGCAAAATATAAAGAAAGTCTAAATAAAGCTGAAAAGGCTTTACAGAATGAAGGGATCAAAGAAACATTATAATTCACATAAATTTAACTTGACTGTTTAGATTTCTAGATTTTCTTCTGAGCAGACACTGAAGAGTTTGTTGCTATTTTTACAACCTTGAAAATGCAATAAATAGATAAGACTCAAGCAAATAAGCACCATTTGTCCAAGTAAACTATATTTTCCTCAACTTTAGTGGACGGTCTCAAAGCCACTTCTTGGACTTCTTCCCACCCACACCCCACCTCTACCTCTACCCCTCCTTCCAGACCCCCTTTATGTGCTATCTCCTCCGTTACAGTGGAAGCTTCTTTATATCCTCAGAGCCTGGCAAAATACCTGGTAAACTGACTGCTTCTACTATGTTCACCAACAAAGATTAAAAATAATTTAAGTATAACATACTAAAAAGTATAATAACTAAGATTGCTCAATGGAAACTTATGAGCAGAAAGTTTAGATAGCTAAACTTGGAATTATTCATGTTAAGAACAATTGCTGTTATTTATATAGTGTTTCAAGGTTTACAAAGCATTTTACAAATGTTATCTCATTTGATTCTCACAACAAACCTGTGAGGTGGGTGTTATTTTTATGACAATTTTACAGATGAGGAAACTGAGGCACAGAGAAGCTGAATATCTTAACTATAGACATGCAGCCAGAATCTGAAGCTGGATTTGAACTGTTTTTCTAGACACTAGATTCTGCAATGTCTCCACTCTACTACCTAGCTGCTATTGATGCTAAGATGTTAAGAGTTTTAAGCCTAAAATAGCAAGCTTCATCTTCCCAAACCCCATTTATCTAGTTTGCCAAGTTATCCAGACCATTAGGACTAAGAGGCCAAAAGCAGGTAAGAGAAACCCAAACCATTAATGAAAGCAATCTAAGATCAAACTGTGATAAAGCCCATTTATTGTCACTAAATCCAAATACCCATCCCTACACGTAGATTTGGGCACGTAGCCATACCTGGCCCTATTTCAGAAACGGAGGCCGCCTGGAGTCAGAAGAAGCCAAGTTCAAAGCCAAAAATAAAAGAAGAGAAGGGTGTGTGGATTAAGATTTAGGAGGGTAGGAAGAGAAACAAAAGGGAGGGACCCTGAGAGGAGGAGGTAGAATAAAGAATAGGATGGTTAGGGGAAAGGATAAGGGAGAGATTTTTTAAAAGACTGTAGAATAGGTAGGTTATGGTTAAATGTAAACTAGAGAAGGGATAGGGTAAAAAGAAAAGCTGAGAAGGACAATGGTGAGGAAAAACAGGATGGAGGGAAATACACAAATAGCAATTATAACTTTAAATATGAATGGGGTGAATTCACCCATAAAACAGAAATGGACAATAGAACAGACTAGAAATCAGAATCCAACAATATGCCGCTTATAAGAACACATTAAAAATTATAGATACACACAGAATTAAAATAAAGGCCTAGAGTAGGATGTATTATACCTCAGTCAATGCAAAAAAAGCAGGAGCAGCAATCATGATATATCAAACAAAGCTAAAACAGATTTAATTAAAAGAGATCAAGGAGCGGCTAGGTGGCACAGTGACTAAGAGCACCAGCCCCGGAGTTGGGAGGACCCAGTATCGGGAGGACCCCGGATCGGTTCCAGCCTCAGAAAATGAGCACCCACACATAAATAATGACTGGCCATGTAACCCTGAGCAAATTACTTAACCCCAATTGCTTTAAAAAAAGAGAGAGAGATCAACAGAAAAAACTACATTATGATAAAAAGGTGCCATAGGATAATGAAGCAATATCAATACTAAACTTATATGCACCAAATGACATAGCATGTAAATTTTTAAAAGAAAAGCACAATAAATTACAGAACTAGAATAAATTTAACCAAAAAAATAACTAAGGAAGTAGTTAATAAGTAAGTGAATAGAACATCAGATAAGCTAGATGATATATATCTGGAGAGAATTCAAAGGAAATAGAAAAGAACACACCTTTTTCTCAGTGGTACATGGTCCCTTTACAAAGACTGACCATATTTTAGGGCACAAAAAATTTATAGCTAAAAGCAAAAAAGCAGAAATATTAAAAGCTTATGTTATAGAACCACAATGCAATAAAAAGTATATTTAATAATGAGCCATGGAAACAGAAAAAACTGGAGACTAAACAACCTAATCATAAAGAATGTACAGGTTAAAGAACAAATAATAGAAACAATCAGTCATTTGATTAAAGAAAATGACAATAATGAAATATCAAAATCTAAGGAATACAGCAAAAGAAGAAATCAAAGGAAAATTTTTATCTCTAAGTGTTTGTATCAGTAAAAAAGAGAAAGAGCAGACCAATGAACTGGATATGTAATTTAAAAAACTAGAAAAAAGAACAAATTAAAAGCCCCCAAATAAACACTAAATTGGAAATTTAAAAATTAAAAGTGAAACTAATAAAATTGAGGGTAAAAAAACCATTGAATTAATAAAACTAGGAGTTGGTGCTATGAGAAAACCAATAAAATAGATAAAGCATTGGTTAATATGATTAAAAAAGAAAGAAGAAAACCAAATTACCAGTATCAAAAATGAAAAGGATGAATATAACACTAAAGATGATGAAATCAAAGCAATTATAAGGAGTTATTCTGCCCAATTACATGTCAATAAATTTAATAACAAGTGAAATGTAAGAATATGTACAGAAATACAAACTGCCTAGATTAGTGGAAGAGGAAATAAAATATCTAAATAGACCTATTTTAGGAAAAAAAGTTGAACAAGTTACAAATAAGCTTCCTAAGGAAAAAGCACCAGGACCAGACGTATTTACAAATGAATTCTAGAAAAAAAATTAGAATGCAAGTCATTTCCCAATTAACAAATGGCCAAAAATTTTATGAAAAAGAAGTTTTCTGATGAAGAAATAAAAACAATTTATGATCATATAAAAATGCTCTAAATTATTATTGATGAGAGAAATGTAAATTAAAACAACCTTAAGATATCATTTTATACTTATCAGATTGGCTAAAATAATACAAGAGAAAAGTGACAAATGTTGGAGGGGATATAGAAAAACTGAAATTCATTGTTGGTGGGTCTGTGAGCTCATCCAAGAACTGGAATTATGCCCAAAGAGTTCATAAACTGCCTATACCCTCTAACCAAGCAATACCACTATTAGGTCTGTTCCCCAAAAATGATTAGGGAAAAAGGAAAAGAACCTATATGCATTTTAGAACATATTTACAACATACAGAACATTACAGCAGTTCTCTTTGTGGTGGCAAAGAACTGGAAATTGTGGGGATGCCCATCAACTGGCTAAACAAATTGTGGTATATGTTTATGATAGACTATTACTCTGCTACAAGAAATGATGAGCTCAATGATTTTAGAAAAGCATGGAGAGACCTCCATGAAATAATAAAGAGTGAAATTAACAGAACCAAGAGAACATTGTATATAGTAACAGAAGTATTAAGAACAACTTTGAGCAACCAAGTCATTCTATTATAAATACCCAAATTAACTGCGAAGATCCTATAAAGATGCTGATTGAATCCAGAAAAAGAAAATATGCATATACATATTTGTGTCTAATGGAAACTATCTTGAACTTTTTTGGGGGGAGGGGAAAAAAGGAAGTTACGTGATAACATTTAAAAGAAAGAGCCAATCTGTACATAATGGATGTGTAATTTCAGGTGCAATCCTGTTTTTCTATCCCACTTTGTTATGGAAATGCTTGCTTTATTTCTTAAGTTCAGAATAAAATAAATAAATTTTTAAAAGAAGAGGAAGAGGAAACAGAATAGAAATAGAGGATAGAACCAGAATAAAATAGGAGGATGAACAAAGTCTGTATTTCTCTTGACAATATGGATTTTCTATTCATCCCTAAATTATTCCCAGTCCCAACTATTCCAGGAGTAACACGTGAAATCATTTTTCCTAGCAAATAACGCACCATCCACACAAACATACCATTAATCTGTCAAATTTATAGTCAATTCCAAAGACTGTACCCATGGAACAAGTACTATTTCCCCAGCTAAAAGGAAAACACTGCCTTGTACTACAAAGAAGGATTCTCTGTCTGTTGGAGGGGGGAACATTTGGTATGGATAACACAGAAAATCATCAATCCAGATAATGGAAGACTAATTGTAATCGTAATAAATTACGTATCTAGTGTGGGAACTCTTAAATTGTTTTCGTTGTTGTGAATTCTTCCCAATTAAGTTAGATTAATATCTTACCGTATTTAGGAGGACATTTAAAGTACTGGACTTTCCCAACACTTCCATTATTCTTTCCTTCTGGTTCACTCAACTCAATGCCAGCCCACTGCCCACTGGCAAATTCAGTTGTGCCACAAAATCTTAATATTCCAACCTATGGATATAAAACTAGATTAATTTTTATAATTAGAATGAATTTAGAAAAATGCCTATAACCAACTACTTTTCTTTAGGAGTAAAAATAAAATTCTGTTCTGAAAGATTATAAAACTACCTGAGATGACTGAATAGTAATCTGAATTAAAATTGTTAAATTTATAATTTTTATAATTTGCTAATAATTTTATGACAGAAAAAAAGTAAGCTTTGTAAGTAGTCCCTACCCAAACCCAATGACAAGTTTTAAGTGACATTTTTTAATACTCTATTCTAAAGGGAAGCTCTTGGAATCTCCTCTCTGAGCACCTCTGAAAGGAATGTCAGCACAGAGAAGGGGCTTTCATTCTAGACCTCATAGCAAAAAGGCTGCCAAATATCAAGTGTAGAGAATAAACTCCCTTTCCTGAAAAAATTAGAAAATGGAGAGAGCACTGAAAAAAGAGGAATTTGCCAGGGAAATAAAATGCCAAAGTTTATGTTGGGGATAACCTAGCATACAGGATTTCCACATTTGTAGGGTTCCTAGAATTCCCATGAAAAACTCAGCACTCTGGTTGGATTAGGAGTAGGAAAAAATATCATTTTTAAGTAGGTAAAGGAAAACTCCATCAAATCCTACTCTAACTATAGAGACCTTAATCCAATCTTCTTCAATCCAAGTGGCTAGATTATTTTGATTAAATCTTTAAATATAGTTTGTGGTTTTAAAACCCCTTTGTTACACTGCTATTCCCAACCAAGTTTCACATTTTCTGCTAGTTTTTTTTTAAATAAATAAGCATTTTAATCTCAAAGCTCTCTACCCATAATAGGGAGGCCAAAGATCACTTTAGTGATTTGAGTCACTTTACCTTCTGTCCTGCAATGACCACACGGTCTCCCAACTTTAGGCCCAATGATGTAAGCATGTTTTTGCCAGTTGTAGGATCATAATTTGGAAGCGTGGCCTTTGACACGTCACACAACAAAGGGACAGCATTTAGCAGCATTTGCTTGATTTGTTTGGCACTGGCAGCTGCATCTGCCATCTCTAATGGCATATCGACTGGATCCGGAACAACATCAGCTGGGATCTGTCCTTTGTCATTCTACAGAGAATATTGAAAGACAAATGTCACAGTTTAAAATCGACTGAGAAAAGATACATTATGTCTACTTTATGCAAAGAACTGTGTCAGGTACTGAAAGGGATACAAATATAAATGAGACATGGTCCCTATCCTCCAGTACTATAGAATAAAAAAAGAAACAGAAGAAAATCAGTATTTTAAAATAGTCATTACTAAACCTTGCAACATTATTCTATCACACAAAAGTAACTTTGGAAGAATTTATAAGTTTACCTTTGCATTTCAGGAACAGGAAGAAAGTAGCTCAGAACATACTCCTATATAAAGAGTTTGAGTAGGATCAGGACAGTTATGGTGACTAAAACCCTAAAATGTCCCTATGTCCTGGATTCTTGTCCTGGTTTGTTGTTTTGGGAGTTTTTGTTTGTTCTGGGGCTTGGATTATTTTTTGGTATGAAGAACTCCTTCCTTCCCTCAGAATTCTTCCCCTCTGCCTTTAAAATTTTTCTAGTTTTATGGAGTTTCTCAATTATCCTAAAATTCTCCCCAACTACTGTTGCTTAGAATTACTTTGGTCAGAGAATAATCTATAAATTGAGTCATCTCAGGTCCCATATTTCCTCTAAAAGGTCTCCAACTCATAGCAGCAGTGGAGATGACCCAAGACAGAGGATCATGATTAATAAACTGAGACAGCCAGGAAGGTAGATAGAGGACAGACAGCAAAGGAGAGACATAAGAGTACTGGTTAAGAAAGTGTGAAGAGAAGTAATCTTAAAATTAATGGTATAAAACAACTACTCCTAAGGCATTTACAAGGTAATAAGGTGGAAACATCTATTTATAAAAATGAAACCAGTAATATGTGATATATGCCACAAGATAGGGTGAAGAAGACAATACTGAATACTGCCAAAAAGGGGGGGAATTTTTAAAAAAATTTGAACAAATATGTGTCATGATCAATACAAAACTCTAGGAAAATTAATGTAGCAGCAAATAAATGAATGAATCCTAAGAGGGAGATAGTAGAAGCAGGGAAATAGTAAGCAAGCCACTGCACACATGAGGTAATAAGGTCCTAAACTACAGTTCCAAGAACTAATTGGTTCCTAACAGAGTAAAATCAAACTACACAGGAATTTTGCAGTAGGAACTCTCATACAATTATCACAACAGCCACTCGGCATTAGAGTCAAGAATTTAAAATACTATTTAATATAAGAAAAAACAAAGAAGATAAAAGGAAATTCTAAATTTTTAAACACTCAATATTTACTAAGCACCTATTATATTCCACGCACTGTGCTAAGTGCAACGGATGCAAAAAGAAACAAAGGAAGATATAAGACTTCTCAGGAGGAGAAATCCAAAGTGGCAAGAGTATATATAATGATAACTAATTATCTTATAAGATGCAAGAATTCAAAACATTTATGAGACTCATGCATTTTTCTAATCAATGGCAGATTAAATAATAAGGCTTCATCTTTTTACAGATGAAGGAAATGAGACCCCATAAAGCTGAAGTGATCCGCCCATGATCACACTGCAAAGTAGTTGCAGAACTAAGATTAATATCCAGGTCTCCTAACTCCCACTTCAATACTTTTCCATTCTACCATGCTTCCCAATTTCTCAATCAACTGAATTTCAAATATTATTTTGCCATAAGAAAATAAGAAACAAGTGGTAACAAGAACTCTTTTAATGCCTTTGGAACTATAGTCTAGGATCTTCCATAAGGCATTCAGTAAAAGCTTGTTAAATCATATTTCAATACACTCCAAAAACCCATTCTTTTACTGGAATACAGTGTTCCCTCCTATTGATGGAGACCAGAATCTCCCTGCATATTTGCAGATAATATTCATAGGCTACAAAAAATTCATAGGTGGCCAAAAAAATTCATCAACAAGTAGCCAACCTTCTGGGGATGAGTCTTTCTTGAAGCAACCAGGCCAGGCTGGAAAAATAGCACTGATCCCAGACTCAAAGTTCTTCCAGATTGACAGGATCTGTCATAGCTTGAACTGCACAGGCATATTCTTCAAGGACCTCCCAGGATCACCTCTCAACCATGAAAAGACATTGGCATAGAACACTACTACCACAGCCTCCATAAATAGATCTGAAGTCAGAGAATCTCAGGTCACATCCCAGCTCCACTATTTACCAACTGACATTAAAAAATCATAGCAATAATATTTATGTAATGCTTTAATGTTTTATAAATATATCATTTTTCTGGGCCTCAATGTCCTCATCTGTAAAAAAAGAGGTTGATTACATTACCTCAAAGGTCCCTACCAATTGTACATCTATTATGAAAATCAGAAAATAATTTTTTTAACAAAATGTTATTCCTGAAAATTTACTAGATCCTTAAATGCAACTTTTTCTTAAAACATCTTGCAATAAATTCCCATTCCACACATATACACATCCAGGATAAACATCAATTTTTATTATTGAATATTTGAAGGTTATAGAATGTCAACTCAACATTTCCAGTGCCCAAGAGCATACTGAAAATCTATGACTTGTCAGGTAAATCTAAAGAGATGTGGGAGATACACTGCAGTTAAGTGACTTGCTCAGGATCACACAGATAATGTTTCACATAAAGGAAGTATCAAGATATGGACTTTGAACCCCGGGTTTTCTGACCCCAACCCAGCAATATTCCCACTAAGCTAGTCCACCTCTACCTCAATCTTTTTCATGTAAATCAAACAGAAATGAGATTTAATACATGATTTTGGGTTCAACATGCAACTTTTCAAGAATATATCTATGAGGCAGCATGATCAGAGTTCTGATGCCATCTGGATGGCCTGGCTAACGAAGCCCCTTCACCTCTAAAGGCCTCAGTTTCCTCATCAGTAAAATGAAGAGGCTGAACTGGATGGCCTCTAAGGTCCCTTCCAACTATAAAACTACAGTTTTGAAATTCTAATATGTAACGTGTATCTATATCTATACAAAAAAGAAATCTCTCCCCACCAAAACTTTAACTGATTGTTTAGTAAATAAAAATTTTTGTATTTTTAAAAATATATTTTTGTGAAAATAAAAATTCATTCTACAAGCATGAAGTAACAGAAATCCCATCTAAAATGGAACAGAACACTAGGGGAGAAAGGAGTAAAGGCTAAAGGCTAAGAAAAAAAACAAAGTAGCCCTAGCAACAGTAATATTACACATAGCACTGATCTTTTGCTAAGAATACATTTTAATTTTATCAGGCATTCCTTTAATTTCTGAGAGCTAACTTTTATTATCAGTTATGAAATCTGTCCATGCTTCGGGATGGCACAAGTCTGACTTAGACCTGAACCTAAACTGCCAGTGTCATTACTTTCAGTCAGCTACCCTATAAGCAGACAGGAACTTTAGATGACCACTTTATTATTAGCCAAAAATATGGCACATTTAGTTGATAATTTCCAAATTCCTTTTTTTCCCATTTGGTTGGGGGTGGTGAGTTCAGGAGGGCATGGGGCTCTTCCATGAAATCAGGACCCTTACCCTAAAGGCAGGATTCGCTCCATGTTCCAGTAAACACTTCACAGCCCCCGTGCACAAGTTAAATGCTGCAATATGCAGAGCTGTTCCAAAAGCAAAGTCACTGCATGTAGCATCCACATCTGCAATTAAACATCACAAGTGTGTTAACTCCTCATTCATCTGTAGACATAAGAAAAAACAAGGCAGTATTTAATTTTGAAGAACTCTTTAATCATGATGAAATGAAATACAATCACCCACCCTGAAAGACAGCTTCACTGTATTATATCCAGTCGGACTTTTGATTCTGAGAATTGGATACAATGAAATCCATCTCTCTGAGCAGAGGCTACAATGGACTTTCTGAATGTCACCAACAAAATTACTCTTTAAGATTATGAGCTCAATCTACTCAATGGGTTCAATTGTGATTTTTCACTATTTCACATTTGTAAAAATAATGGAACAAGACTTCTGGTGCCAAGATAGCACAGTGGGGAAGGAACCCTCTGAAACCCTCCTAAATTCCCCTCCAAACAACTATAAAAGCACCTCAGAAGTGATCTAGAAGCAGGGAAGCAGTTCACCAACACAGCATGAAAGGTCTGTCTCACTAGGGTGGCAGGGGAGGTTCAAGAATAGCAGTAGCCAGCCTCATAGCAGGGGGCCTGTAGCAAGGTTCCAACCCCAGGGTAATCCACCAGCAAGGCCTCACCCTCCTGCAAACCAGCAGCCCCTTAGGCAAGTGAGCAATCTGTATAATGCAGCAAGGCCCAACTCCAGTACAAGCCACCAGCAAGGCCTATAGCTGACCAGTAGCGAAGCCCCTCCCTGAAGCTGGCCAACAGCAAGACTTCACCCCTAGGGATTCCACCAGCAGAGAGACCCTATTTCCATAGCAGCCCAGCAGCACGGCCCCGCCCCTGGAGCAGGCCAGCAGCTAAATCCCACAACTAGGGGAGGCCAACAGGGAAACCCTATTTCCAAGTACAAGCCAGAAGGGAAGACTACCCTCCAGAGAAAGCAAACAGCTAAGCCCTGAAGCCCAGTGAAAGTCAGCAGTAAGACCCAGAGGCCCAGCACAAAAACCTTGGGACAGTGTATAAGCAGAGTTCAAGTGTCACATAAAAACATCAAATCACCAAAACAACAACAACAAAAAAAGAAAAAAAACAGCCAGAAAAAATGAGCAAAAAACAAAAAAGAGCTTGACTATGCAAAGTCACTGTGGTGATAGGGAGGATCAAGGCATAAACTTAGAAAAGGACAATAGTATTAGAAATGGCTACCTGTGAAACCTCAAAGAAAACTGCAATTTGGTCTCAGACCCAAAAAGAATTCCTGAAAGAGCTTTAAAAGTATTTCAAAAAGTAAATTAGAGCAGTAGAAGAAAAACTGGTAAAAGAAATTGGAGTAACTTAATGCACACACAAACAAAAACCTAGCTGTGTGACCTTGGGCAAGTTACTTAACCCAAATTGCCCTCCCAAAAAAAAAAGAAGAAGAAAAGAAAAGAAATTGGAGTAATGCAATGGAATTATGAAAAAAGAGTCAATAGCATGGAAAAGGATATACAAAAATTTGCTGAGGAAAATAACTCCCTAAAAAATACAACTGGCCAAATGGAAAAGGAAGTACAAAAGTTCACTGAAGAAAATAATTCCTTAAAAATGAGAATTGAACAAGTGGAAACTAACGTCCATAAGACATTAAGACATGACAAAATCAAAAAAAGTTTAAAAAAGAAGAAGAAAATGTGAAATTTCTTATTTAAAAAAATTACCTAGAAAATAGACCCAGGAGACATGATTTTAGAAAAATCTTAACAACATCTTTCAAGAAATTACCAAAGAAAACTGTCCACAGGGCAAAAGAGAAATTGAAAGAATCCACCAATCACTGCCTGAAAGATATACCAAAATGAAAACTCACAGGAACATCATGGTCAAATTCCAGAGATCACAGATCAAGGAGAAAGTATCACAAGCAGCTAAAAAGAAGTAATTCAAATATCATGGAGCTACAAGTTAGGATTAATCAGGTTTTGGCAGCTTCCACATTAAAGAACAAACGGGCTTGGAATATGATATACCAGAAGGCAAATGAATTAGGATTACAACCAAGAAATCACCTACCCAGCAAAATTGAATATAATCTTTCGGGGGCGGGGAAGGGCGGGGAAGACATGAAAAAGAGGACTTTCAAGCATTTCTAATTAAAAGACCAGTGCTGAATAAAAATTCGTGAAAGAAAGAAAGAAGGAAGGAAGGAAGGAAGGAAGGAAGGAAGGAAGGAAGGAAGGAAGGAAGGAAGGAAGGAAGGAAGGAAAGAGAGAAAGAAAGAGAGAAAGAAAGAAAGAAAGAAAGAAAGAAAGAAAGAAAGAAAGAAAGAAAGAAAGAGAAAGAAAGGAGAAAAAGAAAACATAGGAAATTTAATAAGATTAAACTGTCTATATTTCTATATGGCAAGACAATATTTGTAACTCTTTAACAACTTTATTACTTTAAGAGCAACTGGGAGTATATGTAGACAGAGGGTATAGATATAAGGTGACTTTGATGATACCAAAAAAAAAAAAAAGAGTGAAAAAAATTGCATTGGAAAGAGCGGGGAGACTGAATAAACTAAATTATCCCACATGAAAGAGCTATTATAATGGAACGGAACATGGGGGTGGGAAAAGCTTAAACCAATCAAAATGTATGGGATGCAACAAAGTGGTACCTAGGGGAAAACTTATATCTCTAATTATTTACATAAATAAAACAGAGAAAAAGCAGATCAATGAATTGGGCATGCAACTAAAAAAAATTAGAAAAAGAGCAAATTTAAAATCCCCAATTAAATTGGAAATCCTGAAAATCAAAGGCAAGATTAATAAAACTGAAAGTAAGAAAACCACTGAACTAATAAATAAAACTAGAAGCTAGTTTTATGGGAAAAAAACAATAAAACAGATAAACCACTGGTTAATTTCATTTTAAAAAGGAAAGAAGAGAACTAAATCAATAGTATCAAAAATGAAAGGGGTGAATTCACCACTGATGAACAGGAAATTAAGACAATTGTTAGGAGCTATTTTACCCAATTATATGCTGATAAATTTGACAATCTAAAGTAAATGGCTGAATAGCTACAAAAATATAAATTACCAACATTAACAGAAAAAAATAATGAAGTACTTAAATAACCCAGTCTAATAAATTAAATTGAACAAGCCATCAATGAAATTCCTAAGAAAAAATCCACAGGACAAGATGAATTCACAAGCAAACTCTACCCAACTGTTAAAGAACAATTAACCCCAATACTATATAATCTATTTGGAAAAATAAGCAAAGTAGTCCTAACAAATTCCTTTTACAACACAAATGTGGCAGATACCCAAACCAGGAAGAGCCAAAACAGAAAGTAAACTATAGACCAATTTTCCTAATGAATATTGATGAAAAAATTTAAATAAAATACTAGCAAAGAAATTAGAGCAATCTATCACAAGGAGCATACACTATGACCAGGTGGGATTTATACCAGGAATGCAGGGGTTGGTGCAATATTTGGAAAACTATCAGCATAAACTGACCACATCAATAACAAAACCAACAAAAATCATATGATGATCTCAACAGATACAGAAAAAGTCTTTGACAAAATATAGCACCCATTCCTATTAAAAACACTGGAGCACACAGGAATAAATGTAACTTACTTTAAAATAATAATATTTATCTAAAACAATTAGCAAGCATTATCTGTAATGGAAATAAGCTAGAAGATTTCCAAAAGCAATCAGGAGCGAAACAAGGATGCCCATTATCACCTCTATTATTTAATATTGTACTAGAAATGTTAGCTAGAGTAATAAAAGTAAGAAAAGAAAAGGAAATTAAAGGAATTAGAATAGGCAATGAGGAAACAAAACTATCATTCTTTGCAGATGATACAATGTTACACCTAGAAAATCCTACAGAAAGAACTACTTGAAATTAACAACTGGCACTTGAGCTTCCACCTTCACCAATCCATGTAGAAGGAGACTCTGAACAAACTTTGCAGCTACGGAACCCACAAAATGACACAAAGAAGCTAACCTCCCACCAAGAACACTCCAGCAGCCTGGCAGGGAGTGGCCAGCGCAGCGCCAGAGCTGACCCCATCCCAGCTGGAGCCAAGGTTTTAGCCCCAGGGTGGGCCTGACCAAACACCGGCTGTAGGGACTCCAGAACAGCAGCAGCTGTGGCCGTTTCCAGAATTATCATCACACAAATGCCAAGGACAAAGTGAGAGGTCAGTGCAGTATGGACTTTGGGACCAGTAGTGGGGAAATGTCAGCTTTTTCCCCCAAGGAGAGAAGGCACTGAGGAGCAGCACTGCCACACTGCAGCTTCAGTTCTTGGCCTGCAGACTGTGTGGGGATCAGGCGACCTGTCTGAGGGGTAATCCTCTTGTTTTCATATCCATTCTTGGATATGGAATGGATATGAAATCAAAAGGAACTTACCAAAGTTGAACTGTTTACATTCCTACATGGAAAAACGATAATTGTAACTGATGAAACTTTTCTCAATATGAAAATAGTTGAAGGGAATAGAAATATATATATATATGTATATATATATATGTATATATATATATATATTCTTTATCGGAGGGTATATAGGTGTATGAATACACATATGAATGTGTGTATATATATATATATATATATATATATATATATATATATATATATATATATGTTTTCAGGTATACTTAGAGGGCACAGGACCAATTTAATAGGAAGGGATGATACTTAAAAGATGAAATCAAGAGGTGAGAGAGGAATATAATGAGAGGAGATGGGGAGAGACAGAATGGGGCAAACTATCTCATATAGAAGAGGCAAGGGAAAATGGTCACAATGGAGGGGAAGAAAAGGAAGGCATAAGGGAATGGGTCAACCTTATAATCATTGAATTTGGCTCAGGGAGGGAATGACATACACATAAAATAGGATATCTCACCCTACAGGAGAGTAGGGGGGAAGGGGACGAGAGGAAGGATGATGGAAGGGAGGGCAGGCTGGGGGGAGGGAAGTTGGAAGCACATACTTTTGAAAAGGGACAGGACCAAAATAGAGGATAGAACAAGGGGGAGGTGGGACAGGAGGGAGGGAAATATAATCAGTCTTCTACAATATATCTACTATGGTAATGTTTTGCATTAGCTACACATGTACAACCTATATCAAATTGCTTATCTTCCCATTAAGGGTGGGTGACAAGGGAGGAAGGGAATGAATTTGGAATTCAAAGTTTTAAAACCAAATGTTTAAAAAAAAAAAAAAATATATATATATATATACTGGGGCGGCTAGTGGCACAGTGAGGAGAGTGCCGGCCCTGGAATCAGAAGGACCTAAGTTCAGATTGGGCCTCAGACACTTAACACACACAAACAAAAAAACCTAGCCGTATGACCTTAGGCAAGTTACTTAACCCCAACTGCCCTCCAAAAAGCAAAATAAATAAAAAATTAAAATTAAAAAAAAACAAACATACACACACACACACACATATACTATTATTAATACTATTTTACATGTAATTGGGAAATAAGAGGAGGGATATCCTGGGGGACTGCTATTTGGGAAAAACAGGGAGAAAATGTGTTACACAAAAACTGGCAGAAATGAATGAAGTAAACCAGAAGTTAATAAAGCATTTGGAAAAATAAAAATAAAAGAATTGGCAGTGCAAAAAAAACCAAAAAAATTATTAACTTTAGCAAAAGTTGTAGGATACAAAATAAAATGACATATATCATTAGTGTTTCCATATATATAATCAATAAAGTTCAGCAGCAAGAGATAGAAAGAGGAATTCCATATAAAATAACTGCCTCCAGAGAAAGAACTGATATTGATTGAATACAGACTAAAGCATGCTATTTTCCCTTTCTTTCTTTTCTTTAATTTGTGTCATCTTATACAAAATGACTAACATGAAAGTGTTTTACATAAATGCACATGTATAACCTATATCTGATTGCTTACCATCTCAGGGAAGGCAGAGGGGAAGGAAGAGGTGGAGGGATAGAATTCGAAACTCAAAACTTTAAATAAAAATGTTAAAATTTTGGGAAAAAATGGAATGCCTACTAATATGAAATCTCATTAAAATTGTCAAGTTTTATTTTTGAAATGAGATGTAGAATGTGATTTTGAGGCTATAGTAACAGGATGAATTCTGAAGCAAAACAGAGAAAGGGCTGGAGCTGGAATCAAGAAAAGCTGGGTTCAAATCAGAGCAATTGCACTAGCAGCACAAGTGTGGCCAAGTCAGTTAACTTCCAGTTTGTTCATCTATAAAATAAGAATAACAGCATGTATACTAACCATCCTCCCCTAAATCCTACTCCAGTGTCTCATCGTGGCCTGGGCTCCTGAAGGCTATAACTGTGAAGCACAAACTCTAGCAGCTTCTACCTGTTAAGACTTTAAGTATGGTACTAGCAGCCCAAGTCAGCTTGCTGAAGACAAGCCTAGGTTACTTACCTAGAAAGGCTTATGACTAGTAGACTGACCATTTCTCTTTCTGCAACTGTTGTGCAAACCATAACTAAGCTGTTGGTCCTAAGATGCTTCTTTAGTGACCACTGAGTAAACAAGCACACTAGAGAAACAGAATCCTATCAGTCTTTAAATTCTTTATATGACAGACAGTCGACAAAAGGAATTTGTAACAAGACAGAAGAAGGATCACTGGTTCTCCTCGGAGAGGCAAATTAAGGAGTTGGTAGACTTGGTTCTTGCCCAAAAGGCAAGAAAAAATATTTCACAAGACATTTTGTCTTCTAATATCAAGTGTTCATAAGTTTTTGCAAAAAAGAACTACCACAAAAATAACAGCAGGTGATGTTGGGTAGAGGATGAAGAGGTGAAAATTTTCTACTGAGAATTCAATAAGACTTTCCAAATTAAATGAACGTACATGCTGATTCTCAATGACTTTAACACAAAGTTAGAAAAAGTATATGTATGGCAAAATATATACTGGAAAATATAGATGAGAAATAAGGAAAAAAAGAGAGTCCCAGAGACTGGTATCACAGACTACACAGAAGCTTCACGTCTACATATCATTAATACTTTCTTTGAGGAAAGAATCAGTAAGTATCACATCTAGAGATTAAGAAATCATATCACAAAAAAAGTAAGTGATTATAATTTAACATACAAGAAACAACACATTACTAATTAGGCCACTGCCTTGTCAGAGCAAAGATCAAAATGAACAAAACCAGAATAAAATGAGAAAAATATATAGCATGCAGTTAACTCTTTCCAAATCTATTTCAACAAGTAAAAATGTAGTATCAAATGAAAAATTGAAGAAAAGGCAAAGACACAGCCAATAATTTCATATAAAAATTAAGTGATCAATCTAATTGACCAAATTTAACTTAATCAATAGTGATAATAAGATCAAAAGAAACTTTAAAACAACCATAGAGCTAAGGTAGCCAAGGCAAAACCAGTTTAGAACATAAACTTACTAGTAAGATATTACAAAGAATAAAAACTCTGATCAATGCTACCCACTTCCTAACTGTAACATGATAGAATCAGGATGCAAATAAGATATATGTTTTTGGACATGGCCAATGTGGGGATCTATTTTACTTGACTACGCATATTTGTTATAAGGATGTTGGTTTTTTTTACGACTAAATGGAATTATGTTTTGTATGACTTCACAAGTATAAATGAAATCATACTGCTTACCTTCCCAAGGGGTGGGGGAAATGAGGAAGGGAGAGAATTAGAAATTCCAAATTTTTAAAAATAAATGTTAAAATAACTGCACATAAATAGCCTATATTTGACTGCTTACAGAGGCAGGAATAAAGAAAACAAAGGATGGATAGAATTTGGGACTCAAGACTTTTTTTTGGGGGGGGAGGCAAGGCAATTGGGGTTAAGTGACTTGCCTGAGCTCACACAATAAGTATGTCAAGTGTCTGAGGCCAGATTTGAACTCAAGTTCCCCTAACTCCAGAGTCAGTGCTCTCTATTCACTGTGCCACCTAGCTGCCCCTAAGACTTTTTTTTAATGTCAAAAAACTGTTTTAACAAGAAACAGGAAAAATAAATGAATGTTTTTAAAAAATTTACATGTGATTGGGAAATATTTAATAAAATATATATATATACACACATATTTTTAAAAGGATGTTTTTCTCCCCACCCCACCCCCAATGTTGGAAGATGTGGAAGGGAGAGAAAATAAAGGTTTGCTAATGGAAAAAAAATAAAATTATTTAAAAGTACAAAAAAAAATCTTAAGTTAGAGGAATGAAATACTATCAACAACATCACCTCATAAACAAGCGAGAAGTGACAGAAAATAAAACTAGTTGTTTCAAGCACATTTATATCCCAGGGCCTCTCCCTCAACAAAAGATGACTCTGATCCTGGATTCATATCAGTGGAGTCTGACCCTCACCCCACAAAAAGGAAATTAGATCTCCATTATCTTTGGCTCATTGCCTCCACCCTGGAGTAAGTCCGAGGTAATCACTAAAACAAAATTTAGGTATGCCTGGGATCTCCCCAAACTGTAATACGAGACAGAGACCCTTCTAAAAGGAGGTACTCAAGAGTACAATATGAATATTAAGTATTTTTGTCTGACTCTCTGTGACCCTGTTTGGGGTTTTCTTTGCTAAGATACTGGAATGGTTTGCTATTTCCTTCTCCAGCTCATCTTACAGATGAGGAAACTGAGACAAACAGAGTTAAGTGACTTGCCTAGGTTCACACAACTAGTAACTGTCTGAGGCCAGATTTGATCTCAGGAAGATGAGTCTTTCTGACTCCAGACCCAATCCTTTATCCACTTTGCCACCCAGCAGCTCCTATGTTAGCTATACGACATTTATTTATTTCATACACTAGAAAATATGCTCAAGCTTCAAAAGCCTCACAAGTATACATTAATACATTTTCAAAAAGCATGAAAGCTCTCACATAGTTCATTACGCTCATACTCTCTCAAAACATAAACAATTTATTAAGCACTTACATGTGCCAGGTATTGTGATAAGTGCTGGGAATATACACAACTTTTTGGTACAACCAAAATGGCTGAGACTGCTGTTTGGCATTTATCCCAAAAAGACATTGTCTGAGTAAGCAATGAAAGGTGACAGACATCTGATTTCCTCTTAGAGGTCAGACTCCTCCAAGAAGAATTTAGACCCATGTAAAATCCAGGGATAGAGTCCCTTTTGTTGAGGAGGGCCATTACGACACAAGTCAGTGGGGTCAAACTCAGATGGAAACAGGAGCCACTAAACTGTAGCTAAGGATTCTTACAGGCCACATAACTTAAGTTTTAAAATTACTATTATCTATGTTTCATTGTGTTTTTATTCATTTTGTCAAATAGTTCCCAATTACATTTCAATCTGATTCATGCTGGGAAGGGTTGTGGGTCACATACATATTTGACATGTCTGCTGTAAGTCCACCCTATGCTGCTCTCAAATAGAGAAAAATCTCTGGAGTCAAGAGTTCAAGTGTCAAACCTATACTTAACAACAATCTACTTATCTGATGCTCATTCATCCCAGAGGATTCATTCCTGGATACATTCATCTCTGTATTCAGGACAGTAAACCTCACTGCAAGAGAACTGGCAGATGTGTGGACCTATCAGAGACAGGTGAGCATCTACTTAAGCCTTTCTCTCTAATATACTGAGGGTTGAAAGAGCACAAAACATCTGTGACTGTGTGAAACAACATGCACACAGGTGAAAAAAAAATATGTGCAAAATTAGTAACTAGTGTGCTCTTCTTCTTCATTTATGCCTCTTGGATTCCCTTTAAGGCCATCACAGAGAAGCAAGAGTTCTGGATTCAAAGAACCTGGGTCCACTTATGATGCTTAAAACCTATGTGACATTAGATAAGTCACTTACCCTCCATGGGCCTCACATATCTCTTTTGTAAAATGAGTGCATAGGACCAGTTAACCTCAAGGACCCTTTCAGCCCTACATCTATCTATAATCCTGTAAGCGCCACCTCTTCTGAGAGGCCTTTCCTAATTCCCTCAGTTCTGAGTGCTGCCTTACCAAAAATTACCTTGTATTTCTTTTATGTATATTTTGTACTTTTTTATTTTCTATGTTGCATCCTCCCAATAAAACATAAGATCCTTGAGGGCAAAGCCAGTTTCACGCTTGTCCTTATATCCCCCAGAGCACTGGGGATACACTATCCCCATAGTACACACAGCAGTTGCTCTCTAAGTGTTTACTGGGTTGAACTGAATCATGCTCTATCACGATTAGGTGAAAGAATTTAGGTGGTGCAGTGCTTAGAGTGCTGGGCCTAGAAGCAGAAGGCTTGAGTTCAAATCTGGTCTCAGGCATTTACTAGCTATGTGATCCTGGGAAAGTTACTTAATCCATTTGTCTCAATTTTCTCAGCCTAAAATGGGGTTATAACAGTACCTACCTCCCATGGCTGTCATGAGGATTTAGGTATCTACAAAGTACCATCTCCTTCCTAACTATATTTAGACTGGAGAAAAGAAGCTTTAAGAGTTTATTTATTCCTTTAGACCCAGGAAAACAGAACGAGGACCAATGAGCAGAAATTACAAAAAGTCAACCCTCAGTTTGACACTAACAAAATCTTTCTAACAATCAAAGCTGTCCCAAAATGTCTGAACTACCATGTTAGGGGTGTCAACGGTGAGATTTGAAACTTGTGTGATAGTTGGAATAGATGACGAGAAAGGTCATCTTGTGAGGGTCAGTTCAGTTCATCACATTATTTTATACAATCCAGACTCAGATCACAACAAACTGAAGCCAAAATAAGCCAGAGGGTCATCAAAAGTCCCAGGAGAAACCCAAAATCAAAGTCTAGAGTCAGTTCAAAGGCCATAAATAAGGAAACACATAATGAAATAAACAACTAAGCCTATTAATAGTCAAATCTGCTATACAAGAAAGCAATGAACTGAGGTGATTCTACCGTGTTAGCTCCTGTTTACTAACCCTGCATTGTGCTACTGGACAAAGGGCAAGGGGGGGTCCTGCCTCTGTAGACAAAAGCCCCAGGTTCAAAGGCTGCCTCTGGTGACTAACTTATCTGTGGGACCCAGAACAAATCGCTTAACCTTCCCAGGTTCATTTTCTTCTTCTGTGAAGTGAGGGGTTTGCATTAAATGGCCTCTGAGATCCCTTCCAGCCTTTAAAGATCTGTACTAGGTTTGAGGGATATAAGAACAAAAAATGAACAGGAATTCACATTCTATCAGGTGAAACAACATATAAGTATATAGAAGACAAATACCAAATGATGGGGGGTAAAGGTGGGAAAGGCACTAAGATGGTTAAAGTTCATAGCTGATGAGGTAAAGAAAGGTCTTGTGTAAAAGGTGACACTTAAGCAGAATATATCTAGAAAATACACCCTTTAAAATTCAAGGAAGGATTTAAGAATTAACTCTGATAAAATAAGTCAAATTAGAGAACAAAATAACACAAGACTTTCTTAGATTTCCTAATTTTTTGCCCTCGAAAAAAATTTTATCGCATCATAAACTAGCACAAGATATTGAAAACCAGTATAAAAGATCTAAATCCCCTAAATCTGAATAGCTCTGCCTTCCAAAGATAAATAAAAAGACAGAAGAAACCTGATTGGATCAAGGTAAATTCAAGAGGTTTCAAAAGTCCTTAAAAATTATTAAGGAAATAAAAAATAAGCTTATTTTAAAAGATTAAAAGTGTGAAACATGAGTGATTTAAAAGGCTGGAGACAAATGGCAGCACAGTGCCACAGAGTGAGTGCTGAACCTGGGGTCAGAAAGACTTGGATTTGAATCTTGCCTCTGATGTTTTCTAGTGTTGTAGCTGAACAAGTCACCAACCGTCTCTGAGCTTCAGTTTCTTCATTTACAAATTGGAATAACACCTGTAGAACCTGGCTTCACAAAGTCATCTTGTCACTCCCATACTCAAGGATCTACAGTAGCTACCTATTATAGCAATTTCAGATACTTGAACCCAGGCTTCCAAGCAATCTACTAAGTCAGTCACAGCTTTATCAACTATTGTGTGTATCTTGTCACTTCCAGCTCGGATCCTCTAATCCAACCAAACCAGCATGCTACTCATTCCCCAAGAAACCTGTTTATCCCACAGCCTTTTATAAAGTAGCATGGCCTAGACAATAAAGAACGGGCCTTAGAGTCAGGAAAACCTGGGTCTAAATCCTATCACTCACAAATATTCTATGTTTGAACCTAGGCAAGTCACTCAGAATTCCGGAGTGCCTGAGGCAGCTTCCTAAGGCTCTAAGTTGCAAAGAAGTGCCAATTTGCACTGTCAGTAGAGAAAGTTGCTCACTGAGATCCCACAATGAAATCACAAGTCTCATTTTAAAAAAAACAACTGAGCTACAGTGTCCTCTGACTATGAAATTTTACTCCGCTATTAGAATGCCTGTCTAGTAGACTTAATCCTTTTTACTCAGTGGATGAATAATGAACAAAAATTAATGATGTTCTGACATTACCTACCTTTTGGTTTTGATGCCTTCAAAATCAGATTTATCAGTTCTGGGACATCAAAGTAAGCAGCATAATGCAAAGCATTCATGTTTGTCCAACGACTTCTCAAGCTGACATCTGCCCCCAGTTCAATGAGGTGAGAGGCAAATTTTACAGCTGTCTCAACATCACCTAAAAAAAAAGTTTTCAAATTATTCTCCCCAAGATAAGAAAAGTTATATATTCCACTGATGCATCTTTTTATCCACATAAAAAGCACAAAGCAAAAAGGCTATTTTATAAAATATACATGTATACTTCTAAAAGAAAAAGCATCTGAAGAAGTTGTCACAATTTACATATTCTGTCACAAAAATATTCTAGCAAGATAAACTACTTCCAGAGTTCGTAATACATCACTCATTAAAACATATCATGTCCTAATGAATATATTTTCAATGCCTTGAGTAATAAAAAGTGCTATTGAAACTATAAGCTGAAATTCATTATAAAATCAAGAACTGAAGAATAAATTTCAGATTCCTAATAGCATACTAAAACTTGTTCATTTCAAAATGATACATTCAAAATTGCTTATTTTTTCACAAAGAAATACTCCCAGTCAAATTTCCTTCCCTTCTAAAAGCCAAAAAAATGTAAAGATACACTAATTATAGCCCCCTGGTGAGACATGACAACAATCTTTGGGCAGTTATGAGTGATACATTACTCTCTCAAGTCTCTATTATTCACACTAATCAAGATGAAGACAGAGATAATACAAAAATTCATAATTTGTTTTAGAATACTATTTCTGTACTTATATTTGCATATGCATTTTTCTGATATTCTGGGAATTCATTTCTAGTAAAAAAATGAAACCACATTGAAAGCCTGACCTAAGTAAATGAAACCTATTTGACTCTAAGACCATCCTGAAGTGAGGCAAAACACTAAGCTAAGCAAGCTGTCACCATTCTGTTGGATTATTGCATTTCAAAGATTTGCAATATAGGTTTCAAGCAAAGGACAGAGAAAGACCGAGATATGTACCAAACATGGAAGCAAACTACAGTTTGTAAAACTTGAAAGCAAAATTATCTGGCAGAAGGCAAAAATTTATTTTTAAATAATCAGGATCACCTTGAACTTGGTCATACTTTATCAGGAATTCCCAACATTCAAAGAATTCTTTTTTTCCCATTATCAATTATGTTTTATATTTCAGCATCACTTCAACAAAGAAAGTAGGGGCAGATATGAGTTTCACTTTTAAGATCATATGACAACATGTATCATAGACAGTAAAACCCAGGAACATGTAATTTGATTTGATATTCTACCTCAAAAAGCCTAAAAAGGGAACCTGCTGCCAAATCTGCCATGTACTTACCAATACCATGAGCTCCAGACTTGCAGGTATAATGGAGAAGAGTCATATCAGTTAGTCCATCTCTATCATTTACATTACATCCTCTCTTGATAATCTATAATCAATCAGAATATAAGAGAATATAATTAGTGTTATTACTGAAGTGTTGCTTTTAAACAAATATAAAACTAGAGGAGTCAAATACATTTGTTCAAGAATTAAGTCCAATATATTCATTTTAGTGTTTGACTAACATGTTCCCACAGAAATTGACTCTTGAAATGATTTTTCAGTCTGATCTCATGAAACAATCTTTATTGTGATAGGAAAAAAGCAAAACTTACATTACAAAATACTAAAAAATAGTCCTCTAAGTATGTTTTTTGACCTTCATTAATAATGAGTAAGCTCTCATTTCCAATAGGTGTAATGCTAACAAAAATACTAGGTTACTCTACCCAACCAGCCAACCATTTTAAAGTCAAGTCAACAAGTATTAATTAAGTGCCTACTATATGCCAGGCTCTGCCCTAAGTTCTGGGGAAACAAAGAAAGGCAAAAGACAGTACCTCCTCTCAAGGGGTTCATCAGCTAACAGAAGAGACAATATGCAACCAACTATGAACAAACAAGACATACAGAGGACAAATTGGAGATAATATCAGGGGGAAGATATCATGGAGACAGGGAAAGGCTTTTTGCCCAAAGTACAATTTCAGCTAAGACCTGAAGGAAACTAGAAAATCCAGGAGACAACGATGAATTCTAGGCATAGGAAATAACCAGTGAAAATTCAGTCAAGAGAGAGTATCTTGTGTGAGGAACAGAAAGGAGGTCAGTGTCACCAGATTGTAGAATATGTAGACAAGACTAAGGTATAAGAAGATGGGAAAGATAGGAGAGGGAAAGTTATAAAGGGGATTTTTAAATTTGTTTTGTAATGAAGTGTTTTAAAGCCAATCAGAAGATTTTATATTTGATTCTGGAGGTAAATAGGGGGCCACTGGAATTTATTTATTGACAATTCTTTGAAATAATAATAGATCCAGGAAAGTAGGAATACTTGCTTCCACCAGATAATACCAAAACTAAAGAAAAGAGGACACAATCTGAGACAGTGCCAAATTAAACCTCTCTCTTTAGGAAAACGTTAAAAAAAAATAGATGACACATTAAATCAGTATCCAAGACAAAAACTACAACAGAACAAGTTCCATTATAATGAACTCTGTAGAACACACAAGCATTTTTTGTTATAGTAGAATAATAGCCATAAGGGCTATTATTTATATACAATTCCTCTAACTATAATAATCAAAGTCACTGGTACTGTGAGTTATGCATACAGACACAGTTTTGTAAAGCAGAATCCTTCCTTGAAAAGATACTCCTCATAATCAGATTTTACACAAAGAAACTATATTATCATCGAACTGTTTCTTCTGCTCACTCATGCTCATCAGGAGGTATCATTGTCTAATCTTCCCATTCTTAGCAAAAGTCACTGTGTTGTAGAGCACATTATCCCTACATTAGAGAATATTTTTGTACTTAAGTCTTCATCACAAATGTTCTTGAAAAAATAATGAAGTCAGTTCCTGAGATAGCATGTTAAATCTAGAAAACCAATGACAAAAAAATCTACTATTTTGGAATAAATGAGAAAATATTGTTAAATTTAATTTAGGCAATTATTTTAGTGTGTAATTTATATCTCTAGTCAGAGAGATCAGTTATAAATCTAGGATTATAGATTCCATTTCTTAAATTTTATCTTTTTCCCATCCTTTTCCTTTTTCCCTTGTATAATGTGTACCTCTGACAGCTCACTCTTAATGAGTAATTTCTTAATGAATATTTGGGAAATGACACATTAACCAGACTGCCCTAAAGAAAGGGCTGGTGAGGAAGAAGAATTAAATGATCAAACAAAACGTGCCTATATTTCTGGTCCTCCTGGTCATTCAGTGCTCTACTTTGTACGTACCCTAATAATTCAAACAAATCTGTGATTACATCATTTCAGAAGTTCCCTCCAATTATACAGGATCTAATCCAGAGGTGGGGAACCTGCGGCCTTCTAGGTCCTTGGATGTGGCCTTTTGACTAAGTCCAAGTTTTTCAGAACAAATCCTTTTACTAAGGGATTTGTTCTGAGAAGTTTGGATTCAGTCAAAGGGCTGCACATTTCAGCCAAGAAAAGATAAGTGACTTCTTCAACTACCTAAGCACCTGGGTCAGAATTCAAATCCAACTCCTCTCATTACAAACAGTCATGTTTTCACTGACTCTAACTCACTGGCTCTTCATCTATTTGGTTTTTCCTTTGTAATCTATTATGCCCATCTCTGTTGAGCTGGCATGGATCTCACTAAAGATAGTCTTTATTATTTTAGGGCCTAATACAGTATCATTGGCAAATAGGAGTGTTCACAGGACCTCACCATCTATAACGAATCCCTCCTCCTTTTTAACCTTTCATGAGACAGCCTCTGACAGTGGTGAGGACTTTGGCAAGCATTTAATCCAGTATCTTATACCTCATTTGATATTGACAGAGTATAGATGAACAAAATTATCTCTGTGGCTGTACCTACTGAGGAAGTTTGTGTGATCTTAACATACACATGAAAGACATCTTAGAGGAGAACCTTTCAGGCTACATTTTACTATACTAAATCTTTTCTTTTTAATCAACAAACAATAGAGGAAGATCTTGTATTCGCTACATCTTTTAAGCAATTAAATGACTAAAGATGCTATAGAAAGTCATTTTCAATCTGCCTGTTCTTTTCTCATAGTTTCATCAATGAAACTCTTGCTAATTCCCATAGATTTTGGAGAAATGAGCAATGGGGGTTGATAGTTAATGCTCCCCTCATCACCTTTTTTAAATAATAACTAAAAGTGATTTTTTTTCCTTTTTATGCAATATTTTCCCCCTTACAGACTGAAACTTGAACATAGCCCTCTTGATGTTTTTGAGACTGGTTTACTTCCAAAACACATTTCTTCTGTGTATACTTGGTCTGTCCAGTCATTCTTCCCAATGTCATCTACTTCATTCTTTCAAGTGCCATTTCTACTGCTACCACAGAGGAAGGGCACTGAGGGCCAATCTATATTTTCCTCTGTTTCATATTTAACTTGGACAGAGGTTTCGTCACCCAATCATCAGCCTGGGGGCGGCTAGGTGGTGCAGTGAATGGAGCACCAGCTCTAGAGTCAGGAGGACCTGAGTTCAAATCCGGCCTCAGACACTTAACACTTACTGGCAGTGTAACCTTGGGCAAGTCACTTAACCCCAATTGTCCTGCCTTCCCCCCTCCAAAAAAAAAAAGCAAAAAAAAAAAATCATCAGCCTACTTGTAAGTGTGCCTCTCTATACTAGCACAGTCCTCAGATGACAAACATTGTCTGTGACTCAGGACCATACTCAAAGAAATTTAGAAATTGTTAAACTTAGAAAACTTTAGAAATTGCCCAATTTGCAGTTCTGCTGTCTGGAATCTCAAGAACCCAGGTTCACTTCTGCACCATGATAAAGCAAAGGAGTAAAACTTTTGTAAAAGAACTTAAAAGTACAAAGTATAAATGAAAACATCAGGGTTAAAAGGGGATCTTTTTATATAAGAAACATTTATTAAATGCCTACCATGTTTGGAGCACTGTTTTTTGTTTTTGTTTGTTTGTTTTTTTGTTTGCTTGTTTTTTGCTTTTTGGAGGGCAATTGGGGTTAAGTAACTTGCCCAAGGTCACACGGCTAGGTTTTTTTGTTTGTGTGTGCATTAAGTGTCAGAGGCCGGATCCGAACTCAGGTCCTTCTGACTCCAGGGCCAGCGCTCTACTCACTTCGCCACCTAGCCGCCCCTTGGAGCACTGTTAAAAGGATAAATAAGACATTGCTCAGATGAAAAAGAGCTCACAATTTGGCATGATTATTATCTTTCCTTTCCCAACTTTCATTTTATGAGACCTAAAACAGGATACTATCTATTAAATAAACCTAATTCTGATGATATTCATTTAAAAATTCCCAAAATTTAGGTATTTTATTTTAAGAATAAGTATACAAGCCTTACCTCATTTCCAATAATGTCAATGTTCTGTTGGACTTGGGGAACCCATTGTCTTAAAATGGCAAATAATTCAGATACCGATGTTTTAGGATCAAAAAGGATTTCTTGGCATGATGCATCATTAGGATCAAAAAAAGAAAACTCTATTTAAAATAAGAAAATATAATTTTAACAGATAAGCAAAGAAAACAATCCCTTTAACACTCATTACAATCAGGTTCATAGATTTCAGAGCTAGAAGGAATATTCGAATTCACTTAGTCCAATCCCAATTTTACAAAGGAGGAAGTGAAGGCCCAGGGAGATTAAGGGATTTGCCCAAACTAATCTGGGGCAAGTAAAGATGGAAATCCAAGTCTCCCAACAAGTGAATCCCAGGTATATACCACATTGCTTCTTCCAACTCTAAAATGCCATTATTCCAAGTTACAAATTGTTAATGATATCAAGCTGTATCTTTTTATGGCACATGTAGCTTTAATAATTCCAAGGTAAAAAAATACAATAGAATCTACACACAATGGAAAGACAAAATTGCTAAGATAAATGTGAATAAAGGCTTATTTGTCTATTTACAATGTTGAAAATTCAGGTTTCCTGAAAAAATGCTCCTTACTAAACAACCAAAATTACATCTGAAATGTTTAGTAAAATTGGAAAGTCTGACCATTCTACCATACTGATCATCACCTTTTCAAGATGCATTCTTCTTGGTCAATAAAATCCATTATGAAGAAATACCCCAAGAGCACTGAAGTCTTTTTTTCAAAAGGTAATATGAGCTAATCTTACCCCTCAGACATCTTGGCAAGAAATTATTACACCTACAGCATCACAACAGAAATGATGGTATATCTGTTCTACTTTTATGTATACTTGTTCTTGGGATGATCTATCTTACATAGATCTCACAAAAAGCTTTCTGCCACCTCATTTTCCCCTCTACTGCCCTTTGCTATTTTGTGAATACTTCACTTCTAATGTTCTATTATATCAGAAGAATTCTGGAAGTTTGTGTCATTTTCTAAATTGCAAATTCAGGAAGTCTGCCATTACTGCTTTAAATAAATATATTTTTTAAGTGAGATTGCAAATGTTGATACAAGAAATAAAGCAATCAGCACAAGAATACAGAAGCTGAAAGTCAGCTATAATAAAAACAGAGCTTTTGGAATTTGTGCAAAATACTGTACATGGTTTTAGAATGAGCACGCAAAAGCCTAAATAAAAGCAGACATGAAAAAGAATCAATTTGCTGGTTTACAGAAAGATTAAAACTGCTACACAACATACCACAGTCTGAAGGCATTGGTGCTGCAGAAACTGAAAAGATAACCGGTGTGTCAGAACCTGAAAAGAAGAATGGGTATCTTCCAAGCAAAGAATTTCCTTCTGAGGGAAGATCTGGAAGGTCTTCTATGGTCATCCTCTAGAAAGCCACCTTTAAGACAAAAACAAAAAACACTCTTACTTCCATACAGCTTAGAATATTTACCTCTGAAGTCATCATTTTGAAAAAAATTTAAAAGATGACCTTTTTCCCTTAAAAATGGATCTTGCCTTTTCAACTTTCAATTGCAAGGCTATTTTTTTTCCTGGTCCTTTCAGCAAACCGATCTGAAGTAATAAAAATTTTCCAACACAATCTCTGTCAATGACAAAGGAAATTTTCCCAGAGAGGAATGGGTAATGACACCCATTATATTTCACAATAAATAATAAGTGAAACCTGTTTCAAAATTCCAGACTAATCTAAAAGGGTGGGGTTGGTGCTCTCTTAGCTTACTAAAACACACTGACACAAAGTATCTACTGGCAAATGTTAACCTGTTATGGCCTACTACTCTGGAATGCTGACAGGGATGAAATCTATCGTCGTATACTGTATACAATACAATGCGCTTGTTTTTTCACATACAAAAAACCTCTTCTATGACAAATTTCCATTCTGTCTCAACATTCAAGTAAAACTTTTGTGGAAAATAGTCATCACATAATAAGCTTTGCTTTCAAGTATTTATTGTCTTAAAGATATCATTTCTTGTGTATACTCTATAGGTTCTCTGCTGATTCTGGGTACTTTAAGAGTTGGAAAACAGGGCCTTTTGAAACAAACTGCATGCTGCTTCACTGCCTCCAGGAAACACATGAACCAGTAAGTTCATTCTATCCTACTGAGCAACTTAATTCCGGGCCTAGCTTCCATCTCCAGCACCTGGCCAACATAATGAGGTGGAGTACTTGACAAGTTTCCTTTCAAGCTCGAAAACTGAGGCAAGTATACCACCATTTCCTCCCAAGGCAGTTGAGGATTCTTCCTGGGATACATGTACTGGGGAAGAAGAGCCTCCCAAGATTTGTTGAACTGCTCAGTCCTTGTTATTCCTCTTGGGCCAAATACTATCTATCACAAGGAACCTGGAAAATATTGTTAGGGATTATGATATCCTAGGCAAGAAACTTAAGACCTTAGGAGCACAGGTGACACTTTCATCACCATTTGCTGACTGAAGGTCTGGACTTTAGAAGAGAAAGGCAAACTTGGGAAGCAAACAACTACTTAAGAAGGTGATGATTGAGAACAGTATTTGGAATCTATATTAGAGCTTAAGATAAAGGAATGACAGGCTTTTGGCCAAGGATGGTTTGCATCAAATAAAGCTGATAAAAATACAACCATCTAAATTATTTGATCAAGGGGGCAGTGAAGAAGAGGGAGAAAATTGCTTACCCATCTCCAACAAGAGTATCATTGGACAGACCAAGTAATGAAAAGAGAAAATAAGAGAGAATAAAATTCATAGCCTCAGTGGCCAAAGCACTAGCTGATGTCAGAAGACCTGGGTTTAAATCTCACCTCTGGTATTTACCACCTGAGTGATTTGGGACACAACCTCACTGGGTCTCAGTGCCCTATCTGTAAAATTATGGAGGTAGTCTAGATGGCCCCTAGGGTTTCCTCTAGCTCTAGAACTATAAACCTATGAAATGCAAAAAGCACAAGAAATAAACAAAGGGAACCAGAGACCTTAAAGAGTGAGGGAAGTCTGACCTCGCAGGTATCACTGAGATTTGGGTAGATTTGACTCAATTGGAATATGCCAACTAAAGAGTTTTATCTTATTCAAAGGTTACCAGTTAGAGAGGTAAAGTAGCATCACATAGGATAACTAACATTTATATCATGCTTTTAACATTTGCAAAGATCTTTATGTACCTCATCTCAGTTCAGTCTTACAATCCTGTGTGGCAGATGCAGTTAGGTCAGATGACAAAATTGGGGCTAAGAGAGATATATGCTCATATGAATAAATCCACAAACCAGAATGACTAAGAACAAACAAGATCATTTGGGTGATGTCCACAAAGAGAGAAACAGAGCCAATATAGTGGGTAGGAACATTGTAGAGCCCAGACAGAAAAAAATGGATGGTTTCAGCAAACCTATTACAGACCTGACCCAGAGACATCTTATAAGTGATTAAAGCCTTCACTGGCATCTGTTATCTGTTCAAATGCTCTCTACTAAAAGAAAAGCAGCCAAGAAATGTCTGATTTGCTTTAATGGTTGTTTCATCCTTCCAAAAAAAAAAAAGAAAGGGATAAGGGGAACCATTACCTGATAAGGAACCAGTTTGCTAAAGAAGAAAAATGTCTATGACTTTTTAATGTCTATGATCACACTGAACTTGGGGTCAGAAGGCCTAGGTTCAAATACTAAGTGACACACCCCATACATGGGCAAGTCCCTTAACCTCAAAATGACTAAAGTTTCTTCATCTGTAAAATGGGGATATTAATTTTTGCTGTATTCATTGGGTTATTGTGAAAAAAGCATTTTGTAAACTATAAAGTTCTATAGATCCATGAGCTTTTATCATCATCATCATCATGAAGAGCCAAATAGTTTGACATGTCCTACATATTTGAAAAACAGATTTCAAAGATGTTTAACAGATTTCATAGGATGAATTAAAAAAAAAAAAAGAAAGAATGCAATCCATAGGCTGCATGGAAGTAATGTCAAGAATGAAGAACATAATAGTCCCACTGTATTGAGCTATGATTAGATCATAACTAAAGAGAAAAAATATCAACAAGCTGGAGGATGTCCAGAGGAAGGCAGTTATGCTATATGAGGACTGAGGGAAGCAACTGAACTACTCCTAAAGCGAAAGATTCCATTATCTTTGAGTACTTTAAAGGTTATAATGCGACAGAAGGATTACATTTGGTCTGACTGGCATGAGAGGGGAGAGTTAGGAATAAAAGGAAGAAGCTGGAGAGAGCAAGATTTAAAGGCAACGTAAGGAAAAGCTTTCTAATAAACAGTGCTATCTAAACAAATTGCCCATGACCACAGTTCTTTGAAGGGAGCCTGGATAACTTTCCGGGGATGTTATAAAGGAGATTTCTACCTGAAAGGTTAAGGTTGATAACAGATGACCTCTCAGGTCTCTTCCAACTATGAGATCATACAATTATATGGTGCTTTATCAGAATCTGAAAAGTGATACCATCCCTTCCTAGCAACTGAGAAAGAAACAGGGATGATTTCCGGTCAGAAAAATGGGAAGAGGACAGCTTTCTAGCTCCTCCTGCATTAGGTTCTTCATGTGGGGTTTCATTATATATTTGAAAAAGTACATTCTCACATGTATAGGTAAGTGCAAATCACTAAATCACATTTCAAAACCAAACAAAATAGAATAATCAAGGTTTCACCTAAATTTTATTTTCTTTTGATACAGATAGTCTTTTGAATTTTGAGCTGCTCCATCTCTAACCTAGGTCACTTCACCATTGGGAGCTGACCATACTATTGCCAGCCTGAGTTCAGACCCCTAATGCAACTCGAAATTCTCAAGTTCAAGCAAATGATCAACCAACCACAGTCTTCCAGGTAGCAGGGAATTGTAGTAATCACCATCTTTCTCCAACACTACAGTTTATCCCTAATTTATAAAACCTGCTGGCCTCTGTGCTTTTGGTAAAAAGAAAAAGAGACTCAAGAGATGAATAAATTTGGAACTTCAGAAAATAGTATGTAGGGTATTGCTGAAGTTTCCTTTCAGGTCAAACTTCTCTTTACATAATGGCAGCAAGAATTTCCTCTAGAGATTACAGAAGAACAATATATTTTTACAGGAGAAAAAAAGTTACTTTCAGCTTCAAGGAAAAAGAGTAAATGGGGGAGGGCAGTATTTGTCTATCTCTTGCTATCAATTACCCTTTTAAAGCTTAAGTTGATTTTGTTATGAAAAATTATGACAAACAAAAAAAGGCAAAATGACAGTATTTATTATTGAATCTACCCACATACACTATAGTTTATCAGATGTTGATTTATTAAGTGCGACCCAATGTTACTTATGGGCTTTTGTTGGGGGTAGAGCAAGTAAAAACAGCAATTAATCAATCACAAGAATTTTTGCCTGATGTTTCACTTTTGTAGAATCAATTATGTAGGTGATGCAGCATTACAGAGGGCACTTATTTTCAGAGGAAGAGCTATGGGGAGAAGAATGGAGCTAAAGATCCCCTGGGAATGACAGAGGAAAAGAAGCCAAGGTTACCCTTGTAGGAATCCTAGCATTATAGTAGGGTTTAGGATGTTATGATGGAGTGATTATGCTTTGACAATGTTATTGATGTTAATGGTGGCAATATTATCCAAGCAATGACTGTACATGAAACAGGTAAGTTATAGCTGCCATCTACTGAAGTGATATGGTAATAGTTCTAAGTTAATGCACATATGACAGATACCCCTTAGCAACCAGGGAATCATCACAGGTTCGTACCTCCCAAGCCTCAATTTGGAAAACACTATGAGAAAATTCCAGTCTAGTTTCATCACTCCTGAATACCACAATCCTACAATGTTGCTCTGAGGGACTGCCTCAAGGAAGCTTGGCCAATGCCCATATAATAAGAATTCTAATACAGAAGCAGAACACACGTTTCACCAAGATAATTTAGGAATGCAAGGGGCCCACCCAGGATTGGTTCTGGAAGAAGGACATACCTTCTGTGTGTCAGGGGTTTCCAGTCACATTCATAAAGAATTGCACACATTAGGCTCCTTTACTCAAAATGCATAATACTAAGTACTTCATCAATCATGACTATTTATTATCCCCAAGAAATTTCAAAGTAGTCCAAGCAAAATGGATATTTCCGTGCACAATCAGAAATCTGTTTATTTGCTGATAACACAAAGTTTGTTCATTTATTTGATCAGCATTCATTGGGTCTATTTCACACACTCAGAACTACACTAATCATTGTGGAAAGAAATAAATGTGCGTTCCAGCCTGCAAGCAGCTCACATTCCTGATTTTAAAATATATATATATTCACACATAACAAGGCCACCTACAACCCAATTCAATGTTGTAATATATAAACCTATATATATAAACAAAAAACAAGGACAAGAAAATAATCACATTGGGATGCAGTCATTCAGGGAGAAGAGAACAGGTCAATGTTATAACTTAAGAAGTGCTGATAAGGGGTGGCTAGGTGGTGCAGTGAGTAGAGCACTGGCCCTGAAGTCAGGATGACCTGAATTCAAATGTGGCCTCAGACACTTAACACAAAAACTAGCAGTGTGACCTTGGGCAAGTCACTTAACCCCAATTGCCCTCCAAAAAACCAAAAAGAAGTGCTGATAGATTTTTATAACAATAAAAAGCAACCACATTAAGGTCACTTTTTTAAAGATCCTAAAAAAATTAAACTCAATTTAATCTTTTCTGGAACAAACACTATAAATATTATATTAAGCAGACTTGTACAGTATTGAAGACAATAGTCAATCACATCTAAAGAATCAATCTTCTAGTATGAACAGTATAGTACATGTCAAATTTTGAAGTTTTTTTTTAAAGCATCCACATAACTACACTTGAAAAATTGGAAGGGACATGGTAAAGCTTACATAACAATAATTTAATAAGTTCATTATACTACAGCTTTGCTGTCCTCCCAAAATGGCAAATGTTCTGCAACAACCAGTATGGTCCACTGTCATCAAAATTCCACATTAAAAAAGTGGCAGGAGGGGAGGCTAGGTGGCGCAGTGAGTAGAGCGTTGGCCCTGGAGTCAGAAGGACCTGAGTTCGGATCCAACCTCAGACACACAAACAAAAACCTCGTCCTGTGACCTTGGGCAAGTTACTTAATCCCAATTGCCCTCAAAAAAAAAAAAGTGGCAGGAGCTACTTTGTAAATATTTGCGTTACACTTTTATGCAAAGGTTGTTTTATGCAAAGGTTGTTTTCCTTCAATAGAATAGAAGTTCGTTGAGGGCAGGGACCATTCAGTTTGTGTCCTAGTCTCCAAGGTCCAACTCAGTATCTGGCATATATAAAGGCTTAATGAATGCTTACCAAATAAAAATTTAAAAGACTCCTGAGAAACTATGAAAAAATTTCAATGTGTGACCATGGAGAAGCCACTTAACCTCTCAAGGCCTCACTTTCCTCATCTGTAAAATCAGAGTTAGACTAGGAGATCTGTTAATATCCGATCCAGCTCTAAATCTGTTCTTTTGATCCTAAAAGTAAACAGTACAATTCAATGGACTTGTAAGTTTGTATTTCTCACAATCTCATTCAGAACCAAAAAAACACATCAGAAAAAAAAAATTCATTAGTAAACTGGAAGTGAAATGTCATTAAGATAGTGTTAAATGAAATTCTCCTTTCACTAATTATCATGGCAGATTTTATTGCTTCAAAGAAAATCCCAGTATGGTCCTAAAGCATAAAGTGATATTACTACTGATAAAACTATGTTAGTACCCAGTTTCACAAAACAGAAACAATTTTTTTTTAATCTCCCTTAACTGAACCCGACTGATACCAATCCAGTACAGCACTAACTTAAACTGTTTAATCTGATCCAAGAAGACAGGAACAAGTCACCAACTGCTTAGCAGGAGTCCCAAAAGCAAGTATTTTTCCCTTCAAAATTCGGGTGACTTCTTAAAATGAAAAAATGTCAATGCAACAAACAGAAAGTGGGAAGGAGAGGGTTAGAAAACTTCGCATGCATTTGTTTTTGTGAACTCTTAATGAAAGGATGTTACCAGGCACCTAGTACAATAAAAAAGTCCCTCCTAGATGCTTCATTTTATTTTATTTTTATGTTCCTTTGTCCGTGAATGCACCTGTACTCCAGCAGAATGAAAAATCACACTCCCCCGTGCAGATCAGCAACCTATCTGTTACTCAGAGCCTTTGAGTGACCCCCACCATTAGTCAGACACAGGCCTCGAACCCAGGTCTTTACTCTAAAGCCAACCCTCTTACTAAACCGTACTGAGCTAATGACAGAGGAATGAGCACGGCCGCTGCAGTCAAAGAATCCAGGTTCAAATTCCTGCGCTAACATGCGTTACCGGTGCGATCGGGGCAATTCCCTTAATCTCATCTGTAAACATAAGACTGGGTAGCTACGACCTTCTGCCGGTAACAGCCCCAAAGCCAGATGTAATCACTTTTCAGTCCCCTTAACCCCATAAGGCACTAAGCAACCACGGGCTAAGGAAATCTGGAGGGAGCAAACCTGGTTCAAACCCCTGCCTCTGCCAGTCACCTCGCCCCGCCCCCATGGCCTCAGTTTCCCCGTGGGGGCGGACTAGGGGCCTCTGAGGACCCTCCCAGCTGAAATGTCACAGGGAAAGTGCGTGGCGCGGCAGGTGCACCCCTCCACCGGCATCCACAGCCCATCCCCATCACCACCCCACCTCGGCGCAGAGGCCCAAGCGCCCCGCGCACTAGTGCTCCCTCCCTCCCGCGCCACGCACGCTCCACGCGCCCGGGCCCCCCTCCTCCCGTCACTCCCCACCTGCGCTCCTCCGGGTTCTCTGGGGAGCCGCGCCGAGGTCTGGGGCGGGGAGGGGAGCCCCAGGGAGCGGCTCAGGCCGCGCCAGAGGAGAGCAGACGGCACCGCCTCCGCCCGACGACGCAGCGAGCAGCACTGAGCGGCCCGCAGCCGCCGCAGCCGGCCCGCCGAGCCTCGGGAGACGCCCCGCCCCGCCAGCTCCTCTGGGCCTCCCCCCGACCCGCCTCCAACGGCCGCCGCCTCCGGGGCGCTGAGACCGGCTCGCGCACGCACGCAGCACGCAGGCGCGCCCGGGACGCAGCCGCAGCGCGCGCTACCCTGCCCGCGGCCTTGACCCTGACCGTGACCCTGAATGTGACCCAGCTCTGCCACGGCCACCCAGACGCCAACCGAGAGAAAAGGGGACTATGCAGGCTGCACGTGCCCTCCCCAGCGTCGCGACCTGGAGCCGAAGGGCCTTCAAGGACCCGCTTAGTCCTGGGGCTCTGAAACCTGGGGCCACCCCCAGCAGTACGCGCATCGATTTCTGGGGAACTCGCACGAGGAGGAAATTACGCTTTTATTTTCACTACCCTCTAACTGAAATTTCTCATTTCCTTCGCTTATGAATGTAGGCAACAAGCCGTTAATGGGCCCCTAGGCTTCCCCGATTGCAGACGGGGTGCGTAACATACCCGCACGGTTACAAGCCCCCGATCGCACAGCTTAGTCCTCTCCCTGACTCCCAGATCCCTCCAGTGCAGCCCCCTCATTCTTTAGTGAGCGCTGGCCCAGAATCACCCAGGCAGGCGGTCAGAGGCAGGATTCGAATGCATATCCTCGGACCGCAGAGCTGGTGCTTTTTCATCTATGAGGAAATGCAAGGATAGGGGAAGCATCCTTCCTGTCCCTAAGAGAAAACTCCTGAGCTTTATCTGCTAGCATTCCCACCTTCGTGGCAGGAATACTGGGCTTCATGAGACCCGGGCTGTAGTGCTGATTGCTTCCTAGAGACTTGATCTATAACTGGAAGGGCCATGTCAAAGTCTTGGATGAGCTTCTGGATACTACCACTCTGCAAACTCAGCATCTTTACAGGAGTTGTAAGGCAAACTGCAAAAAACACACAAAAAAACAAAACCCTCCTTTCTCCTTTTCCCACTCACCCGTTTAATTGAAAGCCAAAAGGTTGTCTAGGGTCTGCCAGAAGCAACTTTAAACAAGACCTATTTTAAATGAAATATACATAGACAGACATAAAGAAAGTTAAGTAGAATCAAGTTTCTTAACTGTGGTTCCTAAACTTTTTTTTCTTGATATATAACTAATTTCATTATAATTGGTTTCCTTCATAGTCCTATGTTCTGCATTTAAGAACATTATTTTCTACATTTAAAAACATTCTGAGAAGGGGTTCACAGGCTTCACAAGACTACCAAAGGGATCCCATGACACAGAAGGTTAAGAACCTCTGCTGTGATGGAAATCTCTAGGTAAATTTTTGCCCCTTCCTCTCTTCTGATCTCCCAGATACAAACCCTCTGCTCAAAAAGGACAGCCAACCAAGGAAGTGTCAAATTATTGTTCTGAGTCACCCTGCCTTAATAGACTTCCTAAGAGAAAATGGTGCCAGTGTTAAGGGAAAACCAGCCTAAGGTACAGTGGTCATTCAAAAATGTTTGAAGCAACTATCTACACAGGAAAACCCAGGTAAAGGAAAAATGCTTAGTCCAAACTATGAAAGTTGTATGGGCAACTGAAAGCTAATCAATCAGTATATCTATCTAGAATAAACATTGCAAAAAGGGCAGTGAACTGAGTTGTGATTTACATTGTTGGAAAGAAGCCCCACATCAATGAGATCACAGATCCTCCAAATACTAAACTATGTGCTTTGGCAGAGAGAAAACTCCAGAAAATGATCTATTTTCTTCCTTCTTTCCAGGTGGTCTGTAGTATACTCTCTCCTCCCATATCACTTCTCTTTCTCTTTCTCCTCATGCAAATACACTTTCTCTTGTTCCTGGATTTTCTTATGAGCATTATTTTATAATATTATCATAGTATTATTTATAGTATAATTTTTATTTTAGTATTTTCTTCTTAAATAATTCTAACTTCCTTCCCCCTTTTACATAGTCTGTACATATTTTATTCAGTAAGTACTGCTTAAATTTTGAATTAAATTTAATTTAAAACAATTAAATATTTGATTTAAGAGAAATTGGATATTTTGTGGTGGAGTTGCATAATAAATATTGCAAAGCTAGTTAATTAGCAATTGTCTCAAAAAATAAGTTGACCAACTACTTAGTTATTTGTTGATAAAATTTTTCCAAGATGCTCCCTAGAAAAGAGTGAGGAAGACAAAAGTAAATCATATGTACTTTGAAACCTATGCCAAAGACATTTTCTGAAATTTAAAAATTTATCCCCAAAATTCTCTTCTTGGCAACAACTTTTGGTCACAACGTGTTGTTTGGAAGATTTTTTATTTGGGTTATTTTAAACATTTATGCATATAAGTTGCTTCCATCTTTCTCTGCAGCATCTTTTGTGAAGGCCTAGAAAAGCTATTTATGTTGTGTTGGATTTGCCTCTTCCTTTTAGGCACCTGCATACATTCTCACCACCAGCTGTTGGAAAATCCTAGAGCATTAAATAGTATAGCAATATTTGACAACTTGACATCAAAATTAAGTTAACCTTTTTTAAAAGTGTTTGGCAGAGCTCAGTGCACTTGTAAGTACTCCAATATAACTTTTTGTCTTCCTTTTGCTTCTTGGTGAGAAAATTTATAACATTTACTACATTCCTACCAACCAAAAAAATATATTCTGGGTATCTACTTACAGCTTTCCAGCTTATAAGTATCCTCTTTCTGGGAAGGAATCATTTGAAAAATTGATTACAGCTAGGTTTCAATTAATGCAAATAATGAATCCCACATGAATGAAATGGTCACATTATTTGATTATGCACTGTACATTTCCATTGGACTGACACCAACTGCTATATTTAACATAAGTATAACTGCAGATAGTGCTGATTGGAATTCCACCTCACAGGATTTACTATTTGCACTAATTGGGACCCGGCTGTATTTGGAATAAGTGCTCCCTCACGAAACATGTGATATCAAACTCAAGATTAAACATTCCATTCCCTCATTTAATTCCACTCTATTATATGGGCAGACCAGCTAAATATTTAACCTTACCCAGCCATTCTACAAAAAACCACTCTTGTTTATGAGAAGGTCTAGGCAAAAAAGTGGATGAATACATGCAATACTGTCCTGAGGAGACCACCCAAGTGCAGGCCCTAGTGAGAGGCCACTCTCATTGGGGTTTCATGAAGGGAATTAGGGAGACATTTAACCAACAGGCCTGTGTTAAAATAGGGCACAGTTTAGGGTCTCAAAACTGCCTATAGTCACACTGAGGAGAATGGGTGAAAAATTCAGACAGTATCATCAAAAATACAACTATCACTGACCCCTTTGGTTTTATCAGTGCTCTAGATCTCAGGAAACTCACAGCCCGGCGCAGTACACAAGACTTCCCTAAGAATGAGCTTAACCATAATACAGAAGACAAAACAAGGACAGGCAAGGAAAGGTATCCAGGACCCCTAGAGCCATAGAAGTACAGCAGTGCTTTGTTATGAAGAGGTGTGGGCCTGGTTATTTTTTCTACTCCTCTCACCTCCTACCCCACCCCACCCCCAAGGTAATGAATTCTTCCAGCTTCAATAAAATGGGTCAGCCTATATTAAAAATTTACCCAGAGATTGTATGTACCGGCTACAGTCTCAAAGTAAAAGGGAGTTTGTTGCCTTTCTGCTCATCTGCCTTTCTCTGGCCCCCTCCTCAGAAGGAGGGTATTTGACCAGTTGCTCTACTGTTCTCAACTATTCATGCTTTCAAGGGTATAGACATCTTCATGTCAAAGCCAAGCTTAATTCTTGATCTAATTACTGGTGTTGACCAGTCACTTTCCACCAGTGTTAGCCCTTTAGAGTTAACTAGAGACCTGTATTACCTATTACTCTGCCCTGCCCTTTTTGTATATCTGACCATCTTTTCTCAATCCTCATCCTTCTTGATTTTATCTGCTCCTTTACCACCTCTGACCATCCTCTCCTCTCTAGGTTTTCATGACACTATTCTATTCTACTTCTCCTGTTTGCTTACTCCTTCCCAGTCTCCTTTGCTGATTTATCATTCATATCACAACCCCAGCCCCTAAGGGAGGGTGTTTCCCTCTATCCTGGGCCATCTCTTCTCCCTCTACACTCACTCCCTTGGCAACCTCTTAAGTTCCCATCAGCTCTCACTCTCCCTCACCCTGAATATTCAATCAGTTGCCAAGTTTACCATCTCTACCTCAACATCTCTCAACTCTGATCCCTTCTGTCCACTCGAATAACCACCACCCTTAGGTTCAGATCATCACATCTCACCTACACTATTGCAGTTGCCTCTTAATTGTTCTCCCTGCCTGAAGTCTTCCTGTATTACATTCCATTCTCCACTTGGCTACCAAAGTGGTTTTCCTAAAGCTCATGTCTGATCTTGTCCCTCCCTATATGATAATCTCCAGTGACTTCATATTGCCTCTTGTATAAAAGACAAACTCCTTTGTTTAGCCTTTAAAGCCCTGTGCATCCTGGCCCAAACCTACATTTCTAGCTTCATTATATTCATTATACCTTTCTCCCTTTTTCACACTCTACAGATCCAGCCAAATTTGTCTTACTTTTCTCTCACATTTGACCACTGGATATCCTCCATGCTTGTAATACACTCCCCTTTCACCTCTGCCTCACAGAATCCCCCCATTTTCCAAGACATCATTTTGACAAATTATTTAAAATAAATTATTTTTATGAACTGCTTCTCTACCCAAAAAAATCCAATAGCTTAATCTGTATACTTAGTGGACATCAAAAGTGACCTGCATTCAAGATGAAGTTAATACTTTATATAATTCCCCATTATGAATACTAAACTATTTCTGCGGCTACACCCCAATAGGACTCGGTAATACCTGTATCATCTAAAGCCATTCCATTTTATGTAATAATTTAATAATTATCATATGAATATGCCATTAGATAAAAGCAAAAATACTAGACACAATGAGAAAATAACTTTTATGATACATAGTTATACTTTACATCATATTGCCACAACCAGTGTCAATCAATTAAGGATGTTAAGTACATTGTGGCTGTATCTTAGTGTTGTAGCAAAATTTGCATGGACTTAACACATGACCGTGGTACCTCAAACAAGAACTGTGGTCTATATAGTGGATGCTACTGATCAATCGATGAGGTATTTATTAAGTATCTATTATGTGCACAGCCCCATGTTAAACATTCTGGACTATTAAAAAAGAAAGTATGCTGTGCCTGCTTTTAAGGAATTTACAAATATAACAAGAAATAAAAATTAAAGCAAATTAATCAATGATCAAATAATACATGATAAAATATAATTTTGTGCTAAATTACAAAAAGTAGACCCCATCCATAAGTTCCTTTTTCTCGCCTATTCTACACCAGTGGTTCATAAAAAGATCCCTTCAAGTCACATATTGACTTAGAAACACCATACATGTTTATATATTTTTTAAATTTTATTTTGTTAACTATTTCCCAATTACATTTTAATCTGGCTTAGGCCACACCCAGGAATGTCATAGGATGTGTCTGATATCTCTATTCTCTATCCTTTTGCTCTCATCTCTGACAAAGAGCTGGCTCTTCTTGCCAAGGTCAACCCCTCTTTATATGCCCTTGATCTCCTTTCTCCTAGTTGTTCTTGGAGCATCACCATCTCTCTCTCATCAGTCTATCTACTATATTATTCTCTCCTGCCTAAAAAGGTACAAAAGGTAATACTTTGACTTGACCCTACCATCCCCTTAAGTTATCATCCCAGATTTCTTTCCCCTTTCATATCCTAATTACTAGAAAAAACTTTATGTCTATAGTCAATGTGGGGAATTAATAAAGTCAATCAGTAATGAATAAAAGAATTGCCATAAGCAGTGAGGGAGCAGCAGAGAAGATAGAAGATACCATAACTTGGTGGTGGACCCTGCCAGCAGGGTGTGTATCTGTGTGACTTCCTCTAGTGTCATTTAGCAGTAAATGTTGTTGCCCCTACTTCCTCACTTCCCACTATCTTCTTGGCTACTTGTAACACCACTCCTCAACTGCATCTGTTCTCTCCAACATTACCAATGATCTCCTAATTGTCAGATCCAATGGTCTTTTCTCAGCCTCATCCTTCCTTGATCTATCTTCAGCTTTTAACATTGTTGAACATGGCTTCCTCTTGGAAATTATCTTCTTCAGATTTTCTGACACTTTTCTTTGTTCTTTTCCTACCTTTCTGACGATTCTTCTCAGTCTTCTTTGTTGGAATATTACCCATCTCCCATCCCAAAGTATTGGTCTGCCCCAAGGCAGACTCCTTTTTCTTTCTATCCCTTTTCTCTTGGCAATCATCAACTCCAGTGGGTTTAATTGTTATCTCTTTGGAACTGACTCTGAAATGTACATATCTAGTCCTAATCTCAGAAAGGAAAGCAAGAAGTATCAGAGCAGAATTCCGAAAAATAGCGAGGAGAAATAAGGTTTTCTTAAATGAGCAATGCAAACAAATAGAAGAAAACAACAGAATGAGAAAGACAAGAGATCGCTTCAGGGAAATTAGAGATATCAAGGGAATGTTTCTTGCAAAAATAGGCATGATAAAAGACAAAAATGAAAAGGACTTAACAGAAGTAGACAAGATTAAGAGATGGCAAGAATATACATAAGAACTATGCAAGAAAGACCTTAACATCACTGATAACCACAATGGTATGCTATGATTAGAGCCATATGTCCTAAATTGTTTGCCTTAGGAAGCATTGCTAACAATAAGGCTAGTGGAGATGACGGAAATCCAGCTGAACCATTTAAAATCCTAAAAGATGATGCTGTTAAAGTGATAAACTCAATATGCCAGGAAAGTTAGAAAACCCAACAATGGCCACTACACTGGAAAAGGTCAGTTTACTTCCCAGTGCTAAAGCAGGGCAATGCCAAAGAATGCTCAAATTACCGAAAAATTGTGTTCACTTCATATGCCAGCAAGGTTATGCTTAAGATTTTTCAAGCTAGGCTTCAGCAATATGTGAACCGAGAATTACCAAAAATACAGTCTGTTTTTTTGAAGAGGAACTGGAGGCCAAATTGCCAACATTCACTGGATTATGGAAAAAGCAAAGGAGTTCCAGAAAAGCATCTACTTTTGCTTTATTGACTACACTAAGGCCTTTGACTGTGTGGATCACAACAAATTGTGGCAAGTCCTCAAAGAGATGAAAGTAATAGATCATTTTACTTGTCTCCTGAGGAACTTGTATGCAGGTCGAGAAGCAATAGTTAGGATCAAATATTGAACAACTAATTGGTTTGAGTTTTGGAAAGGAATACAACCAGGCTGTATATTATCACCTTATTTAACTTATGTGCAGAGTATGTCATGCAAAATGCCAGGCTAGACAAATCAAAAGCTGGAATTAAGGATGCTGGGAAAAATAAACAATCTCAGATATAAACAGATGATGCCACTCTGATAGAAAGTGGAGAAGAATCAAGAAGTCTCCTGATGAGGGTGAAAGAGAAGAATGTAAAAACTGACTTGAAACTTAACAATAAGAAACTAAAATCATGGCAACTGGACCTATCACTTCCTAGCAAACAGAGGGAGAAGAAATGGAAGCAGTGTTAGATTTTATATGCTTGGGCTCATAGATCACTCTGCAGATTGGACTGCAGCCATGAAATTGAAAGATGCTTGCTCTTGAAAGGAAAGCTATGGCAAATCTGGACAGCATACTAAAAAGCAGAGACATAACCTTGCCAGCAAAGGTCCATATAGTCAAAGCTATGGTTTTTCCAGTAGCAATGTATGGTTGTAAGAGTTGGACTATAAGGAAAGCTGGGCACTGCAGAATCAACACTTTCAAATTGTAGTGCTGGAAAAGGCCTTTGAGAGTCCCTTGGACAGCAAGGAGATCAAATCAATCAATACGTAAAAGAAATTAACTATTCATTGAAAAGACAAATACTGAAGCTAAAGCTTACATGCTTTAGCTGCACAATGAGAACACAGGAGTCATTAATATAGACTTTGATGCTGGAAAAGATTGAAGGCAAAAGGAGAAGGAATCAGCAGAGGATGAGATGACTAAATGGTGTCATAGAAGCAATGAACATGAGCTTGGACAGACTTCAGGAGATAGTGAAGGACACAAGGGCCTGGCACACTATGGTCCATAGTCACGAAGAGTCAGACAGACTGAACAACTGAACAATCTCACTCTTGAGCTTTAGTTCTGCATCACCAGTTAGCTAATAGACATCTCCACTTGTATATCTTATTGCCATCTTAAAATCAAAATGTCCAAAATGGATTTGATCCACCCTCAACAATTACCACCAGCCCAATGCTTTTCCAAACTTCCTTATTTCTTTTGAGGGCACCACAATTCTTACATTGCCCCAGGCTTGCAAACTTAGAAACATCTTCAGTTCTTCCCTCTCCCTTCTTCCCCCATATCTAACCAATTACCAGACCTTGCCATCTATTCCTTTCCCTTCACTGACAAAGCCACCATCTGAATTCAAATCCTTATCCATTCTCACCAAGACTCAGCAGAATTGATCCTAATTAGAATCCCTGCTTCCGGTCTCCTCCCTTTGCAATTCATGATCTAATTCAGTCCAAATAATCCTATTAAATGCCTAACATGTGGAAGATACTATGCTAGGGACTGGCAGTACAAAGAGAAAACAAAAATAGCCCCTGTCCTCAAGAGGCTTATAGAAACACATGGACAAGAAAAGAAATTCCCACCCTGGTTATGTATGAAAACATAGGTCTCATTCTGCATCTGGGAGTACACTGTCTCTAACAGGTGGCAGATAGCTTGCTTCACCATTGATTCTCTGGAATTGTGATTGGTTATTGTATAGATAAGACTCCTGAAAAAGTCTTTCAGAGGTGGTTTTTACAATGTTGTTTGTTATTATATAAATTGTTCTTCGGCAAATGGTACCTTAAAAGGAAATAATGAATCCTGGAAATGTTCATCCTGGAATAGAGAAGCCTTAGAGAAAACATGATAGTTATCATGTCATTTGAAAGGCTATCATCTACAGAGGGCTCCCCCTTCTCCCAGAGTACTATCAGAACCAGATTAAAATGTAATTGGGAACTGTTTAACAAAATAAATATAATGCAATATAGATAATGTTGATCTGTGGTTTTCTAAGTGGTTATCCTTATAAATGGTTTGGTGCCCCCATTTCTGAGTTTGACACAACTGATGTAGAAGAGGGAACAAGCTATTTATGCACAGCTTCAGGGGGCAGAAGTAGGACCAACAGGTGAAATTAGGAGGCAGATTTCCACTCCGGACAACTAATTTTCTAACATTTGGAACAGTCCAAAAATATGAAGAACTGTCCTACAGGGTTAGTGAGTTCCTCATTACTATCTACATTTAGTGATATAGAAGAAAGAGTTATAGATTTGGGGAGCAAAAGAAACCTGGAACAGATTCTGCCCCTGAAATTTATTAGGTAGGTAGCCTGGTCAAGCCACTGGATTTCTCTGTCCTTCACACTTTGTCTGTCAACTATCCTATAGGTGTGAGGCAAAGATCAAATAAAACAATCTATGTAAAGCATTTTGCAAACCTTAAAGAACTTAATGAACATCAGCTGTTATTCTTGTGTGTGGCTTAGAATCCAACTCTAAGATTCTCTCATTCTGAAGCTACTCTATATGGCTACCTCCTACACCCTTTGAGATCCTCGTGGGAGACCACAAATAGCTTTATTGTTAGGCTAAAATTCCAGTGAGCCTAAATGACAGCAAATAGAACAAGAAGGCTTATTGGGATGCTGACCAGGGACTCGGTGACAGCCTGCTTCTAGTGTCCCCAGAACGCATAGATTTTTTTTAATTTCTCAAGCTGTTTCCTTTTCTCCTGATGTTTACTCACAGAATTCTGTGCTTATAAAAGCAAGTGGAAAGGCCACAGTTCCGTTTCTGACCTTCTCTCTGAAAATCGGTGCCACAAAGCCACCAGTTCCACATGATAACACCCCCTGGTAGGAGTCTTTGGATCTGAGTCAAAGAAAAACAAGGTTCAGAGGAACCCAGGTCTTCATTTCTAAGAAAGGAACTAACTATAACAGATGACTATTCACAAATTCACAAGTGTAGAGAATATAGTGATTTGGTTTGCAGGTGATAAGATAAGATTCTGTGATCACTGCAAAGGCTAAATTTGCTCAAATGTGGTGCTTACAAGTACACAGTCCTCATCTTCAGCACCTCTATGATTAAATGTTTTGCATTCTAAATGTCTAAAATCTTTTCCCACTCATCATGTAGCTGCTAGACAATTCCTAAGAAGAAGCAGTTGCATGATGAAAATGATGGAAAATAGCTTTATATCTTAAAAAAAGTTTTTAAATGAATTAGTGGAATAAGGAGCATTCAGAAAACAAGAAATCACCTCTATTATGTCAAGGTGAAGAGAGGCATGTATGTCTTTTCAAACTTTCCCTTTTGGTTACAGAGATCATTGCATTCTGTTTGACAGAATATTCCTGACAGCTGGGATGAGTCAGATGCTATGTGTGTCAGCTGTCTTTTTCAGACTGAGTGGGAGTGATTCCAATACAGCACACTTCACTCAATCTGTCTGAACATGGATTTTTGGGATTTCACTCTCTAAAGCAAGTCCTTCACCTAGAAATAAATTTACCATTTACCCTGTAAAATACAATGAATGTTAGTCTGTCTCAGGTGATCCTTTGGTGAAACTTATAGACCTCTTCTCAAATTAAAAAAAAAAACCTCATAGCAGAAGGAAATGCTGTATTTCAGTTATTGTTCAATCATTTTCAGTCATATTCTACTCTTCATGACCCCAGGAAACCAATTGTTAAACATTTACTGATTTTTCAATTTAATTCAGTAAATATTAAGTACCTATTATGTGCCAGAGCAGGTAGGTGGTGCAGTGGATAGAATGCTGGGTTTGGATCTTGGAAAAGATGCTGGAGCCATTTCCTTCTCCAGCTTCTTTTACAGATGAGGAAACAGGGTTAAGTGACTTGTGCAGAGTCACATGACTAGTCAGTGTCTGAGGCCAGATTTGAACTCAGGAAGAAGAGTTTTCCTGACTCCAAGCATAGTATTCTATCCACTGCCCTAGCTGCCCCCACATTTCAGTAGGTTAGTGGAGAAAAAAAGATAGATAGGATGTATATAGTTTTTTTTTCCTATCCCAGTTCATAAGACTCCTGAAATTTATACCTGGGGACAGGGATCTCTGTACCCCAGGATAAGAGTCTCTATTCTAGCTAGTATCTGATCAACTGGTACTCTGTGCATGTTTACAACTGTGCACAATTTATAGAAATAGCACATATTTCTATGTTATCAAAATAATTCTAATAATAACCACTAATGTTTATAAAGCACTTTCAATTTTGTAACGCACTTTACAAATATTATCTCATTTTATCCTTACAATAACCCTAGGAGGCAGGTGCTATTATTATCCCCATTTTATAGATGAGGAAACAAAGGCAGAGAGAAGTTAAGTGACTTGCCCAGAGTGAAACAGTATCTGAAGCAGAATTTCAACTGCCTGACTCCTCTCCACTGCTAAGTTAGCCATCATTTCTATAGCACTTTAAGGTTGGCAAAGCACTTAATATGTATTGTTATGATTGAGCTGCACAGTGATTCTGTAAGAAATGTAATACAGGTATTATTATCCCTGTTTTACAGATGAGAAAACCAAGGCTCCAAAAGATTAAGAGACTTACCCAGGGTCTCATAGCTAGGGAATGGCAGAGGCTGGATTCAAACACAAGTCTCTTAATTCCAAAAAAAAAAAATGTTCTTTCTCCCAGCAGCCCTGTGGGAGTAAATACAGAGGTTCTCAGAATAGAACATCAGTAAAACTATTCTCAAGTGACTGAGAAAATCAGGAAGGAACAGTAAGATTAGTAGAAGAACACAGCAAAAGGTTTAAATTCTTTGACCACTCCTATGATTTATGGATTAGGGAGAGGGGGCATCATACTAAACTTAATTACTACTAAATGAGATCTAAGTTGGGCATATTATATAAATGTTAATAAAAGTCATAGTGTCATATAGTATGTATATATCTGCATTTATATGTGTATACATATATACATATATATATGGTATCATAGCTGGAAGGGAACTTAGAGGCCATCTAGTCCAAGTCTCTCATTTTACAAATGACAAAATTGAGGCTCAGAGAAGTGAGCCACAAGCGACTTGCTCAATATAACAAAGCAAATTGGCAGCAAAAATATCCCCAGTGCTTAGTGGTGCCTGGCATTCAATCATTTTTCAGTCATGCCCAACTCTTCATGATGCCATTTGTGGTTTTCTAGGCAAAGATATTGGAATGAATGGTTTGCTGTTTCCTTCTCCAGTTCATTTTACAGATGAGGAAACTGAGGAAAACAGGGTCAAGTGACTTGCCCAGGGTCATACCTCTAATAAATGTCTGAAGCCAGATTTGAATTTAGGAAGATGAGTTTAACTCTAAGCCCAGCATCCTATCCACAGCATCACCTACCTGCCCTGGCACACAGTATGCACTTAATATTTACTGAATTGAATTGAAAAATTGGTAAATGTTTAACAACTGGCTTTCTGCAGGGAAATGTATGCACAACACACTTTTAAGCTTACTCTGTATTATTAACATTTTCTCCACCACTTTAAGTTTAGATAATCATCAAAACAATAAATCAAGCCCTGATTTATGGCAATTCCCAATTTCTGAGGCATATATGTTAATACTGAAAATTTAAAAATCAGCTCTCATTAGCCAGTATAATCTAGTGCTTGTATACCCCTGATAATAACACTAGGATGTTATTCTCCTATTAAAATATTCTTCTTTTCCACCTACCTATCTGTGTGAGACCAACTTCAACCAAAACAACATATCCCAACTGACTGAATCTAGAAGTAGATCAGAATGCAGCTGTCTTCTATTAAGCCAGACATTAAAGAGATTTGCAAAAATTTGTAAAATAATATCACTCTTCTCAATATTTTTTTGTTTGGGAAAACAGTTATTTTTCATAAAGAAATAGGCTAACATGTAAACAGGGCTTATTATTATTATTGAGGTAAATTAACATTTTTACATTTATCACTTTCTATTTCTAAAATGGTAAATTTTGACAAACACACACAAATAAAAACTTTTGGGGATCCTCAATAATTTTTAATACTATAAAGGGACTCTGATCTAAAAAAAATGAAAACACACTATGCTCAACTGTAGCAGTGATTGTGTATGATTATTGGGGAATTTTTCCATCAATATTTATGTAAAGATGACATGTGGGGCATGATACTACCATGTTAAATATCTTGAGGAATTCATAAGCTAATTAGAGGTAGATGGTGGCTCAGTGGATAGAGTACTAGACCTGGAGTCAGGAAGACCTAAATTCAAATCCAGCCTCAAACAGTTACTAATTGTGTTGCCCTGGGCAAGTCATTTGACCTCTGGTTACCTGTTTCATCAACTATAATATGGGGATAATAGCAGCAACTCCCCAGGTTTGTGTGAGGATCAAATGACTCAAATGAAATGCTTCATAAAAAGCAGTTAGCACAATGTCTGGCACATAGTAAGTACTATATAAATATTAATTTTCTTTTCCTTCTCTTCCCCCAAGGGAAGATGGGAAATGTCCCCTGAAATAGTAGATCTGGATTCAAATTCCATGACTGCAAATCACCTCTTGGATACTCAATACAATAGTTCTAGGTTATGTATGCTGGTTATACAGATAGTAGTAAGTGCCTTAAGAGTAGGGAGCCACTGCTGAGAACTGGAGAAGGTAAGAGAGGAGTTGGGCATTAAAAAAAAGAGTAATAGCTCCCACTCATGTATAAAGCATTTTCCTCACAGTCCCCCTATGAAGCAGGTAGGACAAGTGTCATTGCCCATATTTTACAGCTGAGGAAAATGAGTGTGAGCAACACATTATTTTTTAAATTTTATCTTAATTTCAAAATAAGATCTACTTTCTCTCCTTCCTGCTCCTCCACCCACCCAACTATTGAGAAAGCACAAAAAACAAAACCTCTGTTATTGTTGCATTTGAAAATTAAGGTAAACAAAGAGGTGATGGTCCAAGTATGATAAGCTAGCAGTAACCAAAAAAAAACCAGTGGTCTCTCTCAATGACCAAAGACCCTCAGGTAGGGCTTACCAGCCTTAATATAGTTTGGGGAAGTAACAAAGTTGGGTAGGTGAGGAAGACAATGTTATTAGTTACAGGGTAGACAGCATCATGGAGGTGAGGACAACATGGTTGGTTATTTTAAATAAAGTGTGCTTGAAGACCCATGTGGGATAGTGATCACCTCTCTCTGACAATTTAGAAATGTTCATTGTTTTATGGGACTCATCAGCTTCTTGCAAGCCTTATCAATGGACCTGAGTTAGCAGATGCCCTGGTGCCTGTTAAGGAGATAAGACCCTCCTTAATTGTATAAGGATAGGCAAGGATGGAAAATAAAACTTTTGGGGATGATAACAAATTAATTTTTAACTTTATATTAACTCAGGGGAAGAGCTGACTCAATTATAAAATTAGAATAACATAAAAGTATAGCACAAAACCAGTTAAATTCATATAGTAGATACTAGAGGTAATATTAATTTTGCTATTTCATTGCAAATACTGTGTAGTCAAACAAAACAAACCCCTCCTTAGCCAATACCAAAAAATATGTCTCAGTATGCACTGCGGATTCATCTGTCAGAAAAGGGAGTGGGGGACAGCATGTTACATCTTGAGTCCTCTGGTATTGTAGCTGTTCATTGTGCTGATCAGAGTTCCTAAATCTAAGTGTTCCATGGTTGTCATTGTACAAATTGTTCTCCTGGTTCTGCTCACTTCACTGTGCATCAATTCATACAAGTCTTCCCAGGTTTCTCTGAAACTGTTCCCTTCATTACTTCTTAAATACATTCATTATTAGTTTTTAATTGAATTCCTGATGTTATTAATTAAAACTTACATTTATAAAGCACTTTCAAGTGCACAAAAGACTGCCTACGACATTGCCCCAGTAGGATATAAGCTCCATAAGGATAGGGACTATTTTATATTTGTGTTTGCACCCTCAGCACATAGCACAGCACTTTGTGCACAGTGGGAGTGCTTAATAAATATTTGAATTGGGGCAGCTAGGTGGTGCCATGAATCAAGCAGAGTGCTAGAATCAGGAGGACCTAAGTTAAAATCTGACCTCAGACACTTAACACTTACTAGCCATGTGACCTTGGGCAAGTCACTTAACCCCAACTGCCCTGCCTTCCCCCCTCCAAAAAGCAAAAAAAAAAAAAAAAGACAGTCTCTTCCAGCAGTGAGCAGTTTCAGTAAGAGGGAGATGCAGTTTCCCCACGAGATACCATGGGAAGCAGGTTCTTCCCAGGTTACTCTTCTCTTCCTACTTTCACCCCAAGTTGAAATGTTCCTTTCTGTAACCCCTACCTAACACTGCTCTCTGGAACAGCACCCAGCCCTTCCTGTCAGGCTGTCACATAATGTTGGACTTTCTCTCTGTCACAAAGCTCATAGATCAGTAACAAGAAGCAAATTATCTCTGCATTCGTCACAATTTGTCTGTTCACCCTATCTAGATTAGTCATTTTAATTAAAGGAATGACCCAAGTTTACCTTTCCAATAGTCCTGAGCAGCTTCAAAAATCCCTACTGATCTTTCAGCCTCTTCTGCTTCAGGATCTCCTGCTTCCTTTCTCTTACCATTTAAAAGCAAAATGATGGAGAAAGTTCCCTAAGAGGGTGGGAAGATAGGGTAGTCGTAGTTTGGGCAATACAAGGATAAAGATTCTGTGTCTCCTTTTTTCTCAGCATTTTCCCCACTTTATTTTTGTTCCTCTTCTTTCATCAGTTTTCTTCAAGAAAAAGTGCTAGCTAAATGTGAATTCAGTTGGATTTTCTAAAAACTCTGTTCCACTAGCAGTGACTTGTGATAGTTTTGTTGTTGTTGTTCAGTCATTTTTCAGCCCTGACTCTTCCGAACCCCATCTAGAATTTTCTTGGCAGAGCTACTGGAGTGGTTTGTCATTTCCTTCTCCAGCTCATTTTACAGATGAGGAAACTGAGGCAAAAAGGGTTAAGTGACTTGTCCAGGGTCACAAAGCTAGTAAGTGTCTAAGGCCAGATTTGAGCTCAGGAAGACATTCTAAGCCCATTACTCTATTCACCTAGCTGCCCTATGAGTGGGGATACTGGATTCTCAAAGGCCATACAAGCTCTGGCATGTTCTGCCAAGTTGGAAAGGCTTGAAGGAAGGTCACAGACTGTGAAAAAATATTAGAACACCAGCCTAGGTAAGAATAGAATAGTGAGCTCCATCACCCGGTACAGGCTGGTCACTTGAGGAAAAATTCTTAAGTCTGAGTAACAAGTAAGAGAAAGAAAAATGCAAACAGCACTCAATTTTATGTGAACTCCTCCTATTTTTGCAGTGACTATGGCAGGGGAGCAGAAAAGGGGACAGAGGGTGCTAAGAATAACACAGTTTTTAGGCCATCTATAAACATGAGTTTCACTGCTGGTACCCTTGGTGTCTAGCAATGAACAAGTCAAAGAACTACCAGGGAATCATGTGGTAGAGTGGAAAAAGCAACAACTGAAACCAAAGGACCTGGGTTCAAATTCTGCTTCTGTATGAATTTGGGTAAATTAATATCCCTGGGCCTCAGGTTCTTATCTGTAAGAGGAAGGGTTTGGAGTAGGCGGCCTTAGAGGTCCTTTCTAGCTCTAAATCTAAGCACTCCGATCTTAAAGGAATGAAACCATATCAATATTGAAATTTTCAAAATAAATGAAACCAAGAGATATAGAAAACTTACAAATAAATGGAAGGATGCCTTCTTGGTTCTCCTTGAAGCAGTAAAGAAAAGAACTAGAGGGATTAGTTTCATCTAAACCGAGAGATAACAAGAAGCATCCTTTCATGGGATATAGTCATCTTGTCTTGGTTAATTTAGAGCTAAGACTTAGGATACTCATTACCTGTGTGTCTTTGGATGATTCGTTTCACTTTTCTCATTTATAAAGTGAGACAGTTGTACTAGATGGCCTCAATGGTCCCTTTCAGCACTGATTCTATGGTTTCATGATTTTATATTCAAGAAACTACCAGGGGGGAACCTCTAGTTCAAGTGTGGCCCTTTAACTGAATCCAAATGCCACAGAACAAATCACCCTAATAAAAGGATTTATTCTGTAAGACTTGGACTCAGTCAAAATGCTACACCCTTGGGGCAGCTAGGTGGCACAGTGAGTAGCGCCCAGCCCTGAAGTCAGGAGGACCTGAGTTCAAATCCGGCCTCAGACACATAACACTTAATAGCTGTGTGACCTTGGTCACTTAGCCCCAATTGCCCTCCAAAAAGCAAAAAAACAAAAACAAAAAGCTACACCCAAGGACCTAGAAGGCCATGAGGCTCCCCCCTAAACTAAACAGTAATGAAGTGCCCTAGAGATTGCATTTCAGAACCCTCAGTCACCTAATTACTGGGTGAAATTGCTCAGCCATGGGCATCTTCAGTCCAAGTAAGATAATACAACACTGAACTATTTTTGCATGTGAAGTAAATTAGATTTTTATAACATTTAAGAAACTTCATTTGCAAAACAATTAAAATGCAAATGTTACCATTTTAATAAAATTCTTGTCCTTGCTTTTACTTGTTGAGTTTATCAGTTTCAAAATTGGATACTTGAAGATATACAAAGCCTTCCTTTCTCAAGATCAGGTATACACATTTGGATTCCACTTCTAGGTGAGTTCCTGGATGGTCCCAGCCCCAGGAAAGGTCAGGTTTGGCCCTAAAATTGAGCCAGTTTAAGTCCTCTCCTATGAAAGGCCATTGAGGAAACTGCCTCAGGTCCTAGCTCACCTCATGTCATTTAATTCAATTCAGTTAACAACACTTTTTGACTCCATGGTGCATTTCTTAAATATCCTGCCAGATAACTACAACACATTGGTTAAAATCTAGTCCAAGAGGTTTGGAGTAATTCATCCTGAAATAACCCAATCAGCCACCAGATGGGGACCTAAACAGCTCAAGTTGTTAAATCTATTTGGACTGAGCCTGATTCAATGTTTCAGCAGCCTGCAATCTCCCCTGTCATACCTAGCAGGTGCTAATAGCCTGAGCTGTTTCATTCAGTGGCAGTTAAGCAGTTGTCTTTCCCTTTTGGCCGCTGAAAGTCATTTCAGTTTTGTGCATGACAACATCTTGAGTTCGTGTTTAAGGGATCAGTAAAATATTTAAAACAACAGGTACTTCGGTAATGTTGGCTCAGCCCCCATCCCTAGGAATGATCCTGTCTCTCTCAGTTTCATTCCACTGCTGTAACCCAATGATTCAAGCAAACAACATATAAGTTACTATGGTTTCATCAAGTGATCTGCTCTCCTACTCCCCACTTAGCTTTACTCCTGGTTTTTTTTTTTCAAATGTGTCAATTTATTTTAAAAACAAAAGTTAAAAAAAATACATAAATTTGAGCTCTACCTTTAGTGTTTGCCACTTAACTGCTCACAATTCCTTGAATTTCATAGTTCTATTAATCTCAAACCCAGGACAAATTCAATGACTTGCCACTGGAAACTCAACATGATAGCAGTAAAAATGGAAACAAAATCTCAGAGTATCAGATTTTGAGACAATGGCAGATGTTTGAACTGTGCAATATACCAGTCTGTCACAGATCCCAATTATGGTATTAAGAAGTAGCTAGTATTACTCAAAGAAAATCATTCTAAAGTCATGAAAGCTTGGCATGATGACGTCGGACAAATTGGTTTAAGATGTTCTGATAGATTTCTTTACTTCTTTATTTCTCCTTTCCCCAACTCATCTGGCCTGAAGAATTTTGACATACTCTTAACCCGTGGAGGATGGGAAAAGACAAGGTCATGGGCTGAAACCCCCAAGAACAAAGGAGAGAAGAGGAGCAAAGTTTCTCAAGGCTCTCTCAGTCTGCAAAATCTGGACAACAGCTGACCCTGCCATTTCTTTCCTTTGATGCTAGGATTGTTCCCATGTTGTTTCCTATGTTGGAATGATGGTGCCAATAATCCTGTTGAATATATATATATATATATATATATATATATATATATATATATATATATATGTATATCAAAATCACTATATCACTATCCTTTTATAATGTCCCTGGTCCTAAGAGAACTAGCATAATCACCATTAGGGCAGTCCTTTATGGTAGAAATGTCCCCAAATCTACCTCACCTTGTTCCTTCTCTGAATCTCCTATGCCCCTGAGTGATCCACAGACAATGAACCAAAAGTTCCCATAGTTATAAATTCAACAAAAATTTATTAATATCATACAAAGTACAAAAGTACTGTACTAGGTGCTGGAAATGCAAAGACAAAAATGAAGCAGCTCCTGCCCTCAAGGAGCTTACACTCTCCTAAGGGAATGCAATAAAACCTGCCCTATCTGGGTTTTACCTACTGAGACATAATTCTGAGGACTTAAATACATCTTTGAGGAAAATAATTATTCATTCAGAAGACCCTTTTTTTCTTTTTTCCTTAAGCTTCATAAAATTTATTCTGCAAAATTGTGAACTAGGTGCTAATAAGAATTGGTCATGGTAGACTGGTATAAGGTAGGCATGCATTGTTCCAGCTTCTCTGGATGGAGCCCTTGAGCCAAGAGAGTGAGAAAATCCTTCAAAGTATACTAATTCTTGGGGCAGCTAGGTGGTCCAGTGAGTAAGAGCGCCAGCCAGCCAGGCTCGGGAGTCGTTCGGACCGGGGATCAGTTCCAGCCTCAGTACTTAGCACCCACACATAAATAACTAGCTGTGTGACCTTGAGCAAGTTACTTAACCCAAATTGCTTTAAAAAAGTATATTAATTCTTCTTGTCATGTGTCCCTCAAATGGGCACCACTTTTTTCAGCATAACAAACCTTCATGTATGAGTAAATAAGATGTCTTTTCTTTAGAACTTTCTGTACTATTACTTGACCATCCTCCCAATAACAGGTCTGTGAACTACTCATCACCTTTAGCTATTCACTTCTGCTCACCCTGCCCCCATGCCCTAGCAATTACCCTGCCTAGTGAATACTATTTCTTTAGCATTTCTCTCATCCCTCCCCTCCTCTCCACTTACCACAACCATCCTCAGTCTTCCATCACCTCTCTCATCTATTGTAGTGGTCCCTTAATTTGTCTCCCTGATTCAAGTTTCTTCCCTCTCCCATCCATCTTTGCACAACTGCCAAACTGATGTTCCTGAAGTACAAGTCTGACTATTATAATAGCAAGTATTTATATGGAGCTGTAAGGTTGGTAATATTATTGCACTGGATTCTCACAACAACCTTGGGAGGTAGGTATTATTTTTACCTCTACAGATGAGGAAACTGAGGCAAAGAGAGGTTAAGTGACTTGCCCAGGGTCACACAGTTAGCTAGCAAGTGTCTGGGGCTGGATTTGCACTCAAGCCCATTAACAGCACCAGCAGCTAGCTGTCTTTGAATCACTGTTCTGCATCCCCTCACTTCCATCTTTTTAAACTCCTAACTTCCTTCAAATCCCAACACAAATGCTACTTCTTCCCAGAGTCCTTTTCTAGTTTCCCTTCACCCCAACTCACTTTGTATTAACTTTTTGTATATAGGACATTTGCTTCTTTGTAAACATGTGGCATTTCCCAAGTAGAATGTAAGCTCCTTGAGGGGAGGATTGAGGGGTGTCTCACTTTTGTATTTGTGTCCCCAAGGTCTAGCACAGTACCTGGTACCTAGTAGATGCTTAATAGATACTTGCTGAATATTAAATTAAAAACCTTTCTACTTCGGAGAAGAAATCTTTGTTGTTGTCTAATCTTTGATGTATCATGGATCTCTTTGGTAGTTTGATGAAGTCTATGGACCCCATCTCAAAAGCATGTTTTTAGATAATTGAAAGTAACACTAAATTTCAACCAGAGTTTAATGAAAATAAAGCTGTAATTTTCTCCCTCCAAGTTTACAGCCCCTTTTGTGGACTCCAGGTTAATAATTCCTGCTATGGAGGGTTACTGCTTGGGAGCAAAAAGAAACATTGAAGATCATATGGAAATATAAAGCAAATGAAATTTCATTACTTGTTTTGATTTGGGGTTGAATATTTTTCTTTAAGAGAGAAACATAAAAAAAGTTAAACTTCTGGTTTTAAAATTTAGAAAAAGGAAAATAAAATTGTATCCAATCAATATAATAAATCATTATGATAAATATTTTAAAGGGATAGAGACTGGACCTGTAATTTCTCGGGTACAGGAAAGGGACTTACCCAGGGTCACACAACCAATAAGCATCAGTAGCAGAACTTGAATACAGGCTATTTCCAACCCTAGGACTGGCTCACGGGTTTACTTTGCCACTTTACATATAATGAATATGAGCGTGAGACGCTCTTTTCCAATGACACAGTGAGTGGCAAAGGAGGAATTCAAACCCATATCTTCTGACTCAGCTAATTAGAATAGCAGTGTACGAGACACTCAACACATCATCTTAAATGACACCTTTGAGACCCAGAGCGCATGTTGTGCAGCTACTTTCCCAGCACCAAGGTACCCAGGGAGCAGCTAGCTCATCCCCACAGGGCTCTAGGATTAATCCTGAGGGGCTGGGGGCGGTTTGCAAATTTTAGAGTTCTCTAGTCCCTCGGGGTAGCTTCCTTTCTCCCACTGATTCTCAGCTGAAAGGAATTAGTCAGTCAGGCTTAACTAGCTTTTTTAAAAGAGATATTCACTAAGGTGGTAGCTTAAGAATAATAAAACAAAACAAACAACGAAACAAAACAAAACCACATTCCCCTTGCGTCTAGGACAATTTCTCACACAGTTCTGGGTTAGTGGGAACTCACTGGTCCTGATTTCTGGAAATCTTTTTCTCCTTTTTGGGTGGGGTTGGGGTGGAGATACTTAGGAAGTTCCCTTACATTCGGTATATAATTTCTAGTAGGATCTCTGTAGAGTCTTAAAGCTACCTTTTCTCGGTGCGCCTAATTTGTCTTTGACTCCCAATACAGACACTGCCACCAGCCACAGCCGTCCTTAGGATTTCCTCCCCTGGTCCAGCGGAGAAGCGGTGGAAGGTAACAGAAGTTTTCTCCTTCTCCCCGGCCCAGGGCGCCAAGCAATTTCCTCTCTGGTGATTGGCTAGAACTGTTCTCTTCCACTTTGCCATGGGAATCCCCTAAATTCTGAACTGGTCTGCTATTTTATACAGGACCCGTAGGATGCAAATGCGTTCCTACAGGCAATCCAAATATGCCTACCTAGCGTCACTCCGTTTCATTCTATAGTCTTTATGATCTTCTTACACTTACTCTAATACCCTTCATTCAATAGGGATATCTAGGCCTGGTTCACACCTGGCTCAAGCCTCTGATTGATTGACTTAGTGGAGGTATTCTTAACTGGCAACGGTAGTTACTTTAAATATAATGGGGTGGTTTACCCCCTCTCCCCCATACTTGGTTTTGAAATACCCTTTTCTTTGACTCAGTACAAATTTGCCACAAGTCTCTCCCTCAGGTCAAAGGTACGAGACACTTCTTTTGGCTATCACTCCAGCTCAAAAATGCCATCTCAGGAAAGAATTATGCATACAAACATACTTTAATGCTGAAATTATATTCAGTGTTGATTACAAATGTCCTGATTTGAGAGACAGAGACAGAGAGAGAGACAGACAGACAGAGAGAGAGACAGAGAGAGAGACAGAGAGAGACAGAGAGACAGAGAGAGAATGTTTATATATAGCCCAGAGGTTTGACTTTTATTCTTTGCAAAATTCTAGAACTTATTCTTAAAGGATTAGCTTGTCAGTGTTCAGTAACAGAAGTGATGATCACTAAGAGTCAGTATGAGTTCATCAAAACCAGGTTGTGCCAACCCACCTCATCTCATTTTCTTTTGGACCAAATATAAGTAAGGTGGATTTTAGTGTGTGTAAAGTGGATTTTTGTTATTTTTTTAGAGTTCAGTTTCCCAGGATCCATAGCCATAACGATCTCTTATTCCCAGGTATTAGATATGAGTTCCCACAATTAGGGTTCAAAACATTTCCACCACACTTGTGCAGCATTATATAATGATAAATAATATAAATATCCACTGTGACTTCATGGTAAGATACAGGGATAGGGGGATGCAAACTTATGAGGGTACTGTTGTCAATGTGCCTTCTTTGTCTGTTGCCCCTATAAAGCAGGTGGGCAGTGGGCAGTGAATAGGGCACCTTAGGGTTGAATACACAAATGCTGTGTGTGCCTCAACTGGCCCCCCTTCTTAGGGGGAACCTTAAGACTAAATACACAAGCTAGAATGCTGTGTGCTTTGATCAGCCCCCATCATGGCTTAGGGGGAATCTGTTTGCCTCAACCAGCCCCCAGTGAGGCTTGAGGGGATTTAGGGGAATGCACAAGTTGTGCCTGTCTTGGTTGACCCCATCAAGACCTTAGGGTAGTTGCCCCCCTTCTTGCCTACCCTGGGAGAAGGTTGATTAGCGAATGCTGTAGGAGTTTGTCTTCCCATTATCAGCAATCCTCTTCTGAGAAACTAGACTAGAATACAATAAGATTATTAACCCCTTCTTAGCGTCTTTCCTCTCTGACCACATCAAGACTGAACCTGTGCTAGCAGCAGTCCTTTGTCCTGTGTTTATTTGTCTTACACCAAAGTTACTAAACTAGTAGAAAGGGGGAATGTCATAGAAATATTAGCCCTGGTTTTTGGCAAAGGCATTTGACAAAATGTCCTTGTAGACCAGACAAAGATTCACAAGCCAGAGATGTCAGATTTGAAGTTAAGAAAATCTGAGTTTGAATCCCACTTTTGACCACTTAGTAGCTGTTTGATCACAGACAAGTCAATTAACTTCTCTGAGCCTCAGTATGCTAATCTGTAAAATGGGGGCAGTGAGAATTGTACCTAGCTGGGTTATGTGGTGCTAATGATAGCAAACAGAGTGTCCCAAAAGTCTTAGTGTGGTTTTAAGCTTTAATTAAATTAGAAGAGTCTTGAGTTATAAGATTTTGGGAACAGGGGCGGCTAGGTGGTGCAGTGAGTAAGTGCGCTGGCCTCAGGGTTGGGATGACCCGAGATCGAAACCGGCCTCAGAAAATGAGCACCCACACATAAATAATGACTAGCCGTGTAACCTTGAGCAAGTTACTTAACCCCAATTGCTTTAAAAAAAAAAAAAGATTTTGGGAACATACTGTATAAAGCAGTTCATAGACCTTAAAATATTACATCAAAATAAAAAATTACATATTTTAATTACTTTCATGACAGTACAATTAGAGAGATTTGTAACTCAGTAAATGACCAGTCCAAAAAAAGAAGCAGTTTTGTATTGAGTATTATAGCCATACTGAAAAGTGGCCTTCCCTTAACCTTGTTCCTCTTAACATTTTAAACTTGGGTAAAAGCACAGATTGTATGGTTATTGATTGTGTAGAGGTCACAAAGCTGAGAGGGCTAGTAAACACATTGGATGGCAGAGTTTGGACCCAAAGAGATCCTGGTAAATCTAATAACAGATTGAATAGAGATACACAAAAAAATTCCTGAACTTTGGTTCAAAAAATTAACTACACATATATAAGATGGGGAGAAGAGGCTAGATAACAGTTGGTGCAGAAAAAAAATAAATCCACTGGTATAGCATGCAACCCATCCATGCCTAACCATCATCATATACAACTCTTGCCTATATTCTCCTAGAAATACTCCCATAGAAGAAAGTGATTTTTAAAAAGAAAGGAATATGAATTTAAAGCCTTGCCAAATCATACATAGAGAGAGCTTAGATTAAGTCAGATTTCTCAAGATCCCAGTAGAATGTAAGTTACTGAAGAGGAAGAAATGGCTTTGTTTTTATCTTTATATTCCCAGTACCCAATACAGTGCCTGGCACACAGTAGGAACTTACATAAATGTTTATTGGATTTATTGAATGTTACTGAACTTATTGAAGTGTTAAACTGAGTTCTTCCTATTGATGCTCCCCTTCCTACCAGGCTTCACCCCTCTTTATTTCTCCTATATGCCCTACCCTCCTTGCAGGGAACTTTCCCTGCCCTCCCCCCACTTTTTTTTAGTTTACTAGTATGTGTTTTGCCCATTAGAATGTGACCTCCTTCAGGCAGGCATGTCTTTCTTTTTGTTCATATTTTCATTCCCAGAACTTCACATAAACCTAGGCACAAATTTAGTGCTTATTAAGTTCTTGTTGACTAACTTGGTCCAGTACCATTTGGTTCTGACATATTTCCCAATTACCCATTGGCTAAAAAGAAAGTTGAATTTTAGCTTTCCTTTCCATTACTAAAGTGCTATATGAGTATTGCTACCTTTTTATATTAAAAAAAATCTCAAACTATACTAAAATGAAAATCTGCAACTTCTATTCAATTTCCAAGTTAAAAGGAACATACCTTCATGCTGCTAGCTTGTCCAAAGTACGACAACAACTCTTTCTACTAGATTGACTGTAAGACATGCAAGATAGCTAAGTGGTACAATGGATAAAGCATCAGCCCTGGAGTCAGAAAGACCAAATCTAGTTTCAGACACTTATTAGCTGTGTGACCCTGAACAAGTCACCTAACTCTGTTTGCCTCAGTTTCCTCATCTGTAAAATGAGCTAGAGAAGAAAATTACAAACCACTCCAGTATCTCTGCCAAGAAAACCCCAGATGAAGTCGTCAAGAGTCAGACAGGACTGAAACAACTGAATAACAACACACAAGTTCACACAGAATAATGGCTTTCAAATGTTTAATCAATTCCACGATCAATTTAGGTTATGATAAACTCAGCACTAATCTGGGTAGTGATAAATATACCATAAATATTACCAAGGAGGTACTGATAGATAAAGAGTAAAAAGTATAATAATGAGTTAAAAGCACAACCATTCAGTTGACCCAACAGGCTATAGAGAAAAGAGCATTGAACTTGGAGTCAAGAGGCCCTGGATTCCAATCATGCATTTCTGATGCTGACCAGCTCTGTGAATTTGGGCAAGTCCCTGACCTTTCTTTCCTCTTCTGTTAAATAAAGATAATGATTTCTTTATTATCTCTTTTTCAGGGATATCAGTCAATAAACAATTATTAAACACCTGCTATGTGCCAGGCAGTGTGCTGAAGGCTGAGGTTAGAAAGGCAAAAGACCATCCACTGCCCTGGAAGGGTTCACAATCTAATGGGGGAAACAACATGCAGACATACAATTTAGCACAAACAAAGGGAGGGCACTAAAATTAAGGGGGATTGGGAAAGGCTTCCTATAAAAGGTCAGATTTTAGATAAAACTTGAAGGAAGCCAAGGAAGTGAGGAGGTGGATTTGAGGGGGGATAGCAGGTCAGTACAAATGCCAGGAGTTTGAACATGGAATGTTTTTGTTCAAGGAACAGAAAGGAGATTAGTTTCACTGAATCAAAGAATTACATGGAAGGGTGGAAGAAGAGTGGAAGAGGATTATTAGGTTATGAAGAGTTTTGAAAGTCAAACAGAGGATTTATATTTGATAGGGAGCCATAGGAGTTTATTTAGTAGGGGAGTAACCTGGTCAAACCTGTGTTTTAGGAAAAATCACTTTGACAACAGAATGGAAGATGGACTGAAGTGCGGGATGAGGCAAATTGTGAGAATCAAGTAAGGAATATATGAATACCACTTTGTAAATCTCTAAAATGCTATATGATATATTATTCTGCATTGTAATTTGCCTCCTTCTAAATTTAAAGACTGTTAAAAGAAAAGGTATAGGCATAGCTTAGAGATATTGCGGATTTGGGTCCAGACTATGGCAATAAAGTGAATCAGATTAATTTTTTGGTTTTCCAGTGAATATAAAAATTACATTTGCATTATACTGTAGTCTTTTAATTGTGCAATATTATGTCTAAAAAAACCAATTGCTAACCATGTTCTGAGCCTTCAGTAAGCCATAATCTTTTTGGTGTATGAGTAGTTCAGGGAGGACTAGCACCTCTAGTATGAGGGCTTGCTAAGTCCTTTTCAGGGATGCTTGTCTACCCTTGTTATCCACCTGATTCACCCAACTCTCACCAATGAAGGTTGTTCTCCAAGAAGCTGTAACATGCGTGGTGGCCACAACCCAGGAAACCATCTCATCAGATGTTGAAGGTAACTGATAGACCTCAAACTTGTGGCTGAATTAGGGGGCATCTACTCTAAGTATGTGAAGACTTCCCCCAGGGAATGTGCAGATGATGAGAATTTGTTCCAATGGCTGAAGCAGATGCTGGGGAGTGCTTAGAACTGGGTCAAACATCAAAGAAGTCAAGGTCATCCATTGCATCCCAGGCCATTGCCAGTGATCCCAACTTTTGTCTTGCCCCTGGACTTGGATGATTCTGGAAGAAAGTGAGGCTCACAACTTTGCCTCATTTCAATTCAACTCAAATCAACATATTACATCATGATGTCATTGGTCCTCTTCAAAAACAAAGGACAAACAACCAACAACAATCTTTTTGGTAGTAGAGGGTGGTCTTCCCTCGATGTTGATGGCTTCTGACTGATCAGGGTAGCTGCTGAAGGCTGGGATGGCTGTGGCAATTTCTTAAAATAAGACAACAATGAAATTTACTACATAGATTGACTCTTCCTTTCACAAAAGTGTTCTTTGCAGCCTGTGACACTGTTTGATAGCATTTTGCCCACAGTAGAACTTCCTTCAAAATTGGAGTCAATCTTCTCAAATCCTGGGGCTGCTGCTTTATCAACTAAGTTTATGTAATATTCTTCAATATTGTTGTGTCCCAAGGAACAGGGAGGCCCGAGGAGAGGGAGAGAGATGGAACAGTTGATAGGTGAAGCACTTAGAACACACACAACATTTATCAATTAAGTTCACGGTCTTACATGAGCAGTTTGTATTGCCCCAAAACAACTACAATAGTAACATCAAAGATCACTGATCACAGATCGCCATAATATAATAATAATGAAAAAGTTTTAAATATTAGGAGAATTACCAAAATGTGGCACAGAGACCTGAAGTGAACACATGGTGTCAGGAAAATGGGAAGCATCAAGCTTGCTTGGCTACAGGGTTACCACAAAGTTTCAAGTTGTAAAAAGACAAACAAACAAAAAAACCCACAACATCTACAGAGCACAATAAAGTAACGTATAATAAGACCAGGTAAGACTGCATAGAAAATTGGCAGGAGTGTGCCAGTAATTGTTTAACAACCATATCTCTGGGGAAAAAAAAATGTACTCATGACATACTCCTAAGTGTGATCTACATTATCAATATTTTCTCTCCATTACTTTCTTAAGTCTATGCAACCAATGAAATAATAAACTATGTTCTGATCTGTAGAAAAATGTTTATTTCCAAGGTGTTGATGCTCATGACAGGAATGTAACACTTGGCTCTTGGGAATCACTTGAGGTTGGGCTCTCCAGCACGTCCCTGGATTTGTCACAAAAGATTTGAAAATACAGTCATTGGTAAAGATGGGAGGGATATTTGTTCTTAGTTTTTTTATTCAGCTTTGTTCGTTTACAATTTAATCTTTGTTTGAAATTAGAATGGTCAGTCACCACTCCATAAAGTCTTCTAAATGTGACCTGATATTAAGCCAGAGATATGCTCCTTTCTGAGGGCAGATAGTTGGTGCAGTGGATAGAACACCAGCCCTGGAGTCAGGAAGACCTGAATTCAAATTTAGCCTCAGACTCTTACTAGCTCTGTGACCCCGGACAAGTCACTTGTTTGCCTCATGAGCTGGAGAAGGAAATGGCAAAACCATTCTAGTATCTTTGCCAAGAAAATCCAAAATGGGGTCACAGAGAGTTGGATAGGGCTGAAACAGTTCAACAACAACATGTTCCTTTCTAATGGCCAGAATATTTTAGTTGTCTTTGTGTGGGGCTGAGTCTCATCCTTGCCTAATTTGTTTGCCTTAAGGTTGAATATGAAGAAACTAAAAGCCCTTGACCCCTTCCATGTTTCTAAATACAGACTGTTCCCAAATTGGAAATTAGTTGTGTTCAAGAAGATGAGTAGAAAGTTTATTGTTTAGAATCCAGGATGCATTTTTAGAAAAGGAGAAGGGAGGGGAGAGGAGTGAAGGGGAAGGAAGTCAATTAATCCCTCTCTGCCTCAATTTCTGCATCTGGAAAGTGGGAATGAAATCAGTTGACATTATTTACCTTGTGTGGGTGCAGTGAAAATATATATGTACATACATATGTATATATGTATATAATTATACAAAGCATTATGTACATTTGAATGCACACTTTCACTTTAGTATTAATAAAATAAAATAAACAACATTTGTGAGACAGCACTGTCATAGAATGAAAAAAAGCATTGGACTAGGAATGGGGAGAAACCAGGGCTTGACTCCAACACACTCTAGCTGTGTGGTCTTGGGCAAATCATGTGTAGTTAAAATAAAGATAGTGGGTGCAGTGGATAAATCACTGGCCCTGGAGTCAGGAAGACTGGAGTTCAAATCTGACCTCAGACATTTACTAGCTGTGTGACCCTGGGTAAGTCATTTAGCCCTGCTTGCCTCCCCTCCCCAAAAAAATTAAATAAATTTAAAAAATCAGATTTGCACTGCTTGCCTCCTAGGACTATGGTCAAGAAAGCATTTATATGATCATAGATCTAGGTCTAGGAGAAACCTCAGAAGCCATCTGGTCCAAAATTCTTATTTTACAGATGAAAAAACTCACTGTAAGTGTGATGTGGACAAGGTCACTAAGATAGTGTCAAAGATGGATTTGATACTATAAAGTTGAAAGAAAATGAATTTTATTTCTAATCTTTTCTTCCTGGTTTTGTTCACAATATACAGAAATGGTAGTAATTTTGTGGGTTTATTTTGTATTTTCCTGCTTTATTGAAGCTAACTAGTTTCTTATGTCGATTAACTTTTTCATTGATATTTTAGGATTTTTAAGTATATTGTCATATCTAAAAACAGGAATTATTTTTACCAACTTTTTGTCTATGTTTATTATATTAGTTTCATTCTCTTATTGCTATAACTAACAATTTTAGGACCATAGAATAATAGTGTGAAAGTTTTTAAAATTTCTTAACATGTATTTGAACAATAAACTATTTCTCCAACACACACACAGAAAAGAAATGAATTTGAACTGAGTTCCCCTGACTCCAAATCTGGAGTTTGTTGAACACATTATACTGACTCTCCTAAACCTTCAAGTGCTAAAGATATGCACATGATTCCCAGTTTCACAAAATTAAACACCAGTGATCTGGGAGTTCATCAGTGTGGGGAAGACCTGGTATAGTAACACCCTTAACCATGCAGATCACAAAAACACGAGATAACTTAGTAGACAAGTCTTACAAAGTTGCTGAGGCCCATGTTGGATAAGTGGATGTTACCTAGGGTAACACTGTTATTGAGCGTCAGAGGCAGGATTTGAACCCAGGTCTCTATCCCTCCAAACCTAGCTTTCTGGCTATTATGAGACATCACTTCTTACATAACTAAAAGATAAAGAGAAAACTACACAGAACAGTACCTTAACATCCCAAGGAAATCAGATCAATCCTACCTCGTCCTATGATAATGCTGTGAAATCAAGCAGACAAAATTCCAAAGATTTACATACCAACTGGAAATTGTCTCATCTCCGGTGGATTTTTTTCCCCTCTAGTTTGGCAAGAAACCCAGAGAACAGCAACTAGGAGAAAGATACTATTTTAAGATTAGTTTGTAGTACAAGTACAGGCACTTTCCCAAAGCCTTAAATATTTGTTTAAAACTAAATATATAAACAACCCAGCTAAATATTGAACATAGTGTCTCTGCTGTCTCTCTCCTTTGGGGAATGGGGCAAAAACTTCCCATCACATAGCACAGTGTTTCCACCAGACTTGCTTATAACTCACACAGGACAGAACAGGGATCTTCTCCCTCAAGAAGGATTTGTTCTGAAAGGGGAGAGTAGAATGGGGTTCAACCTTCTCCTATCCCATCAATCAGAATGTTAGTAGAAACCAAGCCTAATGACCATCTAAAAATCTCCAACCAAGCAAAAAGGCAAGGAAAAAAATCTTAATTAGGAAATGCAGCAGACAGTGTGTTGTAGCAAAAAGAACAATAGTTTAAGAATGAGAAGATCTGAGTTCTAGTTCCAATTAGAAGTGCTTCAAATCTCCATTCTTTTTTTTTCCCAACTGCTTTATTAATTTCTGGTTTACATCATTCATTTCCACCAGATTTTGAGTTACAATTTTTCCCCTACCCACCACCCCAGAATAGCAGTCCCACAGGATATCCCCTCATCCAATCTGCTCTCTCCCATATCTTCTCCCATACCCCCTTCAACTTTGCCATTAGGGCAAGGTGAATCTCTGTGCCCCAGTGCCTGTACATCTTATCTCCCAATTACATACAAAATAGTATTAATAATAGTATTTATATATATTTGAAACATTTAATTTTAAAACTTTGAATTCCAGATCCATTCCCTTCGTCCCTTGTCACCCACTCCCACTGGGAAGATAAGCAATTCAGTATATGTTGTACATGTATTGCTATGCAAAACATCATCATAGTAGATATATTGTAAAAGACTGGCTATATTTCCCTCCCACCCACCCCACCCCCACCTGGTCCATTCCCTACTTTGATCCTGTTCCTCTTCAAAAGTGGGTGCCTCCAACCTCCCCTCCCCTCAGCATGCCCTCCCCTCCATCATCCCCCTTCTTGTCCCCTACTCTCCTGCAGGGTGAAATATCCCATTTAGTATGTATGTCATTCTCTCTCTGAGCCAAATTCAATGAGAATATGGTTTTGCCTTTTTGCCTTCCTGTTCTTCCCCTCCCCTGCAACCACTTCCCCTTGCCTCTTCTACATGAGATAGTTTACCCCACCCTGTCTCTCCCCATCTCCTCTTGCCACATTCCTCTCTTAACTCTTAACTTCACTCCTTAAGTATCATCCCTTCCCACCAAATTCAATCTGTGCCCTCTATCCATGTATACCTGTAAACATATATACACACATTCACATATGTATTCATATGCCCATATACCCTTCTTCCATTATTTTCATACTGAGAAAGGTTTCATCAGTCACAATTATTGTTTTTCCATATAGGAATGTAAATAGTTCAACTTTGATAAAGTTCCTTTTGATTTCTTTTCCCTGTTTACCTTCTCAAGTATCTCTTGCTTCTTGCGTCTGGATGTCAAATTTTCTATTCTACTCTGAAAGTCCTCTATTCCACTGAATGACCATGTTTTCCCCTGAAACAAGATACTCAGTTTTGCTGGGTAGGTGATTCTTGGTTTTAATCCCAGCTCTTTTGCCCTCTGGAATATCATATTCCATGCCTTTCAGTCCCTCAGTGTAGAAGCTGCCAGGTCCTGGGCTATTCTGAATGTGTTTCCATAATATTGAAATTGTTTCTTCCTGGCTGCTTGTAGTATTTTCTCCTTGATCTGGGAATTCTGGAACCTGGCTATAATATTCCTGGGAGTTTTCTTTTGGGGATCTTTTTCAGGAGGTGATTGGTGGATTCTTTCAACCTCTATTTCCCCCTCTGGGTCTAAAACATCAGGGCAATTTTCCTGGAGAATTTCTTGAAGGACGATTTCTAGGTTCTTTCTTTGATCATGGCTTTCAGGTAGTCCAATAATGTTTAAATTATCTCTCCTGGATCTATTTTCCAGGTCAGTGGTTTTTCCCATGAGATATTTCACATTGCCTTCTATTCTTTCAATTGCTTGGATCTGTTTAACAGCATCTTGATTTCTCATAAAGTCACTAACTTCCAGTTGTTCCAGTTTAACTCTGAAGGAATGAATCTCCTCAGTGAGCTTTTGAGATTCTTTTTCCATCTGGCAAATTTGGCTTTTTAAGACATTCTTCTCCTCATTGCCCTTTTGAGCCTCCTTTGTCATTTGAGTTAGTCTATTTTTTAAGGTGTTATTTTCCTCAGTCAGGCTGTTGACTCTCATTTCATACTTTTCCTGCATCCTTCTCATTTCTCTTCCCAATTTTTCCTCCACTTCTCTTATTTGGTTTTTTAAATCCTTCTTAAGGCCTTCTATGACCTGTAACCCACTCATATTTTCATTTGGGCCTTTTGGTGCAGGATTTCTGACCTCACAATCCTCTTCCTGTTCCATGCTTTGATCCTCTTTACCCCCAAAATAGGAGTCTAATGTTGCATTTTTCTGTTTATTTTGTTTCCTTTGCCTAGGTATGTTGCCACTTAATTGCTTGACTTTTGGGCTTGTTGCCACAGTTGGACTCTGCCACCAGACAGCGGAGCTTCCATCCCAAAAGTTGGGGTCTTCTCAACTGCCAGAGGTATTAGTTGGGTGTCCTCCCTGAGGCCCCTACACACTCTGGCAAGCTGGACACACACCCCAAGACCTCCACCCCAGACCACAATCCAGATCCAAGACAGGTAAAGCAAGAGTGATTACCCCCAAGACTGATCACCAGATCCCCCTGCAGTCTGCAGTCCAGGAGCTGAAGCTGCAACTGAAGCTGCAAAATGGCATCTGTGCTGCATCTGCTCAGCTGATTCTCACCCCCGGGGAAGAAGCTGACGCGTTCCCAAATACTGGTCCCAAAGTCCATATCACCCTAACCTCTTACTTTGTCCATGGCACCTATGTGTTGATAATTCTGGAAAAGCCACAGCTGCTGGTGTTCTGGGGTCCCTCCAGCTGGCTGCTGGTCTGGCCGCCCTGGGGCTAAAACCCCTGACTCAGGTGGTCCTGGGGTCGGCTCCCAGAGAACTGCACGGGCCACTCCCAGCGGGCTGCGCTGGCTATTCCCTGAGGGGCTGCCAGGCTGTCCTCAGTGGGAGGTTAGCTTCTCTGTGTCATTCTGTGGGTGCTGGAGCCCCAGAGGTTGTTCAGAGTCCCCTTTTACATGATTTTGAAGTGGTGTGGGCTGGAGCGTCGTGGAAATGCTGTTTCTACTCAGCCATCTTGGCTCCACCTCAAATCTCCATTCTGCTACTTATTAGCTATGTCGTTTGGCACAAGTCACTGCCTCACTCTGGCCCTTAATTTCCTCTTCCTTGGAATTATGGAGTTGGGTTAGATAACGTCTATAATCTCTTCTAGACGTAAACACTCTGAGTTCTGAACTTAGATCTTATAACTACAAGGCTGCTTAGAATAACAAATAGAGCTATTTTGCATTTGCCCACTCTGGTTCCACATGATCAACAATTCCTCCTAAGATACATGCATGATTGGTTTCCAGTCCAGACATGAGAAAAATAAACTAAATACTTCCATGTTTGACTGCTTTTTTCTGCACACCATTGAAGAAAAATAGGCAAAATTGAAAAGTATCTCAGAATCACAGAGCTGGAAGGGATCTCAGAAGCTAGAGCAAAAGACTAAACTGTACCTGAAAGAGAAAATCTTTTACGATGTTCCCAAATCTATGCTTGAATGCTTCCAGTGATGAAGAAACCATTATCTTGGCTCTAATGTTTAACATCAAGAAACTGCTGCTTGGCTCACAAGAACTAGAGTACTGTACCCAGCCCCTGTGGCTGCTTCTAGGTACAGTCCTGGGGAACCTAGGCTCTAACGACAGGGAATTAGGCTCCTGTCCTACTCATCCACTTGTGAAACCCTGCCGCTGGCCTCCAGCACCACAGGCACAAATATATTTATGGATTAGGTTAGGGTTCACTTCTAGGGTTTTCCCAAAAAGGGAAAGTAGAGAGGTACTCAGAGAGCAATATGAACCTGTTATGGGACAGGTAAATTATTCCTATAAACAAAAGAAACACTAAACCTAAAAGATGCACAGCAAGCATTAATAGAACAACTTGAATCAGTAATTTAACTTATAACTACTGATACATTGATATTTAAATCTCAAAAGATTAAAGCAGAGGGGTCAAGCTAGCAATAAACCAGATCAAAGTGGAATTGGGAAATATTTAACAAAACAAAAATATTATAGGCTATAGATAACATTAATATGTTACTATTAAGTAGACAGATAACTTTTTGTCTAGGTTTTCTGAGTCACTATCATGGATCATCAAGTACAATTTAGTGATACCATTTCTATTTTCTTTTAACAACAATGGTTTATAGGGCTGCTAATTAGGAATTGTATATTTCACCTGGCTTTGCACTGTCCAAACAACTTCCAGTTGACTGTCCCTTGTAGTAGGTGCCTTGTGGTTGCAGTTGCCATGATGATGGGGTGGAGAGAATCATCTCTCCCTCACCCCACCCTTGAAATCTAGTAGTTACACAATACTTCCTGAAGCATCAAAGTATGGGAATCTGACCTGGGAGCTATGACACAGCTGGACACCAGCTTGCCAATGTCACAGGGAAGAGCAGGAACAAAGGACCATTCAGAGTTTACCACATCTCTCTCTCTCTCTCTCTCTCTCTCTCTCTCTCTCTCTCTCTCTCTCTCTCTCTCTGTATTTCTCTGTCTCTGTCTCTCTGTCCCTCTGTCTCTCTGTCTCTGTTTCTGTCTCTCCCTGTCTCTCTCTCTCTCCTTTTCCTAGCCTACCCTCCATCACAAGAGCATGGGATTTAGAGTAAGAAGGGACCTTGGAGGTTGTCACCCTCCCAGTTGACAGATGAGAAAACTAAGACCTGGAGTTGTGAAGTAATATGTCTAAGATCACACAAGAAATAAGTCACAAAATGAGGGTTCCAACCCAGATCTTCTGACTTTCAATCCAAGCATCTTTCCTCTGACCCAACTGATTTGTCTTTTTATATCTTTGATGATTGACAAGTGGCGGTTGGGGGGAGGGGGTCTGAGTCACCTGGTTTTTGTGTCATTTTTCCCAGTTATTTGTTATTTAAAGTTTTTACTTTCTACTGGTACAATGAAAGTTAAAAGAATTTTAGGGAATGAGAGGGAGAAGGGGGCACAGGGGCACTTCCCAATTGCCCCTAAAATAATCTTGCCTATTCACAGGACTTACCCAAATGGTAAGTATGATACAATGAATGAATGAGTGAATTAAAATGCATTTATTAAGTTCTTAGTTTATGTAAAGCATTAGACTAAACACTGGGGAAACAAACAGAAAAGCAGATATCCCCTACTCTCAAGGAGAGCACGTAAAGGAAAGGGACAATACACAAAAGGGGTTTTAGCTGAAAGTCCTCAGAAAGGTCTAGCAGTCTACTGGGAGAAGCAACAATGCAGATGGCAATGCATTTACTTTCTCATTTCTATCAATAAGACCACATCTATATCTACTTCTGATGTTGAGCCATTTGACAATGCCAAGGACTTTGGAAGGAAGAATTTCCCTGGAAGACTATATGTGAAAATAATTTGCTTTAAAGATCAGAGGTCTATTTCTATATTTAAATGTAGAATTAAAATTGCATGCTTTATTTTCTGTACAGTGACATGTAGATGACTAAACATGTAGTTATGTTTTAGTTCATCAAATTAAATAAGATTTTGGTGACTATTGAAAATATATTAGGCACAGCTAGGTGGCTCAGTGAGTAGAGCGCTGGCCCTGTCGTCAGAAGGACCTGAGTTCGGATCCGGCCTCAGACACTTAACACACACAAACAAAAAACCTAGCTGTGTGATCTTGGGCAAGTTACTTAACCCCAATTGCCCTCCAAAAAAAAAAAAAATTAAAAAAAGAACTTGATGGCATCTGAATATAGAGATGCATACTATTTTTTATTTTCTTTTATTCTATCTTTGTTTTGTTTTAAGTTTTCTTCCACCAAATGACTTAACATGGAAATGTTTTAAATGATTGCACATGTATAAACTATATCAGATTGCTTGTTGGGGGTGGTGGCGATGAGGGGAAGGGACTCAAAACTTTAAAAAAAATAATGAATGTTAAAAATAGCTTTTACATGTAATTGGGGAAAATAAAATATTTTTTTGCCTTTTTTTGGGAGGGCAATTGGTCAAGGTCACACAGCTAGTTTTTGTGTTAAGTGTCTGAGGCTGGATTTGAACTCAGGTCCTCCTGACTCCAGGGTCAGTGCTCTATTCACTGCGCCACCTAGCCTCCCCCAGAAAATAAAATATTTTTAAAAAAGAAAATACACTAAAATTCAATTCTTCAACCCAAATATTAATAATTCAATTATATCAATTATTATTTCAATTATTCAATTATTAGAAGGTGAATTATTCTAACAAGTATCTTTGTTCTCTTCTTTCTTGCCCTGCCCACTAAGGGGCCCAGAGTATCTCCTAAATGAAAAAGAATTTCTCTCAAATCTTCACAAGGTAATACAAATCAAAAGAAAGTGCAATGAGCATAGAAGTCACAATATTTATACAAATATTTAAATTGTGGTTTCATGAATGTTCTACCTGGTTTCTAAGAAGTATCCAATAATCAGAAGTGAATCTCAAAGAGAGCTAAAGGTATCTCTTCCCCAGCAGCAGCAAATGCCAGATGACAGGCCAATCATCCCTCTGGAAGACTCATAGGAAGACGTGGACAAGATAAGAAGAACTGGATAAATTTTAATTTCCTTTCTTTTTTTTTTTTTTTTTTGCTTTTTGGAGGAGGAAAGGTGGGCAATTAGGGTTAAGTGACTTGCCCAAGGTCACACAGCGAGTGTGTCAAGTGTCTGAGGTCAGATTTGAACTCAGATCCTCTTGACTCCAGGGCCAGTGCTCTATTCACTGTGCCACCTAGCCACCCCTAAATTTTAATTTTCAACACTAAAGGTAGATACACATCAATCAGATCACAGAGTCATGTAAGCATCAAGGTGCTATGAGGTCCATAAGATACCAGAACTACTTCCCAATGTCTGTGTAACACACCTTCTTACAATACTTAGCTCTTTTAAGACTATGGGCAATACAATGGCCCCTAAGGTCCACTTGGTTCCCTTTTCTTTCTTTTAAAGAATTTTAGATGACAAGTTCTGTGTTCAATCACAATCACTCTAAGGAAACTTCCCTTATACCTTAAACAGAGGTTGGATTTGTTCATATCTATCTCAGTTATTATTGTTAAGTAATTTTTTTAAAACAAATGGTTTATTAACTTCTGTTTTACATCATTCATTTCTGCCAGATTTTGAGTTACAATCATTTTCCCCCGTTATTACCCTACCCAACCTCCCAGAATAGCAGTCCCACAAGATATCACTTCCTCCAATCTGCTCTCTCCCATACCTTCTCCCATACCCCCTTCAACTTTTCCATTAGAGGAAGGTGAGTCTTTGTGTCCCAATTCCTGCACATCTTATCTCCCAATTATAAGCAAAAGAGTATTAATAATAGTATTTATATATATTTGAAACATTTAATGTTAAGACCTCGAATTTCAGATCCATTTCCTTCCTCCCTTGTCACTCATTCCCTCTGGGGAGATAAGTAATTCAGTATATGTTGTACATGTCTAGCTATGCAAAACATTATCATAGTAGATATATTGTACAAGGCTGCTTATAATTCCCTCCCACTCATCCCACCCCCCACCTGGTCCATTCCCTACATGATCCTGTCCCTCTTCTATAGTGGGTACTTCCAACCTCCCCTCACCCCAAGGATGCCCTCCCATCCATCATCCCTCCTCTCATCCCCCTCCCCCTATTCTGCTGCAGGTTGAGATATCCCATTTAGTATGTATGTCATTCTCTCCCTGAACCAAATTCAATGAGAATGTGGTTTTGCCTTTTTTGCCTTCCTATTCTCCCCCTCCCTTGCAACCACTTCCCCTTGCTTCTTCTACATGAGATAGTTTACCCTACCCTGTCTCTCCCCATCTCCTTTTGCCACTTTCCTCTCTCACCTCATAATTTCATCCCTTGAGTATTCTCCCTTCCCAACAGATTCAACCTATGCTCTCTATCCATATATAACTGTAAGCATATACACACACTTTCACATATGTATTCATATGACCACACACCCTTCTTCCATTATTTTCATAGTAAGAAAGATATCATCAGTCACAGTTATTGCTTTTCCATATAGGAATGTAAATAGTTCAACTTTGATAAGTCCCTTTTGCTTTCTTTTCCCTGATCACCTTCTCAGGCATCTCTTGCTTCTTGTGTCTGGATGTCAAATTTTCTATTCAATTCTGGTTTTTTCCTCAAGAACGCTTGAAAGTCCTCTATTCCACTGAATGACCATATTTTCCCCTGAAACAAAATACTCAGTTTTGCTGGGTAGGTGACCCTTGGGTTCATTCCCAGTTCTTTTGCCCTCTCGAATATCATATTCCATGCCCTTTGATCCCTCAGTGTAGAAGCTGCCAGGTCCTGTGCTATTCTGATTGTGTTTCCACAGTATTGAAATTATTTCTTCCTGGCTGCTTGTAGTATTTTCTCCTTGATCTGGGGATTCTGGAACCTGGCTATAATATTCCTGGGAGTTTTCTTTTTGGGGTCTTTTTCAGGAGGTGATCAGTGGATTCTTTCAACCTCTATTTTGCCCTCTGGATCTAAAACATCAGGGCAGTTTTCCTTGAGAATTTCTTGAAGGGTGATTTCTAGGTTCTTTCTTTGATCATGGCTTTCAGGTAGTCCAATAATTTTTAAATTGTCTCTCCTGGATCTATTTTCCAGGTCAGTGGTTTTTCCCATGAGATATTTCACATTGCCTTCTAATCTTTCATTTGTTTGGATCTGCTTAACAACATCTTGATTTCTCATAAAGTCATTAGCTTCCATTTGCTCCAGTCTAACTCTGAAGGAATGAATCTCCTCAGTGAACTTTTGAGATTCTTTTTCCATCTGGCAAATTCGACTTTTTAAGGCATTCTTCTCCTCATTGCCCTTTTGGGCCTCCTTTGCCATTTGAGTTAGTCTATTTTTTAAGGTGTTGTTTTCCTCAGTCAGGCTGTTGACCCTCATTTCATACTTTTCCTGCATCCTTCTCATTTCTCTTTCCAATTTTTCCTCCACTTCTCTTATTTGATTTTTAAAGTCCTTCTTAAGGTCCTCTATGGCCTGCAACCCGCTCATGTTTTCCCCTGGGGCTTTTGGAGCAGGACTTCTGACCTCACAGTCCTTTTCCTGCTCTATGCCCCCAAAATAGGAGTCTAGGGTTGCATTTTTCTGTTTCCTTTGCCTTGGCATGTTGCCACTTAATTACTTGACTTTTGGGCTTGTTGCCACACTATGGCTTTAAGGCCAGATAGAGGAATTTTCGTCCCGAACGTGTGGGGGGCAACTTCCGTTTCTGGCAAGCTGTAAACCCACCCACGACTTCCACCCTAGATCACAATCCAGATCCAGGGAGGTTAAAGCAAGAGCGATTACCCCCCAAGACTGATCGCTGGATCTCCCTACAATTCGCAGGCCAGGAGCTAGAGCTGCCTCTGAAAACTACAAAATGGCGTGTCTCTTCAGCGGCTTCTAGCCCCAAGGGGAGGGAGCCAACGCATTCCCCAAATACTGGTCCCAAAGTCCATAGGACACTAACCTCTTACTTTGTCCTAGGCATGTCTATGTTGATAATTCTGGAGTCGACACAGCTGCTGGTTTTCTGGGGTTCCTCCAGCTGGCTGTTGGCCCTGCTGCCCTGGGGCTAAAACCTCGGCTCAAGCGGACCTGGGCTCCGCTCGGCTTGGCTCCCCGCGCTTCTGCGTGCTGCCGGCTCCCAGACCACTGTGCTGGTTCTTCCTGCAGGGCTGCTGGGCTGTCCTCAGTGGGAGATTAGCTTCTCTGTGTCATTCTGTGGGTGCTGGGGCTCCAGAAGTTGTTCAGAGTCCCCTTTTACATAGTTTGGGGGGAATCTGGGGGCAGAGTGGCTTGGATGAGCTGTTTCTACTCCGCCATCTTGGCTCCACCCCTTGTTAAGTAATTTTTCAGTCATGTCTGACTCTTCATGACCCCATTTGGAGTTTCCTTGGAAAAGATATCAGAGTGGTTTGCCATTTCCTTCTCCAGCTCATTTTACAGATGAGAAAACTGAGGCAAACAGGGTTAAGTAACTTGCTCACAGTCACATAGCTAGGAAGTATCTGAGACCAGATTTGAACTCAGGAAGATGAGTAATCCTGCCTACAAGATCAGAGCTCTATCTGCAGTACCACCTAGCTAGCTGCCTGTTAACCCCCTCGCCTATTTGTGGTTAAGGCAAAATTTAGTTTGCTAGAAGCATTTGAATTTAAAGTATTTACAGATAGACAGATGTCAGCAGAGAAAGTTGGACGTTTCTTGAGACTTCTCTCAGCCTGGATCCAAGGTACCCACAGAACCAATGACTTTCTTGGGTATATCTCTTCTCTACCATAACTTAGTCCTTTTCTTGCTCCACTGATGGTCCAGCTTCTCAGTGCAAACAGTCAGAATCTCTTCTTCTGCTACGGCTGTTCTGAGACAGCTTTTCTCTTTTTTTCTCCTCTTTTATACAAATTATTTAGGGTATGACCCATGCAATAGCTTCTCTTGATTCAAGCTGGTGTAGAGACTGTTCATGCTCAATTCTGATTGATTCAATCAAAAAGTGTTTTCGTGTAGTCAAGGCAATAGAGTCAAATAGGATAGTTTCAACTCTACCCTACAGTTTTCCCCTAGTTTTTTATTGTCTGCTGTCCTCAGCAAGTCTGCTGGAGTTTGTCAGGACAAGATCAAATCCTGAATAACTCTATGGTAACCTGAGTTTTAAATTATCTGATTTGAAGAGGTCTTTGTGGCATAGTTTGTAATCAAATCTTGAAATTAACATTCTTTTACATATGTATTATGGCTAAAGATAGATATCAACTAATGTTTGAGACAAGGAAAAACAATTACAAAATTAATGAAATGAATTCTATTTATTATGAAGATTATTAACTTAAGTAAAGCCCTTTTGATTGCAAGTGTCAGAATGGGAAACTATGGAGTCCTCTTCTGAAATGAAAGGCCATATGAAATTAAAATTAAAAGCCCCCTCCTCCCCAAGGCTCCATTCTGGGATCTCTTTTGTCTATATTATCCCACCCCCACTGCATTATCTCATTTGGTGATCTTATCAACTCCCACAAGTCCAATTACCTTCTCCATCCAGATGATTCTCAATATATTTATCTAGCCCTGACCTCTCTCCTGACTTCCAACCTTGCATCACCTACTGCCTATTGGACATCTCAAACTTGGATGCCCCAAAGTCATCTTGAACTCAACATGACCAAAACAAATCATTATCTTTTTTCTGATTGTCTTCCTTCTTCCCAGTTTCTCTATTGCTCTATAGGGCACCATAATTTTTCCAGTTGCTCAGGCCCATGGTGTTTCTGTCGTCCTTAACTCATCACTTTCATAATCCAACATATCCAATCTGTTGCTAATCTACCTTCAGTAAGTCTCTACTATGTGCTAGGCACTGTGCTAAGAACTGGGGATACAATGCAAAGCAAAAGACCATGCTCCTCTCATGGAGCCCCCAGCCTAAAGGGGGAGACAGTAGACAAACGACTATATGCAAACAAGATACAAATAGGATAAACTGGAAATAATTAACAGAGGAAAGACACTAACATTAAGGGGGATCAGGAGGTGGGATATCAGCCTAGAAGGGAACCAGAGAAGCCTGGAGGCAGAGGCAGAGAGAGAGAATTCCAGGCATAGAGGACAGTCAGTGAAAATGCCCCAAGTCAAGAAAGAGAGTGCCTTATGTGAGGAATGGCCAGAAGGCCAATGCCACAGTATCATAGAGTACTTGGAAGGGTGTAAGGTGAAGACTACAAAGGTGGGGAGGGCAGCCAAGAAGGGCTTTGAATAACAAACAGGATTTTCTCTTTGATCTTGGAGATAACAGGGAGCCACTAAAATTTATCAACTAGGCAGGTGACATGGTCAGATCTGTGTTTCAGAAATAGTATTTTGACAGTTGAGTAGAGGATGAACTTCAGAGTGGGGAGAGACTCATGGTAGGGAGACCAACCAAAGGGGTTGAGAGATAATGAGGAGTTGAGGATAACACATAGGATGTGAGTTTGGGGCACTGGGAGAATGATGGTGCTAGATGGTAGGGTTCTCAATAGTGATATGGAAGTCTGGAAGGTAGGGATAGTTTTGGGGAAAAGATAGATCTGCTTTAGACATGTTAGGTTCAAGATGTATATATGACATCCAGTTGGAGATGTCCAATAGGTGGCTGGAGATCCAAGTCTGGGGTTTAGGAAAGAGGTTGGAGCTGGATAAGAGGATTTGAGGATAATCAGTATAGAGAGATGATAATTAAATCTCTAGAAATTAATGACATCACCAAGTGAAATATTATAGAGGGAGAAAAGGGCCCAGGAATGAAACTTGGGGAAAACCTACACTTAGTAGGTACAACCTGGATGAATATCTAAGAAAGGAAGTTGAGAAGAAGTGGTCAGACAGGTCAAGAGAGAAGAGAGTTATCAAGGAGGAATGACTAATAATGTCAGAGACTGAAGAGGTGTAAAGAAGGATGAGGAATAAGAAGAGGAAATTATAGGTTTAGCAAATAAGAAATCATTGATAACTTTGGAGAAAGTAATTTCAGGGGCAGCTAGGTGCCTCTGTGAATAGAGCACTGGCCCTGGAGTCAGGAGGACCTGAATTCAAATCTAATCTCAGACACTTGACACACTTACTAGCTGTGTGACCTTGGGCAAGTCACTTAACCCCAATTGCCTCACCTTACCCCTTCAAAAAAAAGAAGTCATTTCAGTTGAATGATGAAGTTAGAAGCCAGATTGGAGAAAATGGAGAGAGTGAGAGGAAAGGACGCAGAAGGACTTCTCGAGGGGTTTGCCCAAAGAAGGGTAGAGAGTTACGGGACAACGATAACCGGAAGAGTTGGGTAAATCAAGTGAAGGTTCTTTTCGGAAGAAGGGAGACACGGGCATGTTTGATAAGTAGCCAACAGAGAGGCAGAAACTAAAGATAAGTGAGAAGGTGGAGATGAGAGAGAGGGAAATCTGCTGGAGAAGTAGATGGGATGGGATTCCTCGTCCACAACATCTCTGAAGCACACCCAATCCATTTTCCACTCAGTTATCAAAGTCATCTTCCTAAAGTATAGGTCTGACCATGACACCTCCCTCCATCCCCAATCTAAAAATATTCCCTTTTGAGATAAAATATGAAATTCTCTGGTTTATAAAGTCCTTCACAACCTGGTGCCTTCTTCCCTTTCTAGTCTTATTACACTTCATGCCTCCCCATATACATATAGCGACACTTCTGGCCTCGATGCTTGGATTCTGTTCATTTTCACTAGCTGCCCCCATCCCTGGAATTTGTTCCCTCCTCACCTCTTTGCTTTCCTCACTTCCTTCAGGACTCAACTTAGATCCCATCTACTGTAACTGGCCATTCCCTGATCCCTGACAAGCAGTGCCTTCCCTTGAAATTAGTTTCCAATTATACAGAATCTATCTCACATGTAGATAGCTGTTTCCATGTTATCTCCTCCATTAGAAAGTAAGCTACTTGAGGGCAGAGGCCATGGTTTTTTCTTTTCTTTTTCTTTTTTGGAGGGAGGAAGGCAAGTCAGTTGGGATTAAGTGACTTGCCCAAGGTCACACAGCTAATAAGTGTTAAGTGTCTGAGGCTGGATTTGATCTCAGGTCCTCCTGACTCCAGGGCCAGTGCTCTAAACTGCCCCTGGCCTCTTTTTTTCTGTATCCCCAATGCTTAGCACCTTCCTTGGTACATAACCAGTACTTAATAAATGTCTGTTGACTCACTCACTGACACATTTCAGTTAATGAGAATGGTTTTAATCAAAGCAAAAGGTCTTACTTTAAACAAATGATTTAATTTGGCAGCAGAAGTATAATTAGGCTCATAATTAATGATTCAGTCATTATTCTTCCTTGCTTTAGACATTAGTCATTGTTGTCTTTTGCCTTGAAGTCCATATTGTACTCTCTCACCCTCTTCCCTGTCGATTTACATCATTGTCCACAGGATACGTGAGCGTGCATATATATGTTTATCATTGTTAAGATCAGGCTTGGGCTAATGTTTGTAGCAGGGGGAACCAATTAGAAAATTTATGAATTATATTTTGGTTTTACTTCCAGTCTTAAGACTAAGTGTTAAAACAAGAGATTCTGAATTAGCTTTATTTTGTTCAATATTGTTCAATATATTTTGTTCAATATTTGTTCAATATTGTTCAATTAATCAATAATTATGATTTCATTGGTATAGGGAGCTCCCAGGTGTTACTGAGGGAAGCTCTCTTTACAAATTCAGGTTGGCATATTCTCTGCAACCTACAATTTTAAAGAATTGCCTAGAGCAGGGTTGATTGTTTTTTGTTTGTTTTTCAGTTGTGTCTATGACCCCATTTGGGAATTTCTTGGCAAGGATAGCAGAGTGATTTGCCATTTCCTTCTCCTGCTTATTTTACAGATGAGGAAACTGAGGCAAACAGGATTAAATGACTTGCCCAGGGTCACATAGCTAAATCTGAGGTGACATTTGAACTCAGGTCTTTCTGATTCCAGGCCTGGCACTCTATCCACTGTGCCAGCTAGCTGTACCAAACTCAAATAGAAAAGTTCACTAAATCACACTCAAGGATCTCTGCAGGCAGCATATTGACTGAGAAAACCATAGATAAATATTATCTATAGTCTATTGTGTTTTTTATTTATTCTGTTCAATATTTCCCAATTTTTTTCCATTTGAAACTGCGTTTGGCTTCTTGTTTGACCCTTCTGACCTAGAGCACTGGGACACTTGGTAATGTGACCACGATTATAAGCACAATATATTCAATTCAGTTCAAAATATTTAAGGACTAACCTTGAATCTAGGTCTTCATGGCTCTGAGGCTAACTCTCTATTTACCATACCGCACTTTTAAAAATCTATATTAAATGCAAATCTTGTGCAATTCAAACATACTTATGAAATACAAACACCCTTACATTTACCAAGTCCTGAAGAAAATATAATCTTTTAATTAAACCAAAAATCCCAAATTACCCAAGGAATAGAAATGTAGGAAGAAATGCAATTTAGAAGTTTGCTAACTGGTCCTTCCTCTTATAAAACATCAGCCAAGATACATTCTTAAGGGCATCATGAAAACATATCACCATCCTCCTTATTCTGACTGTGACTGCTAATTTTGTATGTAATTAAAATTCCAGTGGGCATCAAGTTAATCTGTCAACACCGAGCACCCTGAATTTAAGCTACTTCTGTAGCTCTCTGTTTCTGGTTGCTAGACTTTAGACCCTGATTTTCATCCCGATGTTGGCCTATTCTGGATCAATGGAGCTATTTTGTGATGACCATCACCATCACTCCAGTCCTGAAAAGACCAAATATTTTTTAAGAATTCAAGGTTGATATAGAGTGTAAACTCCATGAGGGCAGGGACTATCTCACATTTTTATTTGTAATCCCTGGCACCCAGCACACCCGTAATCATACCTGGCATAAGGGAGGCCAGGTTTGTCGGTTGTTTCCCTGACGATATTACCTTGTCTTTGAACATCTGACTCTTGGTTAAAGCCAATGGAATTCAAGGAAGCCATTGTTACACTTGCATCCCGCCTCACAATCCCATCTAAGTTTCCACTTCGCAGATATTAAAATGACATTCATTTTAATCCAGGACTCAATCCTGTAGTGGAGTTATCTTTAGCTTGACAAGATAAGAGAACTCTTTCTGGTCAACTAGTTCAGACATGAAACAAACTATGGTGGGAATCACTAGCCTCCATACATTTATAATTCTATATCAGATGCTCACTAAATGTGACTCTGACACTGACCATGTGAACCTAGTCATGTCACCTTTCTGATCTGTTTCCTCATCTGTAAAAATGTGGGGATAAAAACATTTAGGCTACCTACTTCACAGGGGTAATTTAGGAAACTATTGTATAAAATCTTGAAGAACTGTAGTAATGAAATGATATGATTGTCATGGTTATTTTTATTATGGTGAAGACAACATTATTTGAATTATAATATAGTTGAATTTAGATAACAAGAAGTTGTATTATAATAAGATTTCATTGTAACTGTGGTTCATTATTAAAACTGAAGACTGCTTTATTGTATAAGAGCCCGTTTTTTTCATTATTGGAGCACAAACTAATCCATCAATCATACTTTTATTAAGTGCTTACTGTGCCTACTATGTGCTCAATATGTTCAAATACAATGAAAATCATTGCAGCAAAAATCTTAGAAGTAGCGATATTTCCAAGCCCAAGTGAAATTATTTTTACACAAATTCCATAAATAAAAGTAGAAATACAATGGAAGCATGTGGGCAGTTTCTTGGAATTCATTACAACAAATCTTGGTCATGTCAAATGATGAATCATTCAGTAAACAGTGCCTGACTATGGATACATAAAGATCTAGAAGACAAGGCATTTGCTGCCCTCAAGGAGCTTACTACTTAGAGGATGTAAGAAGCAGATTTAGAGTGAGGACCAAGGGTCAAATTCCAGCTTTGCTGCTTCTTAGCTTAATAGTGCAACTTTGAAAATGTCATTTCATATTTCTGTGACTCTGTTTCCCTATATGTAAAATGGAGTTAAATTAATTACTTCTAATGTCCTTTCCAGCTTGAAATCTGTGATCTTATTATCTTATGACCTATGAATATAATGATTTTCATTAGGGGAAGGGAAGTTATTGGGGGATTTTTAACAAAGTAGAGATGTCTTAAAATTTTTTTCTGAAAGGGACGATGATGCACCTACATTTGTGTCACACACTTGTGTTATTGGGACTTTAGAAGTCTTACTTTGTATCACCCCTACAAAAAATTGTTGATCAGCATTGGTAGAAGGACTTTCCTCACCTAGGAGTTCTCTTCAACAATTAAATCATAAGTCCAATCGTTTTTCCTACCCTTTTCCTCATGGGCTTACCAGAACAGTAGCTCACAAAAGCCAATTGTTAAATTTTCAGAGTGAGCACTTACAATTCAGACACAAATAAACACTACGAATCATGGCTGGATTTATTGTTTTCTTTGTTATCTAGACCAGAAGTGTTAAAATGCATGCTGCTCTGGGTGGCTAGGTGGTGCAGTGAATAGAGCACTGGCCCTGAAGTCAGGAGGACCTGAATTCAAATCTGGCCTCAGACACTTAACACACTTACAAGCTGAGCTGTGTGACTTTGGACAAGTCACTTAACCCCAATTGCCCTCCAAAAAAAGCAAAAAAAAAAAAAATGCATGCTGCTCACAACACCCTTGAGTACAGCCCCAACCAGATTACAATGTAATACAGTGTAATTGCTATAGAAATTGTTCTTCTGGTTCTACCCCTTTCGTCACCTCTCGACTTGACAGTCATATCCAACTTCCTTGCCCTTCTAGAACTTCTGCCTTTGTCTTACCACCTTATTTTACTCATCTATTCTTCCTCTGCCTTACCTTATATTATTGTTTATACTGTTTATTTCCTTATCATTTTTATTATCGTTATTTTTATTTCCTTACCTTATTGTTCCTACTGTTCTTCCATGCAGATTTAGCCTTTCTCCTTCTTTGATTTTATTCTCTTTCAACTTTTCCTCAGATTCTCCCCAAAGCAATCTCTAAGCAACTGCCCACATCTAAGGTCCTCCAGGTTACCTTCCTGATGTCCTTAAGCTTCTTATCCAGCTCAAGTCCTTCTCTTGGGTCCCTTCTGCCACACAATCTTCTCCTTCAAGAGCCAGGAGGATGATTCCAAATACACATTTTCACAATTCTAGAAATATTTGATGCAATCAATCAGCTGACTAAGCTTGTTGGTTAGTAAGTTAGAGACCGCAATCAACAACTAAATAAGCTTGTGCTTCTTACTGGGTCCCAGGCATGGTGCTGGGCACTGGGGACACAAAGACAAACATGAAAGAGTCTCTGCCTTTTAAGGGTTTACATCCCATTTACATGCACGTAAATTTCTATAAAAATATACAAAATTAACTCAAGGTAAACTGAAGTCCTCACACTCTCTTGCCAGATCCCATTTCCCAATGGAGTGACCACACAGGGTAGGCAATATCAGCTGAACCAATGCCATATCCTTGCTGAATATCCTTTCTATGCTAAGTGGCAGCTGTGTAGCTCAGGCAGATTGAGAGCTGAGCCTGGAGTCAGGAAGATTTCAGTTCAAATGTGTCCTCAGACACTGGCTAATTGTGTGACCCTGGGCAAGTCATCTACCTCAAGTGCCTCAAGTGTAAAACGGGGATCATAATAGCACCTCCCTCCCAGGATCGTTGTGAGGAACAAATGAAATTATATTGGTTAAGCACTTGCGGTGTCTAGCACATAGGAAGTACTTATTAAATTGCTGTTCCCTTTACCCACTTCTTCCATACTGTTGTTAAATAGAGTCCTTTTAATAAAGATTACATGATCTACAAATTATGTCATTTCATTCAATACCCAAACCTGAAACCCCTAGATTGATTCTCATCAGCCCTGGCCAAGAATATTTAGCATGACTGGTAGGACTGGGATGGAAAAAGCTCAGGACTAATGTTGGCAAAGGAAGATGGAGAGAGAGCAGAACACCAGATGATCACTGATCTGGGAACCTGGTCCCCTATGGTCCTGTGCTAAAGGAATCATGTGCTAGATCCTACTTACCAGCCTGAAAAAGAAAACCTGGATTACAAGCATAAGGAAAATGAAAGCAAATTATCTGTCTGTATTAAACAATTAGCAGTAGATGGGCATTTATTCTAGGTCTCTAAGAACTGAGATGCACCGAGATCAGAGGGGCAACCCATAGACTTAGTCATTGGTTGAATTTCCATATCTTTGTATTTGGGGGTGATCGTCATTCCTAGCCCACTAGCTAAGGCAAGCTTGGGTCTTCCCTTTACTAAAGACTCTTACATTTGAGATTATCTAAGAATAGTCCTAAATGGACTACTTGGGACTCTTTCAATGGATTTAGGAGGCTGTTTCATGTGGATGTTGGTGGAACTCTCCAGTATCCCTGGAGAAGGTACTTAGGTCAGTGCTCAAGCCACCCTCAGTGTCCCAGAGAACTTTTCAAAACTAAGGACATGAACAAACATGCCAAGTGAACTACATCTGATATCCTGAGGAGACCAGTTATTTAAAGGGGATAGGCTATGTCAGTTTAAAAGAAAAAACAGCTTCCATTCTTGTTCCAGTATATATACAATGCAATTCTCTCTCTTTGGACTTCCTGTGAGGGGGTGGGAGGTCTTCTTCTCCAACCCTTGGCAGTTATAGAAGCATTAAAATCACGCGCTGTTCAAATAAACTTGAACCTGGTCTTAGGGCCTCTGGTAGCCTCTTCAGCTTTGTTTTTCTTTGCCTGAGCATAAGTGACTGGGCAGTGATCATGAAACATCTATTTCTGGTCTGGAGGCAATTTTGTGAGTTCAAGGGGTTGAGAGCCCCTAGATTTTTCAGTCAATCCTGGCTACACTATGGGAAGTGTCCCCTGCAACGACTACAATGCTTTTTGAAGGTCAGCACAGGAGGCGGATCAAAGCTCCTCTACTGACTTGCCAGAAGACATTTACCTTGAGGGGGGAGTTGTAAGAATATAAAGACAAAGAACTGGAACCTGCCAGGACGTCCATCAATTGGGGAGTGACTGAACAAGCTGTGGAATATGATTGTGATGGAATACTACTGTGCTATAAGAAACAATGAACTCAGTGATCTTTGAGAAACAGAAAGACTTGCACAAAGTAATGAAGAGTGAAATGAGCAGAGCCAAGAGAACGTAGTATATAGGAACAGCAATACTGTTCTAAAAACAATTTTGAGTGACTAAGTCGTTTTGACTATTATAAATACCCAAACTAAAAATAAAGGACACATGAAGAAAGACACTATCTGCATCCAGAAAAAGAACTGATAAATAGAAGTACATAGAGATTGAGTATATACACATATATGTGTATAAATACATACATACGTACATATGTATGTGTGTATATATATAGTCTATTAGTCATGTCCAGGGCAGGGCTGGGGAAAAAAAGGAAAAATATTTACACGATAACTTTATTATACATTTAAAAGGAATAGCAAGTTATACATAATAGATTGGAAGTTTCATGTGCAATCATCTTTTTATTATACTGTGTTATAGAAATGCTTGCTTTGTTCCATAAATTAAAAAATTAAAACACTAAAAATAATAATAAAATAATATTTTAAATTTAAAAATAATATAATTTTAAATAATAAAAGTAAGTCACTGAATGTCTGATGGAAAGAGATAGCATTGGGTAACTTACAGCGAACTACAGATTGCTGACCAGGTCCATCACTGCTTTGGTCATTCCTGACCTCACTGGGTGTGGTGGAACGGTCAGAAGCAATGCCCACTCTGGCCTGTGGGCACTGGCAGCAGTCAGTGCAGGAAGCGTGGGAAACAAGTCCCGTTGACAACAAAAGTTCTGGTGGAATGAGCCTCATCACAGGACCCAGAGCAGTGGGCAGCAGTGTGATCCCCAGCAGAGAGTCAGCAGCAGCATGTGCCCCAGCAAAGGTGGGCAGCAATCTAGACACTGGCATGAGCAGGAACTCAGGCAAGCCAAGAGTAACCCTTTTATTACTGCACTCTGGAACAGATAAAGTCATTCCACCATGTTTGCCAATGAACTACCCTGTGGTCAGTATCATAATTATCCTCTACCCAAGGAACAAAGGGCAGAATTATTGAGAGGTACCTTGCATTGAAGGAGGAAGGAATGATATCAGTGGGAGGTGCTGTATTAAGGGCTGGAGAATACAGAGTGGGTAGTAATACTAACTCTCATTCTAGAACAGGGTGTGTGCAAAGAGGGACCTTGATGACCAAGATGGTCTTGACCCACAAAGAGGACCAATGACTGTGCCAGAAATGTCAACATCTTCACTGTGGTGCTTCTGTTCCTGCTGCAGTCCTTATTCATCAGCATTGCTTTACGTAGGAAGACCCACTAGAAACTGCAAACATTTGTCTTTATCTTCAGGATGGACCGGATCATTAAGATTCTGGACTCCCCCCTTTCAAAGGGAGGGGTGGAAGCCTGGGATTTCCAGACTCGACTCTCTTCTCTACCTTCAGTCACGTTGGCACCATACTCCTTTGGAAGTATTCCTTGGTAGTGTGCTCTAGCCCTTTGGTGGTCATTCTGTTACTTGCTTTTTCATTGTTGTCATTGGCTATCTTTATGATTTTGTTTCACTTTTACCTGAACCAAGCTCTTCTTTTATCAATACCTACATAAGGTTTACTTCATGCCTAAAGTCAGGATTATCTAGTAATAGCCCTAAGATCATTTAAAAAGTAGAAGAAGGTCCTCCAGGAGATTTTTATGACTGCCACCAAAGGGTAGTATGTAGGAGGAACATTTATTTCCTGTAGGCTAGACCAGTTTTTCCCCCAAAACGAGAAACTGTCCTTGAGACTTAATTTGTACAGGGGACCAAGGCTAAAAGTGTTTATATTGCTTCCTGGTTACGTAAGGCATGAAGTCAACCCCACTAACAATCAACCCCCCTTAGGTTTAATGACAATACAGTCTCCTAACTGGACCCATCTCCCCTTGGAGACAAGTTAATTTCCACTTACTAACTAAAGTCCTTTTATTAAAAGTCACATGGTCTATGTGTCTCATTTTGTTCCAATACTGAGCTTGAACCACCAAAGTGACCTAAATCAAGCTTAGGACCATAACAGGCAGAACAATAAGGAGTTCCATTTTGAATGTGTTGAGTTTTAGAACCAGAACATCAGATTTGAAATTTCTAGTGTTTGGTTGGTGATAAAGGAGTGGAGTTCAGCAAAGAGACTGGTACTGGCAAATATTTATTAAGCACTTATATATAAGATACTCTAGACTAAAAGAATACAAATAAAAATAAGATTCTAGCATTACCTACCTTTTGTTGTGTCATTTCAGTCATGTTTGACTCTTCAGGACCCTATTTTGGGGTTTTCTTGGCAAAGATACCAACATGGTTTGCCATTTCCTTCTCTAGGTCATTTTATAGATGAGGAAACTGAGGTAAACAGGGTGAAGTGACTTGCCCAAGGCCACACAGCTAATAAGTGTCTAAGGCCTGTTTTGAACTTGGGAAGATGAGTCTTCCTAAATCCAAGCCCAGCGCTATATCCACTGTGCCACCTAGCTGCTTATAGCCTGGCTTATTAGGAGTTTACAGTCTAAAAAGGAGCAATAAGACATCTAGGTATCCACCATACAAGGTAGAATGGGAAATGCAATAAGAACAGTACATGGGTTTGCTTAATTCAGAGGGGAAAACTACTTTCTGTTGGGTGGATAATGATGGCAATATTATGGTCAAATTTTGACCTTTCACCTCTTTCTCTGAATATTCTTCTTTTACTGTGCTGTTTGAAAACTCTATAATAAGCATTTAACAAATGCTTTCATTCATTCATTCATTCAGGATGAAAGGATTCACTTCCTTTCATGCTCCTTGAGGTACCTGAATTAGCAAATACAGCAGCAGAGAGAAGACATGGAATGACTGTAAAGTAATGATGGCTTTTACAGACCAGACCAGAACTTACTCATTTAAATGGTACTGCCTCTTTCAAGGGATCACCTTAGAAGGATACAGCCTTGCACCAATGATGGACTCATTACTAGAGGCACATTAGCAACTCACAATTGCCTTTAGAGACTGCAAGCATTCTTTTTTAATAGCTCTGCTGATGGCGTATTTTCATCTTCTCAAAGCAGATTGGATTTTTTGGAAAGAGCCAACAGTCATTTTGAGCCATATTCATGAATACAGTGTATGAAACAGCTGAGCACACTTTTGGAAATATCATTTTACAGTAGAAAATTCAACTGATTTGATGTTCAATGACCCAGGTATGAATTCCAGCTCTGTCACTTGCCATCTGTGTGACCTTGGACAAGTCATTTGATTCTCTGGGTCCCAGCTTTCTCTGCTATAAAATGAAGGACTTGGAATAGATGACCTCTAAGGTCCTTTCCAAATCTAAGTCTATTATCCTGTTATTCTGGGTCAGAAATGAAATACAAAGGAATAAAGTCATGAAGCTCATTTAAAAAAAAACATTTTTAATAAATTTCATTTTTACCATTGCCTAGATTGTTCCCTCTACTTCTCCCTCTCCCATTCCCAGAGAACCATCCTTTTTTTTTTTTTGCCTTTTTTTTTGAGGGCAATTGGTGTTAGGTGACTTGTCCAAGGCCACACAGCTAGTTTTTGTGTTAAGTGTCTGAGGCCAGATCTGAACTCAGGTCTTCCTGACTCCAGGGCCAGTACTCTATTCACTGTGCCACCTAGCCGCCCCCCCTCCCCCCGCCAATCTTTTTAACAAATAAAATAAATTTTAAAGAGGAAGAAAAAAATTCAGTAGGCGCAGAGGCCCGGAAGATGACAGAGGTCGGGCAGAGGCCTAAGTTGACCCACCAGCCACAAGGGCCATTGCCAGACTTATCACTGCAGGGCTGGGACTGGACAGAGCTGGGTAAGAGTCAAATACAGGGGCCCTGGCAGTGACAGCAGCTACTCCTGGGACTACCAACCCACAGCCTGGAAATGTAAAAAGCCCCTAACTGGACTTCCAGGGACCAGGATGGCAGAGTAAACCCCAGCTGCTCCAATCCCCAACTCTGACCCTGAAAGCACAGTAATTATTGCCCCAAAGCAAAACTTTAAACCATAAAGGCTTGGGAACCCTAGAGGAAGGGTGTGGCTAGGGCCCTACCTCAAAATGGGTAACAAGCAGACTGTAAAGACAAAGACTCTAGAGTCCTACTATTGTGAAAGGGAGGAACCAAACTCAGAGGGAGACAGTGTTTGACTCCACATCCACAACTGAAGCCTCAACAGGGAGCTGGTCTCAAGCACAGAAAACATTTTTAGATAAACTCAAAAAGAACTTTGAAAACTAAATTAGAAAGATAGAAGATAAAATGAATAATTCTTTTAAAATCAAAATTGCCAAATTAGAAAAACATTACAATGTAGTAAACAGCTCCTTAAAAAAGAAAAATGTGTGAGGCGGCTAGGTGGCGCAGTGAGTAGAGCGTCGACCCTGGAGTCAGAAGGACCTGAGTTCGGATCTGGCCTCAGACACTTAACACACACACACACACACACACACACACACACACACACACACACACACCTAGCCGTGTGACTTTGGGCAAGTTACTTAACCCCAATTGCCCCCCAAAAAGCAAAAAAAAAATGTGTGATATGAAAAAGGAGCTTCAAAAACTAACCGAGGAAAATAATTTGCTAAAAACTAGAATCAACCAAATTGAAGTGAATAACTCTATGAGGAACCAAGAATCAGTCAAATAAAACATCAAAAATGAAAAAATTAGAAAAAAATTCCACAGCAATCAATAAGTCAAGAGAATATGACATTATATACAATGTTCCATATTCTCTAAAAGACTGGGGTGAGGTACCTTCTTTGGGAACAAGCTTGTTCTTTATAGTTTAGCAACATTCATTTTTTTTATTGCTTTCTGATATTTGTTCTTCACATGTACATTGTGTATATTGTTTTCTTGATTCAGCTTACTTCACTTTGCATCCATTTATATAAGTCTTCCCATGCTTCTCTGTATTCATCACATTCATCATATCTACATAACTGCCACCAACAGATTGGCAAGTCCCAAAGCCTCAGGAGTGAATGTACCATCCAGACCCCACAGCCAACATCTAGAGAAACAAACCTTGGGGAGATGAAACCCAGTGCTGCAGCTTGTGCTGCTGCAGCCATAACTATGGGAGACCCAGAAAAGAAAGTTTCATCACTAAAGTCCTTGGTACTATCAAGTGATTCAATACCAGGACAGATGCAATTTTATTACTGGAAATGACATGAAAAAGAGGCATAACCTTCTGCTTTCCTGCTGTACCCCAAGAGTTATGGGACCTTTCTTCCTGAATTCCAATTGAAACCTTCTATGAACAGAATGTGAGCTCCTTGAGAGGAGGGTGGTCTTATTTTTCCATTTCTATCCCCAGTGTTTTGCATATATAAGCTCTTAATAAATACTTTTTCCTTCCTTTCTTCCTTCCTTCTTTCCTTCTTTCTTCTATTCATTTATTCATTCACATAGCCCAGTAACAATGCATTGTATTACAGCCTAGTTACATTCACATATCACACTTTGTTTAGCCATTCCCCAGTCAAAACAAAACAAACTTTGTTTCCACTTATTTACTAGCACAAAAAGTGCTGCCAAATATATTTTGGTATGTATAGAGTTTTTCTTTTTGTCAACGATCTCCTTGGGGCATATGTCAAGCAACTAGATCTCTAGCTTGAAAGGTATGAACAAAATTTCAGAGGTTAGTTTTCTTATGCCAGGCTCATGAACATTCTCAGAAGGTAACTCATTCCCAAAGAAAAGTGCCAAATGAGTTTTCTGCCACAGCAAAGCATCCCTGGGAAGAGTGTATTCCCTCCTGAGGGGGCCTGCTAGAGAGGTTACAGTACTCATCTGGATGTAGGAGCACAGGCAAGTCTGTTTTAAAAATCAGCATCATTACCTCATATATCCCCAGTCGTGTCCCAAAGTCAGTAAGTACCCACTAAACTAAGGTAGAAAGTTTTACTGAAAGCACTGGCCTGGGACCTGAGAGCTCTATTCCTAGAATTCTATTCCTGTCCCTGCCACTGATACCCCCACGTGGTCTTCAGCAAATCACTTAATCTCCCTAAGCCACTGTTTTCCTAGTCCTTATATCTCCCACAAAGGATATTCTTAAGGATTTGAAGGCAGTAGAAAGACGGTTCCTCGTTGTGGCAATCAGTAAAAAAATAAAATGAGCGGGGTTTCAAAATGGCAATCCTTGAGGGGTGCAAAGCTCCTTTGGGCCCCTACTGAGGAAAGGAGGCAGTGTGGCATAGTGGAAAGAGCATCAGCTCTGGAGTCAGAGGATGCAGGATCCTGAGACATTCACTACCCATGGGTTATTGCACAAATCAGCTTATTCCTCACCTGTAAAATGAGGGGTTTAGACCAGCTGGCATCTGCGGGCCTGTCTAGCACTAAATCTATGATCCTGGGATTATTGTGTTATAGTGTCCCACAGCATACATCTTGGGGAAGTCTTTATTGGTAGTCACTCCCATTTAAAGACAAAAAAAAAAAAGACTTAATGAAGAATGTGTGAAGTGTTCCTCCATTTCCTAAAATGATCAAATATCCATGCAAGTGTGTATGTATGTATGCATGTATACACACACATGTGTATACATACATGCTATATGTGTTTATTTGGTCCCGACCTATGATATGTGTCTGGAGCTCCCCAGTGACAAAACTCTCTCCACCAATGCAGAATACCACCTGTTCTGCAACTTAGTACCTTCAAAAAACTGCCCCAGGACAATGACAGATAACTTGCCCAGAATCACACAGTCAGTATTTATCAAAATCCAGCTTCGAACTCATGATCTCCTGATTCCAAGGCTAGGTCTCTAGTCACTCCCCAGTGCTGTCTCTCACTATGAATTTACTTTGTATCTTTCTATGCCAACGTTGTTTCACCCCATGGAACGTAGGTTCCTTGAGAGTAAGGGCGCTTTCATTTTTGTCATTGTATCACCAGGGCCCAGCAGAATTCCCAGCACATAGTAGGAGCCTAATAAATGCTTATTGAATGACTATATGAATGAATCAATGCATGAGAGGATGAATATGAGTGAAGCCTGGGAATGACATGGAAAACAAGTCAGGAGTGCCAGAACTATCCCAGATAAACGGTAATTCTGGGGCGGCTAGGTGGAGCAGTGAATAGAGCGCCGGCCCTGGAATCAGAAGGACCTGAGTTCGGAGCCGGCCTCCGACACCTAATCCGCACAAACAAAAACCTAGCCGTGTAACCTTGGGCAAGTTACTTAACCCCAATTGCCCTAAAGGGGCGGCTAGGTGGCACAGTGAGTAAGAGCGTTGGCCTCGGAGTTGGGATGACCCGAGATCAGATCCGGCCTCAGAAAATGAGCACCCACACATAAATAATGACTAGCCGTGTAACCTTGAGCAAGTTACTTAACCCCAATTGCTTAAAAAAAAAAAAACAAAAAAAACCCGGTAATTCTTATCTCTTTGTAAACTTAGAATTTGATGCTTCCTTTGGTACTCCCATGAGCCACTTGGACCAAAGGTTTTCCTGGTGGATGATTCAAGTCCTAGACCTGAATCTTGAGAGAAAGAATATTTGCATGACAAAGCCCTTAAACAAGCTTCTTGCAGTAATAATCAGAGAAGGAAAAGAGAAGACAAAAAAAAAAAAAAAGCAAGCAGTCCCCATTTGGCGGCCTGTTTACCAGTGCAGCCGAGCCCTGGGACAGGCATTAAAGCAACATCGCTTTCTGAACGCAGCTCTCCCCCAGGCACCAGCTCTGTTTTCTGCTCCCCACTGCCTCCATTTCTAGTAAACAGATTGGGGAACTCAATTAATTATGCACTCTGGGGCATAGAGCGTCGATGCTCGCTGGGGTTCATGCTCAGCCGCCAGCTTCCAGTGTGCAGCCTTTCCTCCCGGCAGACGATGCTTCTCCAGACCCAGGGGCTGGGGTATTGTGTTCGGAAAGTGGATTGTCTCCCCTCCCCTCTCCATGCTCACCCATAACCCCTTCAAGCTCCTCTGTCTCTGTCCTTGGCGCCACCAGAACCCGAACCTCAGTCACCCTGGACTCCACTTTCCAATGTGGCCCATTCAGCCTCCACACTGCCTCTCATACAGTGCCCTTTGCTCCTCCCCATCTCAGGCCTTTGTCACCTCTGGCCTCAGCCCTTTCTGGAACCTGGAATGAGCTCACACACAGATATGGGCACCCTCAGAATATATGTAGCACGAAAGTCAGAACATGTCACCCTCAAAAATCAATATGAAATAGATGGCATTGACCATGTGCAAGGTGCATCGTTTGGAGAGGGAGAGAAGAAGCAAGGCAGGAACAAATCGTGATGTGGAGTCCAGAGATCCGAGTTTGAATCCTGGCTCCACCACTTACTTGGTGTAGAAGCTGGGGCAATTTTGCCAAAATCAGGGACCTCAGTTTTCTCATCTTTATTATCATAGCATTGGTATAGTAGGGTAAAGCACTGGACTTGAAATCAGGAAGACCTGTGTTCAAATTCTCTCTGAAATACTTATTAGATATGTGACCTTTGGCAAGTTACTGAATCATCAGCAAAATGGGAGCACAGGGGAGAGTAATTATAGCGTCTTCTTTATAAGGTTGATTTAAGTCTAGAATGAGATAAGGCATATAAAATGCTTTGTAGGACTTAACGAGCTCTATAAACATCAGCTTATATTATTACTAATGTTTGTTCGATTTTTTTTACTGGCCTTGTGATTTCATGGACATGGGGTATTCCCAATGAAGCTAGGTGGCACAATGAGTAGAGCTGGGCCTGGGGTTAGGAAGACTCATCTTAACTCTGCCTAAGTTTCCTCATCTATAAAATGAGCTGGAGAAGGAAATGGCAAAACCACTCCAGTATCAGCCAAGAAAAACCCAGATGGGGGTCATGAAGAGTAGGGCATGACTGAAAAGCAACTGAACAACTTCCATTGAAGTGACTTCCTCTGCCCAGGAAGCTTCTTACCTGCGCTTCACTTTATAGCCCTAGAGACTTAGAGGATCATAGATTCAGAGCTAGAAAGGGCTTTAGAGGTCATCTAGCCCAATCCCCAAATTTTATAAATAAGGAAATTGAGACCCAGAAAGGCTTCCTGACTTGCCCAAGGTCACATGGCATAGGCAGAATTTGAACTCAGGTATTCTCTGATTTTAAAGCTAATCCTCTGCCCACCACACCACCTCCTGAGACATAAAGTGACTCACCCAGGGTTATGTGGTCACAGCCTGTCAGAGACAGGTCTTAGAGTCAGGCCTTCTTGACCCCAATCTCAGTACTCTGCCCACTATCCTCAGCTTTCTCCATATCTCTGTCTAATCTATCTGTATGTCTGCATACACACATATATATTTTTGTTATTGTTGCTCAGTTGTTTCAACCATGTCCAATTCTTCATGACTCCACTTGGAATTTTCTTGGCAGAGATACTGGAGGGGTTTGCTCTTTCCTTCTCCAGCTCATTTTACAGATGAGGAAACTAAGGCAAACAGGGTTAGGTGATTTGCCCAGGCTCACATAGCTCATAAATGTCTAAAGCCAGATTTGAACTCCGCTCTTCCTGGCTATAAATTTGGGGAGGAGGTAATCAGGATTAAATGACTTGCCCAGGGTCACCCAGCTAGTAAGTGTCTAAGGTCATATTTGAGCTCAGGTCTTACTGATTCCACATCTAGCACTCTATTCATTATGCTACTTGGTACATGTGTGCATGAGCACACACCCACACACACACACACACACACACACACACACACTCACACACACTCACACACACACACATTTTTTTTAATGTGACCTGTGGGACAGCTAGGTGACACAGTGAATAAAGCACTGAACCTGGAGTCAGGAGGAGTACAAATCCAGCCTCAGACACTTGACACTTACTAGCTGTGTGACCTTGGGCAAGTCACTTAACCCCAATTGCCTTGCCTTTCCCCCTCCAAAATTAGAAAATAATAATGTGACCTGTTCAGCTCCCTAGTGATTGAACTTCCTCTTCCAATGCAAGCCAGTCCCTGTTCTTCAACTTAGAGCCTTAGAGAGATCCTTAAACATTTAGAGCATCAGCTTGTCCAGAGTCACTCAGCCCCTATGTGTCACAGGAAAGCCTTGAGCTCTGATCTTCCAGGCTCTACCCACTGTGCCAGGCACAGAGAAGCTTTTATCATCTGTAGAGGGATTCTGGACCCCATGTTCCCTTCTACTTGGGTATTATATGACTATTCTCTTGGCAAATGTGCTTATTAATGAGCCTAGAGTAGGCGTTGCCTGATGTCTCATCAGGGAGACCCCAAAATAACACCAATCTAAGTGTAACTAACACAAGATAAATTGCCATCTTAGGAGCTGGAACTTGATAACAAATCAAGCAGAGCATCTGGAAGGACTTTAGGAAAAGCAAGTTGGGTAGAAGGAATTTGCCAGTTCGTGTCTGGCACTATAGGGGGGAGTGGGGCATGGCATTGTGGGAAGGGGCTGCAGGGGCAGAAGGGGCCCCTGAAGGGGTGATAGGAATATTTCTGCCTGTTTGGTATATAGATCTATCCTAACAGTGGAGAAGGGATGTTATCAGGCCAGATGGCTCTTCCCTTCCCTTTGTCCCGACTCTGGACTCGCCCAGAAACCTTCTGACAGGAACTTTGTATCTCAGGTAGACTTCCCTACTGGGAAAAAAACACAAGTCAACATGAGTATTGGAGTTTACATGCCAATTATCTTGCACTGTAGATAATAATAAATATTTTGGTCACAGCAAACTCATTAAATGATAAATATTTATGATGTTGCCAATCACTGATCGAATCTGGCCTGCTGGGCACTGGAGGGAGAAAGGATACAATGGAAAATGAAGGTGATGCAAAAACAAAATCTATTGAAAAAGGTTAATTTTTAAAAAGGAAAGATAATATTGGAACAGTAGGCTAGGACCAGACTGTGCAGGGTTTGAATGCCAGGCTAAGGAACTCAGGCTTGAGTCCATAGTCTATGGGGAGCCATTTGAGCAGAAGAATGCTGTAATAATGTTTGAGGATGCTTCATTTGGCAGGAGTCTTCAGGGGGAGTTAGAGAAAAGAGTTAGAAGATAAGGAAGCCAAGAACAATAAATAAATTAAGATACACAGGGATATGGGCACTGGCAGCATAATGCTGACCAATTCCTCAAGCTTGCCATTTAGAACAGTGCCTGGCATATAGTAAGTGCTTAATAAATGCTAGCTCCCTTGTTCCCTGCCTATCATTTAAGAGCAAAGTATAAACAGTTATTTTGATTACGCACCTGATGAGTTTCTGTGATTTGCTCTTCAGTATCATTTGCCACTCCATAGCCAATTGATGGCTCAGTCTTGTCCTGGTATCAGACTCAGTCATTCTTGACTCCTCCCTCTCACTACCTCCAAGATCCAAATTCTATTGATTCTACCTCCACTACAACTCTAACAGCCATCTGCTTGTCTCCACTCACAGTCACCATTCCAGTTCAGATCCTGAGCACTTTTCCCTGGACTCTATCAGTATCCTGGTTTCCCCACTTCTAGTCTCTCACCCTCCAATCCATCGTTCACTTAACTGACAAAATGATATTCCAAAAGCATAGTTCTAACCATATTCCTCCCCTCCTCAATAACCTTTCGTGGCTCCCTATCATTGCCAGGATAAAGTATAATCTCTTCTTTTTGGTATTTAATCCCTTCACAACTAGGCTTCAGTCTGCCTTTCCAAGTATTGCACATCACTCCCCAGCCCATTCTCTGGGTGCCAACTAAACGGGTCTGCTTGATGCTTCCTCTACCTAATAGCTTTTTCTCCTTCTTTCTTTCTGTTTGCCTTTATACAGGCTGTTCCCCAGGCCTGAAATGCATTTGCTCTTCATCTCCACTTCCCAGAATCTTGTTTTACTTAGTAAAAGTGCTTAAGAAATACTTCTTGGTTTTTTTTTCCTTCAAGATGCATGGGAAGGGAAGACTAGGTAGCCCAGTGAATAGAACACTGGCTCTAGAGTCAGGAGGACCTGGGTTCAAATCCAGCCTCAGACACTTAACACACTAGCTGTGTGACCTTGGGCAAGACACTTAACCCCAATTGCCCTGCCTGCCCCCCAGCAAAAAAAGAAAGATCCATGGGAAGCCTTTCCCAATTCCCTCAGTTTTATGTTTACTTTCCATGTACCTGCTCCCCAGGATTGTATAAGCTCCTTAAAGGTCAATGGGAACTGTTTTCTTTTTGTCTTTATAACCACCACCACCCCTTTCATCCCCAGTGCCTTATCCCTGAAAGGTGATAAATAATTATTGATTGAAATGTATTGAATTGAATTAAAACCTCCACAACAGTCTGTCTTGTCAAGCCAGGGCCACATATGGCAGCTGGAAATTAAGACTCCCAACTTCCAGTGCCTCTACATCCAAGAGTAGGGATTGGTTTCTGTCCATGCAAGTGTAATCAGAAATTGTTGGCCAGGAATGGGCTGTGGTTTGACTCCTTGGCCCTGGGAGGAATTTTCATAGACATCACCCTACTGTCTTTTGCTGATTCATATATTGTTTACCTGTTCCTAAGTCTGATAATTAATATGTTCCATGTTCTTAAATTTTTCTTGTAATATCTCTTTTTATATCTAAGTCATGTATCCACTTTGACCTCATCTTGGTAAATGATGTAAAATATTGGGCATTGCCCAGTTTCTGCCAGACTGATTTCCAGTTTTCCCAATAATTTTACCAAATAATGAATTCTCATCCCAAAATCTTAAGTCTTTATATTTGTCAAATACAAGGGTAACTACATTTTTATATGTTGGAGGATCCACTGCCATGGCAAACCTATACCTTGCTTTTGCACAATGATTTTTGAGTAAGTGGTTTATCATTTGAGAAGGGAAAACACATTTAATGTCAAGTCCTATTTCAAGCAGCCTAAAACACTGCACAGATTTCAGTTGTAGCTGTTTTCACAAACCTATGGAGATAAATGATGATGCTAAGGCCCAGAGAGGTTAAGCCCATGACCCAAGGTCACAACTCATTCGCTGCTTGTGAGAGAGTTTATAAGGCGCTCTCTCCCTCTCCCTCTCTCTCTCTCTCTCTCTCTCTCTCTCTCTCTCTCTCTCTCTCTCAGTATTTGTTCCCTTTTTGCCTTGTCGTTCTTGTATTCTGACTGACTTTGAGCTTCCCAGAATAGCTTTTGTACTCACTGAACTTCTCTGATCAAATAGAGTCTGTAACTATAATAGCTGACTCTTTTCATCTCTACCATAAAGAATATGGAAACCACGTCTGTTTGTTGCCTATTCATCCTAAGGAACTTCTCACCAATGCAGTTCTATTCATTATACCATAGAAAGAAAACGAGCGATTTCTTCGATTATTGCCTCTCATTTGTTCAAGCTCTTTTCTCCTGCCATGGATGGGGCCATGGCATATGCTACTGACATGCTCCAACTAAGTCACAAAAGTCAGGGTTATTCTATCTTCTTCCAGCACATCTCTCCAAGAGCCCTCCCGCAATTATAGCCCTTTTCTCTTGATTTCCGACACAGTGTTGGATGAGGATTAAAAGCATAAACACGTGCAGAAATAATCCAACTCCAGAAATAGTAAATGCTGAAACACTGTATGTTGAAACACACTGCAGATGCCGACTGCCTGAAGCATGATTAACCTAATAGGCTTAAGACTTTATTTGCCATTCACATCTGTCAGGATACAAGCAAAAACCCTAGGGTTCTTTAATTCCATAGGGTAAAGCCCTTTAGAATCTGCCTGTTGTTCACTGGCCGCTGAGAATCCAAAACCGAGAAGGAAAACAAGTCTTCAGGTTGGGGGCTAAAAGAAACGAGAGGACATTGACTGTAATCTATGGGTCACTGCACCAAACTTGGCATGGGTGGGTTGTTGTTGGGGTTTTGGGAGATGGAGAAAGGAAGGGGACTGGATTTCTGCCCAAGAGATACTCAATGCTGCTGGATGAAATGGTGAGACTGATTTTTTGCTTTTATTTCTAATCTGATTCTCTAAAGATGGAAGAGTAGAAAAAAAAAAAAACCATTCAGAACCATGGGGTGTGCACCTTCCCATAGTGATATTGTCAACAGTATGACCAGGAATGGTATTCAGTTTTGGAAAAAACCCAAGACAATTTTGTCAGCGCATCCAGCAGGCCCTGAAAGACTATCTATCCCTTTGCTGGTTAAAGGTTCTACTTGCTATGGCAATGGAGAAGCCTCAGTTCAGGGGCAGAGGCAGCAGGTGATGGAGCATCCAGATCCCAGGAGGGAACAAAACATGGCACAAAGTCTCCATCTGTTCCCTGGGAATCCTTCTCCAGGCAGGAAAGAACCTGGAAATATGGCCCTAGAAACTGAAGTGGCCATGTCAGAGACCATTGATTCTCAGAAACACTTGACTGAGGATATACAGTTAAAGAGTCAGAACTCCTCCAGGGAGGATTTCTATTGGAATGAGCAGAAGGGATACAGTGCCAAGGAGTCTTCTAAGAAAGGAAAGACTCCAACTGGCCATATATTGGGGAAAGAGAGTTGCAACTGTCAAGCCCAAGACTTTCTTGCTTATGGGCCCAAAGACAAGGTAGATTTCCCTGAACCCTTGGTGAAGGCTCACCATAGGGCTTATGCCTTTCTGCACCCTAGTCTCTCCAGATATGAAGCAATCCTGGGCATAGCCCATGAGGCTGCCCAAACCCAGCAGTACCTCCAGCAAATGGTGGGATTCCTACTATGGCGCTTTGATGAGATCAACAAGCTCTTGGGAGAGATCGCCAATGATGGAGAAGTCCTCCTCCAAGAAGCTGGAGCCCATCTGGCTTGGCCATCTGGAAAGGAGGACCCACCATGCCAGCCAGATCTCCTGCAACAACTGCTACAGTACACTGCTGACAGGATGCAGGTTCTCCATCACACGGTGACCTCCCTCACCTCCAGTGTTCTACAGGACTCCAGTGGCTACCTCCACTCTGCTGCCCAAAATCTGGACAAAAAGCTAGAGGCCACCAGAGAACTGGACCAATGCCTCCTGAAGGCTATCAGGCTCCTCAAAGGCTGCGTGGCTGGCTCCAGTATGCCCAAGGTCGATGATCGACCTCTGTATTCTGAAGACAGTGGCATTGGGGCTGACAATGAGTCTCTGCATTCTGTAGACAAACTAGGGAAACAGGTTAGCTGGGACTCTTTGGATGAGCCCACAGAAAGGAAGCCTTGCGTTTTAACCCACAGGGAGACCAAGGGATTGGCAGAGGCCTGGCAGCATCACCCATCTGTGTCAGGGCCCAGCAGACCCCAAGACTGTGCTCTTGAAACACAAAGAGCTCACCTCAATGAATTGGGTATCCCTTTATATGCTGATGAAACTCTAGCAAATACACACTCCTGGTCTCTACAGCTGGGGAAGAGGTCTTCACATAATGCCTTAAGAACCAGAGCCCCTGAGAAAGAACATTTCAGAGACTACAGGTCAATGGCTCCTCTGCTCCTCTCTGATGAAGAAGACAGCAATTCAGAGGAGGAGGAAGACAATGATGATGAAGGCAGAACCACCGGCCTGAGTCACAGACAGAGAGAGGCTCGGTCCTTGAGGCCAATCACTTCCCCAGCTCTCACAGAAAGTATGTTGTGGCCACATTTCATGAGAATTGAGAGCCCCCAGGCCCAGGAGATGATTCTCAAGATGAAGGATGCAATTAGTGAAAGAATCAAGTTTGTCCCTGCTCACAAGCCAGCACACAAGGAATGGACAGAGGATGAAGAAAAGAAGATAATCCTCCCTGCTAGACCAAGCACAGTCAGCGAGGGCAGCAGGTCGCCTGGGACACCAAAGAGATCCAAGTCGGAGGAATCTCTCAAGGGTCACGCTGAGGACCCCACACTCCTGGAACTGCAGAGGGTGCAGAAGGACCTCAGCCAGAGGCTAGAGATGTTCTATGGCTTCTGTAAGAAAAGGAAAACGCAGAGCAAAGAGGAGCACCACGTCCCCAGAACAGCTATGTTGTGTCTGGACAGCAGAAGTAGACCCACCCAGGGCTCCTCCATTAGCAAGCTGAAGGCCTCCCTTGCCAAGAACCTCAGCATTCTGCCTAGTCAGGAAAAGATTGTCTTGCAGAAACCTGATACCAACTCTAAGAGTCAGCAACCCAGCAAAGAGAAAGCTGAGACACTTTCAAAGGCTACCACACCTGTCCAGGAAGATATATCCTGGGAAAGAGAAAACGGGGCTGCTGAGACCCAAGGGTGGAATGGTGAGGGATGTAGCCCTCGACCATCTGTCAGGGAACTCATCGAAACGTTTAGTCCTACTGAAGAGATGGTGACGCCAATGAGCCCTAGACCCTTGGGGGAGGTCAGTGGCACCAAGAAATTTGGTGTTCCTGTCATGCCTTCCAGATTTCCTATTTATAGAGGACTTGCTCCTTTGTATCCCAAGCACCAGATTTCTCCAGGAACAGCTGTAGAGCCTTCCAAATTGGGCCAGAATTGGAGGCCCTTTGCACCAATCTTCACACCTCTCCCTAGAGTGGCACAAGTCTCCAGGAGTGCTCCAAACAGTGAAACAGAGGAGGATTTAGAGGATCTCCCTCCCCCGCCTCCAGAAATCCTGATGGACAACTCATTCAATTCACTGAAGACCCCTGGAGATCCAGAGTCTGGAAGGTGTACAGCTGAAGTGCCCAACAAGCTTAATCCAGGGGGGCTTCCCCCCACCAGGAAAACATCAGCTTCCCAAAGGCTGAAGGCTTCCCTGAATCCCATTGACTTACTACCTAGTAAAAATGTGCCCAACCCCATCCCTCCCAGTGGCAAAGGGTCAGGGGACACCAAGACAGAGAGGAAAGCCAGAAATCTTTCCTTAGAATTGATTCAGGCACCTGGAACCAGTCACAACCAAGAGAAACCAGGTGTGGCCCAGAGACAGTCAGAAGCAGAAGAGGCTGCAAGTCTGAACAAGCAACCCCATAAGGTGATACCTCTGCCCCACCCCAGCAGCACAGCTGGGCTGAATGGAAACAAGGAAGCCGGCATGCCCAGGCCACCCCGACAGGAAGGGCTGAGGCAAGGCCAAGACAAGAGCCCAGCTCTGGTCAGGAAAGTCTCTCCTACAAGGATACACTGGTCACACAGGACTGAAAAGAGAAACCTTAGCCCACTTGCCTCACACAGACCGCCAGGGCTGCCAACTCAGCCGAGCCTTTCCCATGTACAAAGACAGCCTAGCCCCCCTTTTTGCCCTAGGACAAGCCCTCCAGTCAGGGCCAGGACTCCTAGCCCCCCAACAAGCCCCAGGACAATAAGCCCCCCAGCATCAAGAAAATCAGCTTCTCCACTCCTCCAACCCAAACATCCCAGTTCTCCCCCAGAAGTCCCTCAGAGCCCCCCAGCTCTCCAAGAGCTCTCAAGCCCACTGGTCAGTCACAGAGAAGTGAGCCCTCCTCCCTCTGCCTGCACCCCTACCCCTCCAATCTCCCCATCCCAGGAACCCAAGGAGCCAAGCCCATGTGGGCAGAGTGATCCAGCCCCAGCCAAGGTGACCCCCAACACCTGCTCCATATTCTGTCCTGCAGCCTCCTCTCTGTTTGAAGCTAAATCCCTATCCTCCCCCAAAGGATCACCCACAGAGGGTGGAGAGCATCCGGACATGGCAGCAGAATCTAAGAGAAGCACGGTGCTGCCAAGGCAGTGGGGGGAGCCCCAGAGGAGGATGGCCTTGTGTGCTCTCAACCCTCAGCCTTTCATCAGAAGGACTGCCTCTGACCATCGGCCAAGAGTACGCCTTCGGCTGCCGGGCTCAGCCTCTGTTGGGGCTACGAGTGAGCTGTGCAGCCAGACCAGGTAAGGCTGGCCCCAAGCCCATTGTCCTGTAGCTGTATCATGTCATGTAATGTTAAAGTGGAAAGGGTCCTTAAAGAGCCTCTAGCCAACAGTCTCAATTTACAGGTGAGGAAACTGAGGCCTACAAAGCCAAAGTGCTCATTAAGAGACAGTATAGAGCAATGGAAAGAGTCCTGATACTGACTAACTGGGGACCGTGGCAAGCCAATTCCCTTCTCTGACCCTCAGTCTCCACATTTATAAAATGAGCCTAATATTTGCATGACCTACTTCACAGGGAGTTGAGACAACATGGTATAGTGGATTGGATGCTCAGCTGGGAGTCAGGAACACCTGTACCCAAACCCTGTCTCCAGCCCTTTAGTGGCCCTGGGCAAATCACCTACCCATTCTTGGCCTCAGTTTACTCATCTTTAAAATGGGAATGAGAATAACTGTCACCTTTACCTCATGGGACTGGTATGGGGATCAAGTGAGATACTATAGATAAAGCCCTTTACAAATCTATTTAAATGTCAGTGTTATTGCAATAAAAAGGCCTTATAAGATCTCAAGGCTGGGGAGGCTAGGTGGTGCAGTGAATAGAGCACTGCCATGGAGTCAGGAAGACCTGAGTTCAAATCTGGCCTCGGACACTTAACATAAAAACTAGCTGTGTGACCTTGGGCAAGTCACTTAACCCCAATTGCCCTGCCTTCCCCCCTCAAAAAAAAAAGATCTTAAGGTGATATGTAAATGTGAGTTTGTGATGACTGAGTGACTTGCCCATGTTCACACAGCTAGTTAAAGGTAGAGTTGGGACTTGAACCCAGGAAGAAGCATGAAACGTTGGAGCCAGCAGGGCCCTCAGAAATCATCTACTCCGGTCCCCCTCGTTTGTTGTTGTTGTTCAGCCATTTTCGATCACGCTGGACTCTTCATGACCCAAGGTGGGACTTTCTTGGCAAAGATACTGGAGTGCTTTGCCATCTCCTTCTCTAGCTCATTTTACAGATGAGGAAACTGAGGCAAACAGGGTTAAGTGACTTGCCCAGGGTCACACAGCTAGTAAGTGTCTGAAGCTGAATTTGAACTCAGGTCTTCCTGACTCTAGGGCTGGTGCTTTACCCACTGCCCCTCATTTTACATCTTACAGAATAGGAAAGGGATGGAAAGGGTAACTCACCCAACAATGTGGCCTCCCTGGGCTCCCTATTCCCTCGTCTAGAAAACAGGTTTCCATGCAGGGGAACTTGACCTAGGCAGTTCTTACAGCCCTTGCTTCAGTAGCAGGGAAGGTCTGGGTGTTAGGGAATGTGCAGATTTCCCATCCTGACATGGAGCAGGCCTCACCTGCTGCAGGCCTTCCTGCTCCCAGAGGCAGAGACATGATAATCTTTCTAAACTGAGCCTAGCCTTTCACTTTCATGGAGGGAAGAAATAAGGTCTCAAGGGAAGTCTGCTTTGTCTGTTTTGACTGCTGTTCCCTAGGGTCATAGTATGTTAGAGGTGGGAAGTAATCATGCTGCCCCTTTCGTACAGCACGCAAGAAGATCTGGGCAAGCTCTGCCTCTAATTCAGTTTCTCTGGGCTCATCAGTCTCCTCACTTGATCAGTGATAGGATGGCAGCCTTCATCTCATCATGATTGTGAGGCTGAATTGAAATACTGTAGGTTGAGCTCTCTGCAAACCTTCAAGTGCTACGTAAAATGTCCACTATTCTAATTACCTGGTGGAGATGGATTGGTCAACCGCTTCTAGATTTAGAGCTGAAAGAGACCTTGGAGGTCATGTAGGGCAGCCTCCCCAGTGAGGAAACTGAGGCCCAGAGAGAGGAAATTACTTCTCTGACTCACCCAGCAAATAAGGGTAAATAAGTAGCAAAGTCAGTATTTGACCTCTGACTCCAAACCCATTGTCCTTTTTGCTGTGGGAGTTATTATGAGTTGTCACCCCCAGCATGGTTTGCAAGGACTTCCCCAAGGTCACGTTTCTGGCTAATGACATAGGCAGTGGTAGACCTCAGGCCTTCAGCCCCGTGTCCTTTCCATTCTATCAGTGCTCACTCACTCATGAGATCTGAATTACTCACCCTTCACACTGCCCTTGGGGCTTGTCATGAAGTGCTTTACTGACTGGGCCATGTTTGATTTCCACAGCAGCTGAATGGGGGAGGTAGCAGAGTCACAATTCAAACTCTAGCCACTGCACCACCTAACCATCCCTCGAAGCTCACAAAGAAGAGTAGCTAAACAGCATGTGGGAAGGCTATGGCCCCTGAAGCACTGGGGAAAGGAAGATTTACATTAGAGGATCAGAGGTCTAGAACTGGAAGTTCTAGTCTGAGGTTATCTAACCCATGCCTCTCATTTTCAGATAAGGAAACTGAGGCTCAGAGGTGAAGTGACTTTTCCAAAGTCACTCAGATAGCAAGCAAACAGTAACTGTCAGAGGAGGGATTTAAATGGAGGTTCAGCTTTACGTTAGATCATGTTTGGAGCCTTGCCCAAGATCACATAAGTGGCAGAGCTGAAAGCTGAACCAGATTGATTCCAAATTTAGGTCTCTTTCCATTGTACTCTGCTGACCCCATGCCCCTACCTAAACTGGGGTCAGAGAATAGATTTCAGGAGGTACATAAACTTGGATGGGGACAAAAAAAATACATCTTTTATTTCAATGTAATTTCAATGTAACCTTATGTATATTATTTTATGCATTTTTAGACACATTATTCTGTGAAGAGGCCCATTACCAGATTTCCCAAGGGGTCCATGACACAAAGCTGAGATTCCCTCCCCTAAAGCTTGCTGTATGCTATGTTAGGCTCTGGATATTCAAAGACAAAAATAAAAATGGTCCCTGTCCTCAGGAACCTTACTTATATTTTTTAGCTAACATTAACTAAAATACCATGATCCATGGAATATTGTACGTGATCATAGTTTAAAAACCATATGAGTTTTCCAGGATACTGGAGGAAGTGAAGTATGTATTATTTACAAGAATCTCTCTGTGACGTTACTCATTTCTTAAACCAAAGATGAGTTGCCCGAAGCTGGGAATCTGGAAGCAAATTATTAATGTTACTCCTCAGTCATTAGCTTGTTTTATCATTAGAGCTCTAAAGAGAAGCCTTCCTGGAAACTACTGGCTTGAGGAGGAACACTTTTTTTTTAAAGCATTGATTAGAAACTCTGGCATTTCCAAGCATCAGGAGCCAGTAATCAAACAACATAAAACTGGGCAGGAATAAAATCCCACTCTTCTTTTCTAGGAATAGGAAAGCTAATACAAAGAGCACTTTAATTTGGAGTTAAAGGACCTCAGTCAAATGCCAGCTCTGCTATGGTATCACCCGCATGGTCCTGGGCAAACAAGTTCTTTGTTGTTCAATCCCGTCTTGATCCCATGGACCACCGCACTCCAGGCCCTTCTGTCCTCCACTGCCAAGTTTGACCAGGCCCACGTTCATGGCTTCCATGACTCTATCTGTCTATCTCATTCTCTGCTATCCCCTTCTCCTTTTGCCTTCAATCTTTCCCATATAACAATTTTTGCAAAATGAGGGAGTAGTACTAGATTATCCCAATAAATTAGGAATAGTAGTAATACAGAAGAGATACGAAGTTCTTAAATCCTCAGGTCCTGAGTTTACATCCTGCCTCAGACATGTATTAACCGAGTGATAATAACAGCAACTCCCTTGCAAGGTTGATGTGAGCACAAATGAGATAACCTAACTGGAAAGCTCTTTGCATATCTTTTTTTAAAATTTTATCTTATTTTTATTGCTGTCTTTTGGGTTTTTTGCTTTTTTTGGAGGGGTGAAAGGCAGGGCAACTGGGGTTAAGTGGCTTGCCCAAGGTCTCACAGCTAGTACGTGTTAAGTGTCTGAAGCCAGATTTGAACTCAGGACCTCCCAACTCCTGACTGGTGTTCTATTCACTGTGCCACCTAGCCGCCTCCTCTCTTTGCAAATCTTAAAGTGCTACCCAAATGTTGCTATTATTATTGTTAACTTAGTTGAAAGGGACTTTTAGGATTCACTTAATCTACTCCCCTGTCTCCAGACAACACTGCACCTAATGAAGGTCTTTCAAAACTCTGCGTTTTTATGATTCCTTAAGATTATGGGATCGATTTAGATCTACAAGAGATCTCAGAGATTTAGGCCAATGTTTCTTAAAGGGTGGTTCTCCCATCACTGAGACTCTTTCAGGGAATCCATGAGGCCAAACATATTTTTATGATAACACTATGTTTTAATTTCTGTTTGGTAATTAAGGAATTATCAATAGGGCAGCTAAGGGGTGGACAGAGTGCTTGGCATGGAGTCAGGAAGATTCCTTTTCCAAGTTCAAATCTGGCCTCTAATACTCAATAAGGGTGTGACCCTGGGCAAGTCACTTAACCTGTTTGCCTCAGTTTCCTCATTTGTAAAATGAACTAGAAAAGGAAACGGAAAACCAACCCAGTATCTTTGCCAAGAAAACCCCAAAGCGGGTCACAGAGAGTTGAACATTACTGCAATTGAACATCATTTGGCAGCTAGGTGGTGCAATGAATAAAGTGGTGGGTCTGGAAAGGCTCATCTTCCTGAGTTCAAATCCAGCCTCAGACACTAGCTGCATGAAATGGCAAACAACCCCAGTGTCTTTGCCAAGAAAACCCCAAAATGGGATCACAAAGAGTCATCAAATACTACTGAACAACAACAATAATTATCAATAGGATATAATCCACATAAACAAAAGCTCTTTGGGGGGAGGTCCTCAATAATTTTTAGAGTTTAAAAGGTTCCTGAGACAAAAAAGTTTGAGAGTCACAGATTTAGGCCAATCCCCTCACCTTACAGAGGATACTGAGGCCTAGAGAGATGCGCTACCTTGCCCAAGATCACACAAGCAGTAAATTATAGAGCAGGATTGGAACACAGGTCTTCTGACTCCACACTGTACTATGCTCCCCCTCCCATATCCCCCATGATTTCCTCTAGCTCTTCCAAATATAAAGCTGGCTACCGAGTGTTAAGGACCATGTGAAGGGGTCCCCTGAACCTGTAACAGAAGCAGACCAACCGAAGGGGGATTTACAAATGCACATAATCATCTCTGAGGTAGCATTTCCACAAATTTATAGAATTTCAGAGCAAGGATGGACATTTAATGAAGTTCATAAAGTCTGACACCCTCATTTTGACAATGAAGAAGCTAACCTCAGAAAAGAAAATTTAGACGTGCCCAACATCCCAGAGTGAGGCAGTGGATTTGAATTCTATGATCTTGGGGAACCACAGATATCAAATGTGCTTCTGGGCCTGGGGCAGCCGAGGTGTAGGCCCCGCCTGACCCTAAGGTCATGCTTTGAGACAGTGGCCAAAGGCCATGTAGTTTGTATTTAGGGCAGGATTATGTAAGCTATGGCAACTTCCCCATCACACCTTGAAACTCTGAGTGCAGGTTGGTGCAACTATAGCCAAACTCTGTCTGCCTGAGCTCCCTGACCGTTCATTGGTGGGAATTCTGGGCTTCTCTTGTATGTGTATTTTTCCAGAAAAGGAGAATGATGTTTATATCCTGTACTTAGGGATCAGCAGCTCGAATGACAGTTTTTTTGTGGGTGGAGGAAGCTTTAAGCCTTCACTTCTAAATCCTTTGATGGGTCTTAAGGTTTCAGGGCTCTGGGAGATTTCATAAATTCAAAAGGGGATCAGCCTGTTTCCTTAAATACAAAGTAAGAATTCTGCCACAGGTCCCTCCAACACCTGCTCACTTTTCTACCCCTCTCCTGCTCACCACCCACCTTCCTGAGTCAGGTTACATAGAAGGCTGGTTGCAAAGCGCGTGGGAAGCCTGGAGTCCTTGAAACACTAGGGAAAGGGACGGTACCATTAGAGAGTATCATGGGTCTAGAGCTGAATGGAGTAAGGTAACTGAATGGGTAAGGTAACTTACCCAAGGTCACGCAGGTAGCAAGAAGCAGAGTTGAGATTTGAATTGAGGTCTTCTGACTCAAGGACTAGGGCTCTTTCTACTGTTGCATGCTTCCAATCTTTCTACTGTAACCCTTGAAGAACTGGGGTAAAAAATGGGTAGTATTAGGCAATCCATGAACTGGCTCACCCCTGTAACATAACTCGGGGAAATCACATCTCTCTGTGAAATTGGAAGGAAGCTCATGTGAGCATGGGCTTGGGTCTTCCTGTTCCCATCAGTTCTCAAGTCATCTGGCAAGGGGTTACCTGTCCCCTCAGTCTCTTGAAGAAAGTCAGTACTATTCCACCCCTTCTTTTGAGTGCTACAACTTTTTCTTCTGGCCTCAGTTTGTATAATGGGCAATACTTCTTTTTCTTCTTGTTGAGTCATCTCTGACTCATTGTACCCCCTTTAGGGCTTTCTTGGCAGAGATACTGTAGTGGTTTGCCATTTCCTTCTCCAGTTCATTTTTACAGATGAGGAACTGAGGCAAACAGGGTTAAGTGACTTGCCCAGGGTCATCCAACTAGTAAGCATCTAAGGCCGGATTTGAATTCAGGAAGATGAATCTTCCTAACTCCAGACCCAATGCTCCATCTACTGTGCAACCTAGTTGTCCCTGATTCACACTTTTATATATATATATATACATACATATATATATATATATATATATATATATATATATATACCTTAAGGTGTATGTGTATTATATATGTGTACATATATATGTATGTATATGTGTGTTAATGTATATGTGTATGTGCATGTATATGTGTTTATGATCATAACCTGCAAGGTGGTAAAAAGATAGTAAATATTATCATTCCCATTGTACAGATGAGAAAATTGAAACCCAGAGAAATACCATGACTTGCCCAAGGTCACACAGCTAGTTGGTAACAGATATAGAATTCTCATCCAATACGTGGTATTATATTTTCAGAAGCAGAAGGGATCTTACAGTCCATTTAATCTAATTCACTCATTTTTTTAGGGGAACCAAAAGCCCAGAGGTCAAATAACTTATATTTGACTAATAGGTAGCAAGAGCAGACACTGAATCAGCACTTTGGACAGCAATACTTTGAGCACTGGCCCTGGAGTCAGGAGGTCTGAATTCAAATGTGGCCTCAGACACTTGACACTTACTAGCTGTGTGACCCTGGGCAAGTCACTTAGCCCCCATTGCCTGGGGGGGAGGGGCAACGGGCAGCAATCTTTCTACTTCTGACTATTTATCCATGCTCTATTTTTAATATGCTCTCCTTTAAATACTGGATCAAGGAACAGAGCCGAAAGCTAGAAGAGATATGGAGACCAAAGGCAAAGGCTTTCTGCCTCAAAGGGATACCTATTAAGGAGGTGGTCAGGGCAGAGAGAGCAAACAATGGCCCATAAACCCACTGGGCCTTGGACCCATTCAGGAACAAATGATCCTGGCCAGAATCATCTGGGAGGTCAGCTCACTGTCTGTACCACACTGTCTTTTTTGGGTTTTTGCTGTTACACAGCCTTTCAATTATTCATGTCAAGATCCAGGTCTGGTCTCCGCAGTAAGGTCATAGAGGCCTGAAGGCTGGAGGGGACTCTGGCCTTCACGTAACCCGGCTCTCAGCAGATGCTTGAAAGTCCTTGTTTGTATGACTGCCAATAAATGGAATTCCACCACAATGGAATTCGCTGGTTTTTGTGGGTGGGAAGCTACAAAGGAACTTGGGAAAGTCCGAACAGACAACAGATCCTCAACCCCTCATCTGTTATCTCGAATGTGGACCTACTGCAGCTTGTATTTCTCTCTCCTTGTATGGTTACAAGGTATTTCCAGTACAAAAAGAAGTGTAGTATAAGGACCACTTGTTCTGAAAGCAGGAGACCTGAATTTGAGCCCTTGCTTCAGCACTTCTTATGGTTATGTGGTCCTGGACATCTTACTAAGCCTCAGGTTTCTAGTCTATAAAATGGGGATAATGATACTGGTACTACCTATGTCAATGAAATCAAGATCTGCTTAAACAAAATCATATCAGGATCAACAGTCTATTAACAGAACCCAAGTCCAGGAATTTGCTAAATTATCCCCTCCTTTGTTGCTCAGGGCATCATACCTGGGTCCTTGACCCAGGGTAACTAAATTTTGAGAGGGCTGACAGCATTCTTAATCCTCCAACAGCACAGCAATAACTGAGCTTAGCACCTAGTTAGCAAAATAATTACTGGAGCTAGTAAGTTACCAGATGGCATCCCAGCAGCTGCCTGACCCTCTAGCTTCCCTAGGAACATTGAGGGTGCATTCAGTGCTATTTGCCCAAGGCTTGGGTTACACCTGTTCTCTCCAGTGTATACTAAGACCCACCAAATAGCCCCTTGAGCACTCAGCACTGTATTAGGCACAGAGGGGAGTCCAAAGATGAGGGTGATACAACATGTCTGTTCTGGAGGAGCTGACAACCTAGCTGGGGAGAAAGTACATCTAAATGACACAGGAGAATAATGTAAGGAAAGCACAGGATTTTTGTTTTTCATAAAAGTGCTATCAGGTGGGAGTCCAAGAAAGGTTGTAATCAATTCAATTCAGTAATATTATTGATCATGAACCTGCCTTTTGCCAGGCAGTTTGAGGTATTGAGGAAGCTAGGTGGTGCAGTGGATAGAGGACTAGGCTTGGAGTCAGAAAGACCTGAGTTCAAATCCAACCTTAGACACTTACTAGCTGTGTGACCCTGGACAAGTCACTTCATCCTGTTTGCCTCAGTTTCCTCATCTATAAAATGAGCCGGAGAAAGAAATGGAAAACCACATCTTTGCCAAGAAAACCCCAAAAGGGTCACATAGAGTTGGACATGACTGAAAGTAACTAAACCACAATATTAGGCATTTAAGGTAACAAAGACAAAAATGAACCAGTACCTTCCCCTTAGGTAACTTTCCTTCTAATGGGAAGAAATGACATATACACAAATAAGTAAATTCAAAGGGATATATTAAGTAATTTCATGGGGGATTGAGAGTGCTGGCTACCAAGGGGATCAGGAAATCCTCCAGTAGAAGTTGAGGCATCAGTCATGTACAGAAGAAAGCTATAGCTTCTTCAAGGCAGAAGGAGGGAGGGAGGACCTTCTAAATATGAGACATAGCCTGAGCAAACACACAGGGTCAGGAGATGGGCCATCATTTTTAGGGAACAGCTAGTAGGACAGTTTGACCAGAAGAGAGAAAAACAGCATGAAGAGGAGTAATATGAAATAAGATTGGACAGGAAGAAGCCATTGAGGGAGGGAGGGAGCCATTGAAGCTTTTTGAATAGGAGAGGGGCAATGTCATTCAGACTTGTCCATAGGATCATAGATCTAAAGTTGGAAGGAACCTCATAAGCCATCTGGACCAACACCATTTTACAGATGAGGAAACTGAGACCCGGGCAATGTAAAGTGACTTTCCCAGGGTAACATGAGTAATACTCATTCTAAGGCAGGATTTGAATCCAGGTCTTCTGACTCCAGAATCAGTGTTCTTTTTCACTGTACAGTATGTTTTAGAAAGGTTACTTTGGTAACTATGGGTGATGAACTGGAGAGGGAAGCAATGTGCCCTTTTGAACTAACTGGATCTCTTGGGTAATTGTCAACCACTACCACTGTCTTTTAAAATAAACCCCCCTCTAGTATGGACTGGATGTAGAGAAGCCCCACAAAGGAAGACCTCATTTAAGCCCCAGCTCCTCTTTTCATCTCTTCTTGGGGGGCAGAGGGCAAGGCTGGCTCCAATAGTAATAGGCTGCCATTCAGCATTGGCCTAGGGACTTGCATTGGGTTGCCATTGGGTTCCATTCTTTAACTTTGCCACTTGACGGGGGCTTTTGGGTACACATGTGTAGGGTTATGTCAACAAAACAAGCCAGGTTCAGTCCTACATTAAATAAATTGAAACCTGCCTTTTGAAAAGAAAAACCAGAATAAAATTCCAGCCCCTGCAGCATCCAAAGGGCATTGCTTGATTGAGAATAGCAGGTATTGGGCATCAATAGACAGAAGGATGTCAACTTTTGTTGTAGAGTAACACGGAGTTATTCCCATTTCTACAGTGCCAAACACTGTGCTAGGTACTGTGGAGGGAGAGAACAGAAAGAATAACACATGGTTCTTACACTGAAGAACTTACATTTAATTACAAAAGGGGAAAGATCGTCCAGTGTACCAAGGGTTAATCATAACCACAATGCTCATGTAAATGAACCTTTAAGGGCCACAGAGCACTATTCTTACAACTCTATTAGACTGTAAGCTCCTTGAGGGCAGGGGCTGCTTTTTGCCTTTTTTCAAAGAGCATTTAGCATAGTGCCTGACAGATAGTACTTATAAAATAAATATTATTATTATATATTATCATATAATATTATATGTATTACCATATTATATATTATTGTTAAATAAAAATAAATGTTGACCAATTGATTGAATTGTCCTGTGAAGTAGATACTAGGGATATTATAATTGCATTTTCTAGAAGAGGACATTGAGGATCAGAGGGGTTAAGTGACCAGCCCATGGTCACATAGTCAACTAAGCATCAGAGCCGATCACACATCCACCATGCCTTCTACAACCCTATATACTTCTATTACCCTGTTGTTTCTGTCTTTCTTCTTTGCAGCTCAGAGGAGAGTTCTCCAAAGGAAGCATGCCCTTGGAATACCCTCTGCTTATCGGACATGAAGGGAAGCAGCAAGTGTGCATCCCACCCTGACCTGTATGTGGTTGGTCGAGGGTTCCAGAGGGAGTGAAGGTCTGGACCAAGTCAAAGTGCCGCCCAGAAGCCAGTCCGCTGGGGAGGCTCTTTCAGGGAAGCCTCTCCTGACCCCAAGCCAGACTGAGCTTGAGAAGAGCAGATAACAGCCACCCAAGACCTGCTCCGAGTTTGAAACTATGCTGCTTAACGCTGAGCTTGGCTCTTCCATTTTCCTGGGGCACTGTGGGGAACAGAGGCCCCAGAGAGGTTTGGATGCCATCTCCAGGGAAGTCAGCTCTGCAGACCTCTCCTTTCCATCCAGAGGGTTCCTTGGGCTTGGGATCCAGGAGGAAGGAGCCTTTAGAACCCTGGGCCATGTTGCCTATTCTTTTAAGTACTAGCCTTACCCTGGGGATGAGCGCCCAGGTTTGTTAGCATTTCTTCTGTCTGTAGCATTTTATATCTACATAAACCATCTCAGAAAGATCTTCATTAACTTTGGCTGTGTTTCTGCTGTAGTGAAGAGTCAGAAGGATCTTTAAGGCCTTGAGGTTACAAGACCTGAGTCTGAGCTGACACTTATTAGCTGTGTGACCTTGGGCAAGTCACAGAATAGCAAAACTAACAGACATTTATAAAGCACTTTGAGGTTTGCGATTTTCAAAGCTCTTTGCACACATTTTAAATTCCGCCTCACCTGATCCTCCCAACAGTTCTAGAAAGCTGTTACTTTAATGAGTGTTGCCTCCCATTTTGCAGCTGAATGGCTTTCTTAATGTTCACACAGCTAGGGGCAGGGGCAGGATTTGAGCCCAGATCTTTCCTAACCCCTAGTCCAGTGATCTTTCAACTATTCTAGGCTGACTGCAACTTAAAACTCTCCCCTCACCTATAAAATGAGGCTAAAAATAATTAACCAGCAGCTGTTGATTATTATCCTGTTCCTATTGACAAAGAGGATTCGGCAGTAGGCGTGCCTGCACTCACCCTGGGAAGTGCTCCCCGGCCTTACCACAAGGGGAGTCCTGGGGAAGTGCCCAGCTCTCTCAGGACACATCCTCAGAAAGGGGTGTGCCATCCCCAAGCACTGATTCTCTCGGGTTGGCTGCACCATCCCACTGGTCTAAGGGCTGTAGTTAGCATGGATTTGCCCACTAAGAATGCCTCTGAGCCCCCACCTCCTCTCTGAACTGGCTGCACTCCACTGAGCCCTAGCCTCTCTGACCCACTTCCTCACAGGAGTGGAGAGGGACACTTAGGATGCTGTACACCCTGCTTTATTCTTTCCAAAGAATAAAAGGAATAAACAGTACATAACAAGATATTTACCCCACAGCTGTGTCCATTGCTTCTCGGCTCCACCCAGGACACCCTAACCAGCCCATAGGTGATCCCAATCCCAGGAGTTCTAACAAAGATGTAGTTAATAGACTTAGCCTCTTCTGCAAGTAGACAAAAGCATACAAAATACAGCCTAGCTTCTGACTTTTGTGAATGGAGTAGGACCGGTCACTAGAATGGCCCAGGGACTCGGGATCCAGATCTCAGCCTCTCCTCTCCTGCAGGTCATGGAGCTATAAAAGGGTGCAGGCAGATGATCTGATAGCTGGTGTTTTTTTAGTTTTCCTCTCTTTTTTCAATTTATTTATTTATTTTTAGTTTTCAACATTCATTACAGCTGGAGTTTTTAAAAGGGAACTTTAATTGCTTCTTACTGCAGTCCCATTCATCATCTTGCCACCTGGAGGCAGCTGGGTGATGAAGTGGACAGAATCCTGGGCTTGGAGTCAAATCCAGCCTCAGTCACTTACTAGCTGTGTGACCCGGGACAAGTCACTTGACCCTTGTTTACCTTAGTTTCCCCAACTGCAAAATGGGGATGATAATAGTACCTACCTCCCAGGGTCATTGTGAGGATCAAATGAGTTATTTGTAAAATGCCAGACACATAGTAGGCACCATACAGATGCTTATAGTGTTCCCTCCCCCTTCTCTTTTCCTTGTCTGCACTTCACATGACTAGGAACTGTCATATGTCCCTGCCCCCCAACCCTTTTCTTCTTATGGATAGGGCCAATACAAGGCACCATAGAACTGCAGTCATCCAATGGGCATACATATTTTATCCCCCATCACACTTACCTGTGGTATAACGGATAGAGAGCTGACCTTGGAGCAAGGAAGGCCTGACATGCCTTTGACACATGCTGGCTCTGTGACTGTGGGCAGACCTCTAAGATTGCAAGTTCCAGAGAAGGGTCTGATCTGCATTGGTAGAAGGCATTTCCTATACCAGGGCCAGTCCCTGAGTGAGTTTCTATTTCTATTCTGTTTCTGAAACTCTGAGGGTCTTCCCCTCCCAGACTGATTCTTTTGTGAAGACAAACTAGACCATCTTTTGCCTAGTTCTTACCTAGCCTTAAATCACTGAATGGGTGTTGCTTCAGACAAACTGAGCCCTGGGAAAGACCTTAGCTTGCAAAGGCCAAGGTCTCCCTCTGTATCCAGGGGCATCATGGTTGTTCTGACCTATGCCTTGCCACTGCTCTCTGATGACTCTGGAGGAGAAAGTGAGCTGAGGACTGTGGAGCATTCTGCCTCACTTAAATCACTTGCAAGTCAAGACATCACCCTCCTGACGTCATTGATTTTCTTTGGGAATGAAGGATGAACAACAACACCCCAGTCCCTATCCTTACATTACTCACTTCCCAAGTGTGCTGAGAAAAACATTTTGTAAACCACAAAGCACTATAGAAATAGGAATTATTATGATGGAAGCTATCCAAAAATGATTATGGATAATACATTACCTCTCTTGGAATTATCAAGTCTTTCACATGCATTTACTCTGAGGCTCTGCTTAGCAAAGCTGCTTACTCAGGGGACATGGGGGTGAAGCAGGATCTAAGAATCAGGTGGTCCCCCTCCCAAACTCAACTTTGTCTCTCCCCTCACAGTTATCAGTATTTTATGTGTCCTGGTGAGGCCCTGAAGCTATGCTGACTCTGTCTCAATGGGCCTCCAGACCTTGTGCCTTCCCATAGCAAACAGTGGCACTGTAGCACAGGTAGGGACCTCCAAAAGTCTCAGAGACAAAGGGATCCCATTCTTCTTTGGCCGTGTGCTAAAGGTAAAAGATCGTTGTGAGTAGGTCATACAGATTCCAAGTCTTTGTGCTTCCCACAGCAGGAACCAAGCAGAAAATGACATCCTGCAAACCCCACCACCTCCTTAATCCGTGAATAGGCTTCTTAGAGAGTGAAACGGTGGCTCATGAAAAAGGACTTTCAAAAACCCGGGAGGAAAACTGTCACTCTTCTGCTTTTTCTCATGCTGAGGAGAAGGGAGCAGACAGAAGGAGGAAAGGCAACACAGCTCTGAGAGTCACCCCGGACTGAAAACACCTTCCTGACCAGCCTGCTCCGCCCTGCCCTCCCACTGGAGGCCGCTAGGTGGCTCAGTGGAGAGAGTGCTGGAGTCAGGAAGATCTAAGTTCATATCCAACTTCAATACAGTTACTAGCTGTGTGACCCTGGACAAGTCACTGAACCTCCGTTTCCTCATCTGTAAAATTGGGATAACCATAGCACTTACCTCCCAGGGTTGTTGTCAAGATGAGATGCTCAACACAGCGCCTGGCACATAGCAAGCATTACATAAATGCTAGCTATTATTATGACTGTCTTGTTTAGTTGGTTTTCAGTCGTGTCTGACTCCTCATGACCCCATTTGGGATTTTCTTGGCAAAGATAATGGAGTAGTTTGCCATTTCCTTCTCCTGCTCATTTTACAGATGAGGAAACTGAGGCAAGCAGGGTTAAGTGACTTGCCCAGGGTCACACAGCTTGTAAGTGTCTGAGGCCAGATTTGAACCCCAGAAGGTGAGTCTCCCTGACTCCAGGCCCAACACACTACCCACTGTGCCGCCCAGCTGCTTATATTTACTATGATGATCACTGGACCCCAGAGCTCCACCATCATCAAAGTCACACCTGTGTGTTACACAAACAAAATGATTTTGGGCAATTGTTCAAGTGTCCACAGCTCCCTGGGGCTTGGCTAGATGGCCTCCAAGGCCCAGTCCAGTTGTCAGTCTAAGATCCTTTAGCCCTATCCCATTAACACCTCAAAACAGACTAATTTTTTAATCAGATTAGCTATTACCATTTTGGATGCATTAAAGAATATTTGTCCTGACATGAGAAGTAAGTTTCAGTGGGTTGGGGTCAGACAGTCCAGGAACATCTGGACAAACAGCAGCTACCTGGAAGGAGGGATGGGGCACTGACCAGGGCAGGCAAGTCCCCTGGGGTGCTCAGGGGGGACCCTGGCTTTAACTGGGACAACACAAGGGCCTTGATTCAGAGAAGAAAGCATGTAGGGGACCAACAGTGCGAAGAGATATGGCTAAGCTCCACTCAGCAGGGCAGTGGGGAAAAGCTGTGGGGAAGGAGAGCCAAGGTAAAAGGAGGAGCAGACATGGGAAAGGGGTGATGCGGGGCGCCCATCAGATAGCGAGTCAAGGGCCAAGCGGTTCAGTCAGGGGCCAGGACAAGCACTCCCTCTCTCCTACAGCCCCTTCCCACCCTATCTGCTCTGTGTTCCTAAACACCCCACACACGCACGCCTCCCCCTGAGGTTTGCAGAACATAGTGAAAGGCTGTATTATATATAGATGGAGACATGTAAATCAGGAGAGCAAATATGGAGATAGGGAGGGAAAGAGGAAAGATTTCCATAAAAGCTTGTCAAATGAATGAATGAATGAAAAGGAGGAAATGATGGAGTAGAAGGGAGAAAGGAGCTGAAGAGAAAAGAATGTGGAAAGGAAAAGGCCCCCTCTCTCAGGAAATAGGAGAGAAGGAAGGAAAAAAAAGGTTAGAAGGAGACAAAGGAGGAGAGGAAAAGGCAAGTTAGGAGAAGTAAGTCCAGAAGAAAAAGCATGGGCCTGGAACCCAGGTTCTCTACTCACCGCCTGGATGTGTATCCTTGAGCATATCACTCTAGCATATCACTCTACCTCCCTGAGCCTTAGGTTTTTTTTAATCTTTATCTTTATCATCATTTTTTATTTTTATCTCATTTATTTTTATGTAAAATGAGGCATTAAAAGATCTTTGAGATCCCTTTCAAATTTAATATTCTGTGGATGTCTAACCACTGAGGAAAAATACGTTGGGACGGGGAACAGACATCTAAGTAATTTTTCAAAGAGACGACCCAACTTAAATGATAAATATGATGTCATCTCTGAGTCCCAAGAAGTATAGCCAAACACCACGTGGGCATGTTTTTTAAAAGAAACAAATTGCTGGTGAGATGGACCCTCCCAGACATCCAAAACAAAGATAAAGAAGATAGGCTTGGTCCATGTGGATAGAGCCAACACCCTCCTTCCCCCCACTGTCCCCTTTATCTATCTGTCTCTCTTCCCTTCCTCTTTTCCCCTGGCTCAGGATGGAAGAGAGGGGGAATGTTTAGAGACAGTGTTAAAAGATTCATAAGCGCCAGGATGGTCTGCATGCTTTAGAGCAAGAATTCACTTTTAAATTTATTTCGGGTTTAACAGAGAATTGCATCTAAATTTGAATTCTCTGAGTCCTGGAGCAATGGATTCCAGCCTCTATTCATACAAAGTGATGCTGATGTACAAGGTTCTAACAGCTAACAAATCCTGGGTCCTTCGAAGTCAGCCTGAACATCTGCCGATGTAGACCAGACTGTAATCTGGTTTGTTGTGAGAGAGAGATTTTGGTTTAGACTATCAGCTGTTCTCCAGTCTCTGTGCTGCTGCAGCACTGCCTAAAACTAACTCCTAAAACTAACTCTCTTCTCTCTGCCTATTAAAAATCTCCTTCTTCCTTCAAAGGCTGAGTTCAGGTGCCACCTCCCCCAGGAAGTGCTCCCAGATTGCCCTTGCTGGACATGGTCTCTCAGTACTCCATTTTTCTTAGCACACTTCACCCCTGTGATTCCTAGCACACCTTATCTCTTGTATTATAACTATTTGTGGTACCTCGTTAGATTGCAAACTTCTTAAAGGCAAAAACTGTCATTTTTCACGTTTGTATCTCCAATGCCTAATAATGGTACCTTGGGCAAATTCAGCACTTAATAAAGGTTGGTAGAGATGGACAGAATTGGGGGAAGGTGCTGGATTTGGAATCAAGGATTTCTCCGTTCTCTGCTACTTTGTGTCCTAGGCCAAGGCTTTTACCCCTTGTAGGCCTCAGTTTCCTCATCTGTAAAAATAAATTTGTTGGGCTAGTTTAGCCCAAAGGTCCTTTTTAGTCCAAAATCTACACTCCTGTACTGTGTGCTTTAGTGACCTTAAAAGTTCAAACTAGGGAGACAGCTGGGTGGCGCAGTGCATAGAGCACCAGCCCTGAAATCAGGAAGACCTGAGTTCAAATCCAGCCTCAGACACTTCCTAGCTGTGTGACCTTGGACAAGTCACTTAATCCTGTTTACCTCAGCTCCCTCTTCTGTAAAATGAGCTGGAGAAGGAAATGGCAAAACCACTCCCCTGTCTTTGCCAAGAAAATTCCAAATGGGATTACAAAGAGTCAGACATGACTGAACAACAAACAAAACATCTATAAGAAGTTTATTAGGTGCCAAGGATTATATACCAAGTCACTTTACAAATGAGATAATCATTTGATCTTCACAACAAGTCTGAGAGGTAGGTGCTGCTATATCCCCATTTTACATATGAGAAAACAGAGGCAAATAAAGGTTAAGTGACTTGCCCAAGGTCACACACTTAATAAGTAAGTATCTGAGGACAGATTTGAACTCTGCTCTTCCTATTCCAGGCCCAACACTCTATCTACTGTATCACCTAACCACCACAATGTAATGTTTTGTTTTTTCTTCACTTATAGCACATTCATATAGGAATGGGGAAAAAGGAAGTAAAGAAGCCAAGGCCCCTTAAGGGATATGACTCGATGGCCCCTTAAGGGATATGACTCGATGACCCCTAAGCTCTCTTCCAGCTTCATGATCCTATAAGAAATGCCTGGTCAAAGCCAACGTCTGGGAAGAACCACAAGGAGACAAGTTTTGTCATAGTCACTATTTTCCCTATGGCCTACCTGAGGAAAAAAAAAGGAAGTATTTGCTGACCCACATGATTTATTTTTTTTATTGAGGGCTAATACTGGACTGAACTAGGTCTGACACTGAGCGGATGTAAAGCACAGCCATTCCTGCTCCAGTGACTTTACTGTTAATAATAAGCTGGGAATTCAGAAAGAAAATACCTTCATAGTCACTAAAGTTCTCCTCTGAAGTTTTATTGGCCTATGGAGGTCATCCAAGGCTATGCTAGCAGAGTCTACATGTTGACAGGTTTCACAGAGCTGGAAAAGATTCCAATCATGTCCCAGCCACAGGCTGAATATCTGTCACACAAGGACCAGCCTCACTAAATGCAGGAAGACTCACCACCAGAAGGACAGCCACTAGCTAAAGATTTTATTTTGGTCCTAGCACTTAAAAAAAATCTTTCTATTAACAAGCATTTTTTTCATTCCTTTATATCTTCCCTTTCCAATTTAAAAGAAAAAAGAAAGAAAATACTCGAAATGTACTTAATTGAGCAAAACAGATTCCCACATTGTCCACATCCAAAAATGTGTGTCTCATTTTGCATCATGACCATCATAGCCTCTCTTTCAGGAGGTGGATAGCATGTTTCTTCACTGGTTTTCTGGAATCATGTTTTGGTTCATGTACTGGTAAGAGTTATAGAGTATATCCAAGCTGTCTTTACAATGTGATGGTTATTGTATAAATTATTTTCCTGGTTCTGCTCACTTCACTGTGCATCAATTAACACAAGTCTTTCTGTATTTCTCTGAAATCATCCCTTTCCTCATTTCTTATTGCACAGTAATGTTTCATTACAAATACCACAATTTTTCAGCTATTCCCTAGTTGATGGCTATCCCCTTAGTTTCCAATTCTTTGCCACCATAAAACCAATTACTATAAATATTTTCACATGTGTGGGGTTCTTTCCCTCTTTTTTTATCTTTTTGGGGCATGGACCTAAAGGAGATATCACTGGATTAAAGGATATACACAATTTGGTGACTGAGGCAGTTCCAAATTGCTTTCTAGAATGACTAGAGCAATTCATAGCTCAACAGGGGACTAACGTGCCTGTTTTTCCACAGCTTTGCCAACATTTGTCATTTATCTTTTTTTGTCATCTGACCACAGTGATTCAAGGATATTATTCCCTAAGGCTTGGAGGGCATTCTGATCTGCAGAGGTGGAGGAAAGAGCTAAACCAATGAAATCACAAAGTCTATATCAAATATTTTTAATTTCTGAGCTACATAAAATGAAGAGCTTTCAAAATATAGTGACCCTAGTGAAAGAAATCAAAATGACATGGGAATAGAATGCAATATATAAAATTCCTACCACCCTACTTTCAGAGTGCCTATAGAAGATATTTACAACCCAAAACTTTTTTCCAATTACAATAAATGTGGACATTTTAATCTACCCATGTCTGCAAAATATTAAACATAAAAGAATAATAAAAAGATAGCAATTTTTCCTAGGATAATTGAATAATGGTGATGATGATGATGATAAGAGATTATTTCTATAGAAAGTATGTGGTCCAATGGAAAGAATGATGGATTTGAAGTCAGAGAAGCTGGATCTGAATTCAAGCATTTACTTACTACCTTTGGTGATCTTGGGGAAGTCCTTTAACCTTTGGTCCTCAATCTTCATCTATAAACAGAAGTGATTGGACTAGATAACCTCAAGGTTCCTTCCAGCTTTAAATCTATAATCCTATGGTGCCTTAAGATTTATAAAGAGCTTTACATATATTATCTCATTTGAAAAAAATATTTAAAACAGTTCAAAAGAATTCTTGGAGTGAGAGACAAATAAAATATAGTGGCAGAATATCAGTGGCATTTTGCTTGGGTAAGTGTGACTTTCAAAATGAAATACAACCTTCCTCCGCCCCTAACGCAGGTCTGGAGGTGAGTGGTTCTTTAGCATAACTGGAGGTCTTATTTCTTTCCCCCCATTACCTTTTAGTTCCATGTCTCCAATAACTTTATGTTGGTATTCAATAAAGGGCAGGTGGAACAAAGTTAACCTTCTTTCATTCTGAAGTGCCCATGTTTGACAAGACCTGTCTCCTAAAATCCTACAGGGTAGCTGACAAAGGAGTTAAGAAAATTTATTATTGCTATGAAATAAAATGATCCTTTGCATGTAACCACAGTGAATGCAGCCCATAATATATGCATTGAAATGGGCATGGATTGATGGCTGCCGTTGCCTGCTGACACCCCCTCAAGTTCCCACAATGGTTGAGAAAAGACACTTTTTCAAGTGTACAGTGCTTTAAGTGGTCCCATGTCAAAGATTGTGCTCCGTGCCTGTGGTCTGTGCCTGTATAAAGCAGAATTTGTTACACTGTAGTATCATTTACTCATGGCACCTGCCTGAAGTTTATACAAAGTTCCATTAATCCATCTGGACATTTTTATGAAATGTAATTAAAGGTACATACCCTACACAGGGGAGAATGTCCTTAATTCACTCAACACTTTAAGTCAGTTTTATAGCAGAACTCTTGACACTGCTGAGTTGATTGCACTCACAGGGTCCACACTGGAACTAGGTGGAATTTCCCTAGGTCCCTCTACCAGTCCTGGGAACAGAGAAGCAGAGAGTGAGAAGGGAGATCTAGAGACAATCTGGCAGCCAATAGGAAGTCAGGATCTCTTTAGGCTTGACTGATGGCACCAGAAGGGGATAAGTGATGCCTGTGGGGGGCCCTAGGAAGGCAGAAGAAAGAGGGGAGCAAGGCAGATAGAGACAAAGATCTAGAAAGAGAGACAGAGAAACAGAGAGAGATAGAGAGACAGAAACACAGGGACAGATATGGAGACAGAGACACAGAAACAGAAAAAGAGAGAGAGAAGAAAAGAAAAAGGAGTAAAATGAAAAAGGAAAAGGAAGGGGGAAGAAGGAAAAAGAAAAGTTACTTGCTTTTTGCATTTTTCCCCTTTTATCTTTATGTCTTAAGAAGACTCCACAGTATGCCTGAGTAATGAAGCTGGAGAGGACCTCAAAGGTCATGTCGTCCAATCCCCTTATTTTACAGAAGAGGAAACTGAAATCCAAGACGTTAAACAATGATGCCAAAGTCACAGAGGCTAGAATTGTGCTTACTGAATCGTACTGCCCCATCTTCAAGGACAGGAGGGTCTTCCTACTGTCTCATTACAATTCACTTTAACCCATTCTGTCTTGTATTGTTCCTCGGTGGAAAAACAAAACATCCCAGGAAGACAAATAAATGTGGATCAAGCAATCTGCTCCCCTCCTATCCTTCCCTTTATTGACCACCTGCAATACCAAGAAATATTCCATCTCAAAATTCCCCACTACTGCTGCTACCTTCCCAGGGGATGATCTCTCCACATCAGTTGTCTCTTACACTACAAGGATAAATGGGAATTCTGGGGGGAAATAGCCAGAACAGGGATAGCCTCCTTCCCAAGATAGAATGTGCTTTATATTGAAATGGTTCCTAAGCAATAGAAACTAGGGGAAGTGATATAAAGGAAATAGAGACTTGGGGATAAAGACCACCACCACCATGAAAATTATTTATCAGTTGGATCTTTGGAGAGTAGGGAGAAAGTTTAGAGGAAACCACAAGCCCTTTGTTATTTTAAAGGCTATTTTTCTAGTAATTTGTGATTTTTGACACTGGATAATTTCCTGACCCTCAAAATACTCAAGGTAAACCTACTGTCAAATGGCATCCCCCAAGAAGGTTATTATAAAAGGGCAACTAGAGGCAGCTAGGTGGCACAGTAAGAGCGCCGGCCCCGGAGTTAGGAGGACCCAGGATCGGTTCTGGCTTCAGAAAATTAGCACCCACCCATAAAAATGACTAGTCGTGTAACCTTGAGCATGTAACTTAACCCCAATTGCTTTAAAAACAAATAAAAGGGCAACTTTTGTGGGGGGGAGAGGTAATTGGGATTAAGTGACTTGTTCAGGGTCACACAGCTATTAAGTGTCTGAGTTCAGATTTGAACTAGGTCCTCCTAACTCCAAGGCCAGGTAACATTTTTCCAAAAAAGTAGATTTAGCAGAAACAGTTGAGCTAGGCAGCTGGTGACAGAACAGACAGAGTGCTGGGCCTTGAGTCAGGAAAAACTAAGCTCAAATCTGACCTCAGACACTTATTAGCTGTGTGACCCTGGGCAAGTGACTTAATCTGGTTGCCTCAGTTTTCTCATCTATAAGATGGGGATAATAATGACACCCACCTCCCAAGGTCAAATGATAGAATAATTATAAAGTGCTTAGCACAGTGCCTGGCAGACAGAAAGCCTCCTATAAATGTTAGCTCTTATTATAAACCTGTAGGAACTAAGAAAATAGTAAGACTAAACTTTAAATGGCATGTAGTCTCTTACCTATGAAAAACCACCACATGCCTAGAATATTATAGTAGCCTCCTAATCAGTCTCCCTCTTCCAGACAGAGACCAAGTGGATATTCCTCAGGCACTTCTGACCATGTCCACTCCCTTACTCAAGAAGCTAGAGTGGCTCCCAATTGCCTTTAGGATAAAATATAAACTCCCCTGTTTGGCATTTAAAGCCCTTCCTAGCCTGCCTTTCCAGGCTTACTGGGATCAGAGATTTAGGAGTGAGGGGTCCCCAGACACTATCTAGTCATTATACAGATGAGGAAATGGAAACCCAAGTTTACTTCAAGCTAAATCAATTCCCAGAGTCCCACAGAGACCAAGTGTCAGAACTGGTATTTGAACCTGGGTTAATCCAGCATTCCTCACTCTCTTGCACCCCTCCCTCCTCTTATTCCATGCTGATCTCCTTCACACACTCTTTGTTATGACCAAACTGGCCTGTCTGGAGTTTTCTGTATATAACATACTTCCTCTAATTTCCTTCCTTGCCTTTGCCCAAGTTACCACCATTGCCTAGAATTCACCCCACCTTAAGGAATCCCTAACATTTCTCAAATTTCAGCTCAAGTACCAGCTTCTACTAGAAGCCTGAACTGAAAATTACTGTTTGTTCTTTATGTCTATATATTTATCTTTCTATGTTCATGTTGTTGCCCAATAATGCAAGAACCCAATCTGTTACATGGCTCCATGTCAGTAAACCACCTGAAGCTTTTGGCCACTCTAAAGGCTGGCTGAAAGTCAGTTCACCTGAGTCTTTTTGGGAGTTAGATGGCCCACTGCCTGTAATCACAGAGCTTTTTTAGCAGCCAGCTGGAGGCTTCATCTGGTCCCTGAAGGTGGGACCATATCAAACCAAGGACATACTAGAGTTTTCTGAAGAACTCTCTGAGCACTAGGCTAACTCAGAATTCAATAGAAAGCCTAAATTTCTAGATTTCCCCACAAAGTTCAGGTCAGTTGTAGGAAAGGTAAGTGGTGGCCCAAAGTGGCCCACAGTTGCCATGGGGACTGGCAGAGGGCAGTCAAGCCTAGGAGGAGAGAGATTCATAAAATCCATTAATGAAGTCTAGGGAGAGAAGCGTCAATGACATCTGGAGCTAGTTTCAAAAATGCCAATGGGCTAGCTTTGGGTTTTTCAACCCATTAGCTTGAGGTCAGGTTGAGTGCTCAAAAGACAACAAAACTGAGGCATCAGATCCAAAAAGCAAAGTAACAAAAAAAAATGTTAATGCCAACATCTCAACAGAGTCTACCCTTAAACAGAGGGGAGAAATGATGCTTATCAGGAAGAGGCAAAAGGAGAAACCAGGCCAATGGGAGAATCATGGTAAAATTCAACAGGAACTATGGACCAAGTGTCCAACAAGCATGGTGGTCAGAATTCACAGGGTCTATTAGTGGGGGTGGCAGTGAGGCAGTCCTGACCATCCTGAATTCTTTTTTTTTTTTTGCTTTTCGGAAGGCAATTGGGGTTCAGTAACTTGCCCAAGGTCAGACGGCTAGGTGTTTTTGTTTTTTTGTGTGTGCGTTAAGCGTCTGAGGCTGGATCCGAACTCAGGTCCTTCTGACTCCAGGGCCAACGCTCTACTCACTGCGCCACCTAGCCGCCCCATCCTGAATTCTTGATGGAGCCAAGACTCGGCTGCAAAATATGGCAAGTAACTATTGTATGCTCAGGGTCTGTGTGGGTGGTTCTGGTTTCTTTAAGCCTGTCTTCCCTTTCCTTTACTAGGAATTTATATTTGTTCATATAATTTCTCTTTCTTTTCCAAATGGAAGAACAGGGTTATAGTGAAGGAAATGCCATAAGCAAGGAATTATTCTACTTTTTTTCTCTTACTCTGCCTCTTTGAAAGGGTAGCCCTGAGGAGCCTGCCAGTCTTAAAGAGCCCATTAACCCCTGCTTAGAGCCATGCTTGCTAGTTCCAAAAAATAATCATAACACCCATTTATACCATGAATCAAGAGTTGCAAAATGCTTTCCTTGCAACAGCTTTGTGAGTTCAATAGTGCAGGTGTCATCTTTTTATGGTTAAGGAAACTGAGGCTCAGAGGAGGAGAAAGGAGAAGCATTATATTGGAAAAATGTTCTGTATTCTTCCTCAAAGGGGCAGAAAAATGTGCAAGGAAACCTGCTGCACAAGAGTGTTATCCCAAAGCCATGCTGAGAGATGTGATGGAGCAGTGGGAAGATGAGGGGGTAAAGAGACAAAGGAGGAGAGGAGAGCCATTCCATCACAGATCGTGGGGTAAAAGGTCCTGAAGAACCACTGGAAAATGACTACCCAAATAAAACCGACTTATGGAAACAGACACCAAAGCACTAGAGAGAATCCACATAATGTTAGTAGACACTTTATTCTCTGAAGGTCTATACAGAAGAAAACAGCACCCAGGAGTACCAGATACGCCAAGGTCCATTAGGCAACAAACATTTGCAAATCTGTCACATTCTAAGGACAGTGGGACCCACAAACGCTCTTTTATCCCAGCTCTTTGCCATTGAAGACCTGGCCCAAGAGGTGCGAGCACCAGCAAAGGCTTGTCAGTCATATGTGGGCAAGACAGGTTTGAAAAGCCAATAGTTTTTATCAACTCTTGAGCAGACAAAACGTTAGTCTGTTCCTCGTACACCTGACAGACTCCATTCTGACCTCACTGAATTTCCCATGTTTGCTGGACCCTGCCAGCCTATTCGGTTGATGCGCCTGATTTAATCTTTTCTTATCACTTCCATCCAGGCATCTCTTTACAATACATGGAGGCAGCTGGGTTGCTCAGTGGACTGAGCACAGGACCTGGAGTCAGGAAGATCTGGATTCAGATCTGACCTAGCTGTGTGACCCTGGGCAACTCACCTCACTCTGCCTGAGAAGGAAATGGAAAACCACTCCAATAGTCTTGCCCAGAGAACCCCGTGGAGATTGGACACAAATGACTTGGCTTCAGTTGAACTGAAGGACGGAACAACGATTAGAGCACGTGGATTGACAGTGAAAGACCAGGGTCTGGACTTGGTAACCACCCCTCTTTCTGCTCTTTCTTTACCTATGTTCCCCTCTTCACCCCTTTGGTCAGACTAGCTAGGCCAGGCCTTGGACTTCTAGCACCCCCAATCCATTCCCAGCAGCAGCAGCAGCAGACCAGACTGTGACACTAAACAGACCTGCAGAAACAGAGAACTTAGGATAACAGGGTTATTGGCGTAGAGCTAGAAGGCTCCTTGGAGGCCACCTTCTTATTTTACAGATGAAGAAACAGGCCCATATAGGTTAAGTGACTTGTCTAAGGTCATGCAGCTGGTAGTATCTGAAGCAGGATTTGAACCAAGGCCCTTTGCCTCCAGAGATAATGGTATTCCCACTGTCTCTTTTGACTCCGTGTTCATTGTTTAAAAAAAGCAGTGACACAGGTTAGCACCTGGCAGGACCCAAGGAGGGTAGCAGCTTCTGTGGTCAGAAGCAGTGGCATTGCCATCTTTCTATGCCTAAGAAGCTAGGAAGTAAAGGGAGTGGAGAGGAGGACAGGTATGTCTTTAGAAACATTCAGGGGCCTTGGAAAGGGACATGAAGCCCTATTTGGTTACATTGGTCTGTGGTCAACAGTTGAGTCTAGCAGGGTAGGCATTAATGAAACTAAGACTATGGGTTCAACCCATGTGTTGTGTTTCCTATACAGAGAAAGCCTTTGCTCTGCAGTCACAGACTGTATCTTTAATCCCCATCAATCATCTTTCAGGCATATCTATTGGCCACAAGAATGAATAGGCAAGGCTGTGTGAAATCACCCCTACTACTAACAAAAAAAAAAAAGCTACTTGAGCTTCTATCCTATTCATAACAGCCTTCATTTCTACATCTAAAGAATTATTATAACCAACGGTAATAAGTTAAACCTCATCCTGTGCCTGCCCTCTAACTCTCCAAGAAATTACCAGAGAAATGACCCAAGACCATGCCATTCTGTTGCCTGCAAAGGGATAATGTGGGAATGGCCTGAGATGGAAAGCTCCCAAGGCATACTAGAAGCACTACTATGTGACATCTGTCTTTGAGGCCATGTCCATGAGTTAAAGTACCAGATAGGACCTAAGAGTTTGGGAATTATTTTTTTAAAGTACACAAGTGAGTATTCTTGACCTTTCAAATGAATTTTTTAAAAAATCCTCAATCGAGATGGCTAGGTGGCGCAGTGAGTAGAGCGCCGGCCCTGGAATCAGAAGGACCTGAGTTCGGATCCGGCCTCAGACACTTAATGCACACACAAACAAAAAACAAACAAACAAACAAACAAACAAAAAAACTAGCCGTGTGACCTTGGGCAAGTTACTTAACTCCAATTGCCCTCCAAAAAAAAGCAAAAAAAAAAAAATCCCCAATCACTGGGGCAGGACCTAAGTATTCAAGATGACAGGCTTGGAAATTGGAGATAATGTAAAGTAGGAAAGCATATAATTCTGTCACTGAGTCCAGACATATGCCCTGGAAGTTGTACATTCCTAAATATTCTGGAAAAACCTCTTCTAGATTCTGGATTCCTGATAAGGTGCAAGGTTCTAGAGGAAATGTTGGTTCCACCTTCTTCCCAGTTCTAGCTCCACCCTTATGAGTGTTGGAGTGGGAAGAGGAGGAAAAAGACAACGTTTAGGGAGGCCACTAGGTGGCTCAGTGGATAGAATGCAGGGCCTTCAGTCAAGGACTATGATTCTATCAGCCACATGCATATCACAATGGTAACTTAGAGTCTTGGAAACTTGCCTTGAATTGAGAGGTGGAAACTTGCACAATTAGTAAGAGTCAGAAATAAGATTCGAGCCAGGTCTTCCTAGTTCCAAGTCCAGCACTCCATCTGCTATATCCCACTCAAGTGAAGGAAGCCTGGAAGTTAGCTTGGAATATAATTAAACATAACCCGGCTAATCAAACAATCAATCAGTCAGCTGAATGCATCTCTAAAGGTAAGGACAGTCAGCTCTTGGTGCCTTTGGAGGCACTATCAGGCTTCTTACTCCACCCACCCCACTCCACTGGCACTCTGACCTCACTCAGTTGGAGCTGGACAGGACAACTGCAAGTACCCTGCTAACCCTGCCCTTAGCTGGAAGGCAACTAACCCAAGGGCCCAATTCTCTCTGGGGACACACATAGGTGCCTATCCAAAATAGATAAGCTTTGAAATATCCTGATATGATCACAGACATGCACCTAGGGGCTGGGGGGAATCCCTATCCAGCCCTGGATAAAACCTGAAGATTTACAGGGAGTAGAAAGGTTGTGCAAATTTCTGGAGGGCTTTAGCTAAGCAAGTCTAGCTGGGCAGGTCTCACCCCAAGCCCAAATTCTCCCTAAGCTTCTTGGAGAAGCTCAAAACCCTTGTGTGGAACCTGGAGCCAACCAGAAACTGTCCCCAGTCTAGAGCTGGTTTATTCATGTAGGGGCTTCCTAAGCCTGTCCCAAGCCCTGAGGCCACAGAGACTGGGAAAAGGCCCTGAGTTTGAAGTGTGCAAATAAGTACCCTGCTACCCAATTTCCAAAGGTGCCAAATTCCTTTGGACTGATTTATGAATTGGCACAGAGACCTTAGATTTCCAGGTTCTACCTTTCCAGTATGTCAGTACAATAGCCTCAGGTTCAGTTTTCCCTTGGCCCAATTCTGTCAAATTACCACTGATCCATCCAGTCCCTCAACATCCTATTCCTGAGATTAGGGCTCTCATTCTCTGGCTCCCTCAAAAATCAACAAGTACTAGTTCTTTGCATCTGAGATCTATCTTTTCTCCTTGATTCCTTCCCAATCTCATGCTATGTTCCATAAAATAAAAACCTATACATTCATGTAAGAGAATCACCAGTAAAACTGACTAAATGTGGGATATCATTTAGGGCTACTTAAACTCTACCCCCCCAAAAAAAACCCTAAACTATCAGATACACCCTGAAATTGGTCTATAGTAATGCAAATATCAAGTTAATGATAATTTTAGATTTAAAAACCCCACAAAACAATGAGCCCAAAACGAGATTCTTCAGACTTTAAGGATTTTCCTTAGATGACTACAAAAGGCAAAAGAACTATTGGCCCCATCTATTTATTCAGCTTATCTCAAATTGGACCTAACTCCCTAATGGCCTTAGACATCTTTAAACAGCTCTACCCATTTGAGTATAACTAATCTGACCATTCACGGATGGGTTTGGTATATTTGCAAATAAGCAGGTGTTCACATATAGACTATAACATATATAAATAATGTCCTGCCTTTTCTTTCTTTTTTAACACCATCACAGAATAACTCACAATTTGTTGTGTTTATGATTTTGTTTGCATTTGTGCTTTTGTTTTTGGTTTGTTTATTTTTGGTTTGTTTGTTTGTTTTACAAAAATACCTGTGTAAACTTCTCTGGGGATAAAAGAGTGCGAGAAAATAAAACCTTAGAAAAATAGGTGTTTTTTAATTCTACCTCAAAATAAACTATATACATCTGAAACTCTATAGGTCTATTCTACCAGTAGATTCTTCCATCCGAAAAAAAAAAAGAGTTAAAAAATTAATTGCCCAACTCAGATCCATGTTTTATCCAGCTGAAAGTTCTTGAGCTGCCAATGGTCTCAAAGTGGGGGACAGCACCCCATTTGTTCCTCCCCCAGTCCCCAACCCCTGTCCCTACTCCGTCTCACTGAAAGTTCGAGTCCAAGATTTCCTGGAGCATCTTGCTGACTTTCGTTGGCTGTCCAGCAGCACAGTCCTGCAGTCGGGTCCCCATTTGCTCATAGAGGCTCTTGGTTAGCTGACACACAACAGTGCGAACGTTGCCACTATGTCCCGGCAGAACCCCGTTCCCAATCATGTTGTTTAGGAAGTACCAGAGAACTGGGAGGACGTGTCGTTCCACACCCAGAGGTTTCTGGGAGTAGACTGAAGTCACAAGCACTGTGGGGCAAAGAAGACCAAAAGTGACCTGAGTCATGACTTATTTCCCATTGTTGCTTTCCACTTTATATGTTGACCACTGATCAGCCAAACCAAGTCAGCTCCACCATGCCAAAAGGTGAAGCTGACCACTGCCCCACCCTCTGACTCCATGCACCAGCTCCAACCTAGATGCATGTGTTGGCACAATCAAGAAACCTGAGATACCAAGAGGAATCAGGTCATATTTGGTCACCTGGAAAGTTGAAAGCAGTCATTGAGGGTAAGATACAGCCTGGGAGACAGTCTGGCTTGCCTAGGTCCTTATTATAATTTCCTTGTGCAATCGGAGTCCATCCTCCACTTAATGCTCATTTCATGTTATTTCCCTTCATCCACTCAATGTTCCAGGTATACTTACCTTCTTCCTGTTCTACAAACTTGATATTTCATCCCCTACCTCTCTGTCCCCATGCTTGGAAGGTGCTGCCTCCTCAAATTTGAATCTTTCTCCTTCCTCAAGGTTAAGCCTCTAAAAGATTCCTGTGGCTCAGTGAATAGAGCACTAGCCCTGGAGTCAGAAGGACCTGAGTTCAAATCCAGCCTCAGACACTTACCATTTACTAGCTGTGAGACCTTGGGCAAGTCACTTAACCCCAATTGCCCTGTCTTCCCCCTTCAAAAAAAAAGATTTTCCTGATTCCCTTGTACCCCCAGTCCTTAAAGCTTTGCCCCCTCGATTCATCTTGAATCTACTTACTTCTTTACTTGGTATATCCACCAATCTGTTATCAAAAAAAAGCATTTATTAAGTACCTACTGTGTGTCTGGCACTGTACCAAGCATTGAGGCTGCAGACAAAAACAGTCCCGACATTCAAGGAAGTCTAATGGAGAAGACAACATGCAAACAATGTACAAACAAAATATAGACAGGATGATTAGGAAATAATCACAGAGGAAAGCCACTAGCATTATAGAGGACTGGGAGAAGGTCAGATATTAGCTAAGAAGAAAGCCAGGAAGCCAAGAGGCAAAGACAAGGAAGGAAAGAATTCCAGGCCTGGGTAACAGTCAGTTGCCCTAAATTGGGAGACAGGAATAGCAAGAGGAGGACAATATCCCTGGATCACAGGGTATGTGGAACAGTGTAAGGTATAAGAAGACTGGGAAGGTAGGTGAGGGTCATATCTTGAAGGGCTTTGAAAGTCAAACAGAGGATTTTGTATGTGATCCTGGAGGCAATAGGGAGCTACCAGAGTTTATCGGACAGGTGGGTGACATGGACAGAACAGACCTGTGCTTTAGGAACATCACACTTTGGGAGCTGAGTAGAGGATGAACTGAAGTGGGGAAAGACTTGTGGCAGGTGGCTCTACCAGCAGACATCTGCAACAGACCTAGCAGAGGTGATGAGGGCCTGAAGCAAGATGGCGGCAGCATCACAGGAGAGAAGAGGGAGCATACAAGAAATGCTGTGAAGATAAACTCTATGGATTTTGGCAACAAATTGAATGGGGGGGTGAGAGACTGAAGGAGCTGAGAATGGAACCTAGGCTGGGAGACTGGGAGGATCATAGAAGTGGAGGAGAATTTAGAAGAGGAGAGAGTATGGAAGCAAAGGAAGTTATTTCAGTTTTGGACATAATGAGTTTAAGATGTCTATGGGAGAACCAGTTCAAGATGTCCAGTAGACAGCTGGTGATGTGAGACTGCAGGTTTGGAGAGAGGTTAGGGCTGGATAAATAATTGTAAGAATCATCTGTAGAGAGATGAGAAATGGATCTATGGGAACTAATGAGATCACCAAACAAAATAGTTTATAGGGAGAAAAGAAGGGAGCCAGGAGAGAGTCTTAGGAGACACCCATGTTAGCAGGCATGACTTAAATGAAGATGCAGCAAAGGAGATGGGAAGAGAGTAGTCAGATAGGTAGGAAGTGAACCAAAGAACTAGAGAGCAGAGAGTATCAAGAAGGGAAGATTGACCTGTCAAAGACTGCCTGTTATTAACTCATTTAGGAAAGGAACCACTTTCCATTTTTGTCCTTTTACTTTTTCTCTTAGCATATGGCATAGTGCTTTGCATATAGCAGGTTATTAATCTATACTTGTTAAATTGAATGAAATTGAATCCAACTAACTCTGTGACCTTGGGCAAGCTGTGTTCATTTCTCTGACCAGGATTATGAGGGGTCTCTGAAGTTGATCAGGTCCCACTGGCTAAAAGGAAGGGTCCAGAGATGGTGAAGATATCACAGTAAGCAGGTTTATTTTCCGCATCTGCTAGTTTCACCTAAGACATTCAAAGACAGAAAGACAGATGGATAGATAGATAGATAGATAGATAGATAGATAGATAGATAGATAAATAGATTAAGCACTTACTATGGGCCAAGGCACTGTGCTAAGTGCTAGGGATACAAATGGCATGAAAGTATGATGGACACCTGGATGAAGACAAGACAAGGTCAAAATTGACCTATCAGATCTCAGGCTGGTTCTGGGGATGGAATCCAAGGTTCCAGTGGGGAGAGGAGATAGAGATGATGGCCTGAGTGGAGATGGTATGGAAATGGTCAGGAAATTCAGTGGAGAGGAGATATATGTGAGAGATGTTGTAGAGATAGAAATGGCAAGGTTTGACATCTGATTTGACATGTGGAGTAATTAAAAGTGGGGAATCTAGGATGACACCAGGATTGCAAACCTGGGTGACTAGATGGATAGTCTTGCCCTTGATAGTACCAGGGGAGTTCAGAGCTATCCCATGATGGGATGTACTACCTAGGGAAGTAATGAATTCTCCATCACTGGAGGTGTCCAAGCAAAAGCTGGATGAACTGCTGGGGAGTTCCTATATAGGGAAGATTGGATGAGAGCCTTTCCAGCTGAGGGTCTGAGGGTCAAGAATTCTAAGATGCTAAGACTCCCTTCTACTACTTCAAAGTGTTTGTGGGAGAAGATAATGAGTTCTGTTTTAGACATATTGACCTTGAAATGCCTACAGCTTGAAATGTACAATAGAAAGGTGGTGATGCTGCACTAGATGTCAGGAGAGAGACTAGAACTAGAAAGGGAGATTTGGGGATCACATGCTTAGAGACGGTCTTTGAATCCATGGGAGCTGATGAGGTTACCCAGTGAGTGAACACATAATGAAAAGAGAAATGGGACCAGGGCCATTAGATGGGACCTACAGTTTAATAAAGTGATATGGATGACGGGTCACCAAAAGAGGCTGAGAAGGAATGGTAGGAAAGGAAGGAGAAGAGCTGAGAGAGGAGTATCCCAAAACCCAGAGGAAAGAGTTTCTAAGAGAGAGCAGTCAACAGAGCTAAATGCTACAGAAAAGTATGAGGCCTCAGAAGAGGATCTTAGATTTGGCCATTAATAGATCATTGATAACTTTGGAGGGTGTAGTTGAGTGATGAGGTCAAAAGTCAGATTGCAGGATTAGAAGAAAGTGAGAGAATGGACAAGAGAGTACTGAGTGTAGAGAGCTTTTTTTTTAGTTTGGTGAAGAAAGAAAGGAGAGATACAGGATTAGTGGATATGGTCAAATCTAGTTAGACTTTCTTAAGGATAAAGGAGACATGACCATATTTGTACAAGGCAGGAAAAGAACCATTAGATAGGGAGAGAATGAGGAGTTAGAGGGAGAAGAGGGATGAGCTCTCTACTAGAAAAGATAGGAGGATGTGGGGTGTTAAGACCATACATAAAGACTTAGTGAAGAGGACTGTATTTTCATTGGAGACTAGAGTAAAGGAGAAAACAATGAGGGACGGTGTCAAGGGGTTGTAAGAAACTGTTGCGAGCTTGTGAGATAAGGAAAGCAGAACAAAGGGAGTTTATACTGAATGACCTTGAAGTCAGTAAAATATAAGGGGATGATCTCAATTGAGATGGTGATAGGGAGGGGATGCCATGGAAGGATTGAGAAGAGAAGAGAAGGCTTAGAATAGTCATGATGGGGAACTTCTCTCTTAATTAGAGAGAAATAAAATTATTATCTTGATACAGTGAAGGGCTCACGTGGCACGGTTGTGCCTTACTCCAGTTCCATTCAGCAGCATCTGAGTAGAATAAAAGAGGGAAGTGATGGGAGTAATCCAGGATTAGGGTTTGGCAAGATATGAGCAACTGTAGGAGGATGCGGGGAAACGATTCCAAGGCAGAGGACAGTATAGAGGCCAGCTGGTTCACCAAGGAGTGAGGTTGGGTAGCCAGAGGAGGAGTGAAGGCCTGGGAGAGTCCTGAGGAGTAGAGGGAGTAGAGGTCACAGTGAGGACAAAGAAGAAGCTGAGGATGGAGAAGGAATGGGAAGGAACATGATGGTGGAAGAATGAGAGTAGCTCCGGCTGTCACCCTGATGTGGACGACTCTCTTTCTCACCAGCCCTGAGCTATAGTCCTTGATCTCCAGCTTAGTGATGGACGCCTCCATTTGAATGCCCTGCCATCACTTGAAACTGGACGTGTCTTATACTGAAACCATCCCGTGCATCTTAAAACTGTTCTTCCTCCTGACTTCCCTGTTCCCTGTTCCCTATTTTTCTGTCACTTGAAAACAGGCCCTTTGAGTTATCCTTAACTCTTCTCTATGCATGGCCTATGCACGGCCATTCAGTCACCCTTTTGTCTCAATCCTTCTTCTGTAACTGGTAAAGACTCTTCCTTCTGAACTCCCCTCTCAATTCTTCTTCTATAAAAAAGTCTCCTTTACAGTCAGACTGGTTAGCTCACCATCTCCCAAATTCTTCATTTATTTCTACATCTATACCTTTTTATACAATGTTTTCTTCACCTAGAATGTCCTTCCCATTCACTTGACAAGTATTAGTAAAGTATGTACTATGTGCCAGGCACTGTGCATTTTGTGTCTATCTGAAAGACACCCTTTGGCCAAGGCTAAGATTTCGGTCAAATCCTCCCTTCTCCCAATGCCTTCCTCACTACCCCATCCCCCATCGAGCTCCGGTCTCTGAAACACTAGAGCACACCTAAAACAGAACAATAAAGCAAAGAATGAGAACGAGAGACAAAAAGTAATAAACCACCATAGCAATATATCCAATAAATCATTCACTGAATCAAATTAAAGAGATACTAAGGACACAGGAAGTAATCAACATAATTAATCGTGTCAAAAACAAAAGCATTTAAAACCGCATTTATATCAATAGTTGGATTAAAAAGCCTTGACAAAGTACATTCACTTATGCTGAAATCTTTTATTTTTAATCAGGGAACAGGGAAGTCAGGAGGAAGAATGGTTTTAAGATGCATGGGATGGTTTCAGTTTAAGACATGTCCATTTCCTGTAACACTCATTTCATACTTAGCATGCATTGCCTTGTACATTGGTTATTGTTCAATTGCTTCAGTCATGTCTAACTCTTTGGAACCCCATTTGGGGTTTTCTTGACAAAGATAGTGGAATGGTTTGCCATTTCCTTCTCCAACTCATTTTACAGATAAGGAAACTGAGGCAGACAGAATTAAATGACTTGCCCAGGGTCAACCAGCTAGTCAGTGTCTGAAGCCAGATTTGAACTCAGGAAGATGAGTCTTCCTGACTCTAGGTCTGGTACCCTATCCACTGTAACACCTAGCTACCCCTAGCTGCATAATTGGTAGTTGTTTATTTAGAAATGTATCTAATCTCCCCAAAAGTAAGTATTTATTTATTAACCAGAGTTATGGAATGTTGAAATCAGAAAGGACCTTAGTAGATTACTTATTCCTCATTTTTCAGATGAGGAAATTGAAATTCAAAGTGGATATGTGACTTGCTCAAGGTCACAAAGCATGTCAGCAGGAAAGAGAAGATCAGACCCCACCCCAGACTTACCAACACTCATTCCATGGGTCTTCCTACTTTACACCCTGCCTCCAAGATGAACTGTCTCTGACTGGATCTTATAATTCTCTGTACTACCCCTCTCCCCAAGAGCTTACAACATAATAGACATTCATTAAATTCCTACTGATATATTTGTTATTGTTGGGGGAGATGGAAAGAAGGAGTAGTAAAGGGATAGGTCTGGGTCTTAACTAAAAAGGGAGAATGGGAATAAGACTTCTATAGTACCTACTATGTACTAAGCAAATAGGGGTGGCTAGATGGTGCAGTGGAGAGATCACTGCTTGGAATCAGAAAGACTCATTTTCATGAGTTCAAATCTGACCTCAGACATTTACTAGCTATGTGATCCTGGGTAAATCATTTAACCTTGTTTGCCTCAGTTCTTCATCTATAAAAATAAGCTGGAGAAGAAAATGGCAAACCACTGCAGTATCTCTCCAATAAAACCCCAAAAGGGATCACAAAGAATTGGACACAACTGAATAACAACAATGCCAGGCACTGTGCTAAACACTTACAAATTGTATCTCATTTTATCTCACAACAATTCTGTGAGATAGGTGCTATTATCATCCCTATTTTACAATTAAGGAAACTGAGGTAGACAGAGATTAAAATGACTTGCCAGGGTTACATAGCTAGGAAGGGTCTGAGGCTGTATTTGAACTGAGGTCTTTATGACTCCAAGCCTAGCACTCTATCCACAGAGCCACCCAGCTGCAAAGAAGGCTGATGTTGAAGGTGCCAAATAATGAGGGGGGGAAATCTACTTTCAATACTAAAGAATTGAGTTGAAGGTAATGAGAATTCTACTCTAGGAAGGATCCAACAGGACAGGACTAGCAACTTAAAAGTTATTTGCAACAACAACAGAGAGAGAAGGAGGGAAGGAGAGAGGGAGGGAGGGAAGCAGGGAGGGAGGGAGGGAGGGAGGGAGAGAGAGAGAGAGAGAGAGAGAGAGAGAGAGAGAGAGAGAGAGAGAGGATAACTGAGGTTTTTGTTCTCCCTGAAATTCAGAGAAGTCCCTTAGACAGACAAGGGACAGAAGGTACCTTACAAACCTATGCCTCTGGATTGTCAGATTCCATCTATCAGATACCTGCCTCAGGTCATGATTGTCCAAGACCAACCAGTTAGTGGTTGGCAAAAACCTGACCTGTTATTGGCCAGCATTATCCTCTCCATTGCACAGAAAGGATGCAGCTTCCAGGTAGGCACATCCAAATGAACCCAGTGGGGCAAACATTTACTCACAGTCAAATAATTTCATCCCGCTGCTGGCCTAATCACCAATGGCAGGATGAAGAAAGAACTAATGATTCTATAATCACTCTATGACTCTCTTCTGCAGGCTGATCTTCCCATAAACCACAGAGTGAGGCACGGTACCAGGACAGGCGGTATCCACAAAGCAGGTCAGGGATGCTCTCAGCATGCCAGGTTGTTAGGCAGGGATGGCAGACCCTGGTCATCTGCTCCCTCTGCTGTCAGGTAAGTGTAGGTTATGCCCCTATAGAGCCACAAGATAACACACAATTGCTTTACTGAATGGCCCAGCCCTCTACACAATGGATGACCAGATCAGCTGGGAAATGAGGGACTAAAGAAGACTAGAGCACCCAATCCAGTGATAGCTGAAGTGTGATTATCATCTGCCCTTTCAGAGAGCTGTATTTTCATAGATCATAGGCTCCTAGTTCTAGAACTGGAAGCAACCTCAGAGACCATGTATCTAGTCCCATTCCCTCATTCTACAGGTAAGGAGATTGAGTCTCAGAAAGTTTCAATGAATTGCCCAAGGTCACACAGTGGAGGAATAAGTGGAATTAGAACCCATGTTCTCTGATTCCAGACCCAGAATTTCCATCCATGGACAGCAATGCAATAGGACTGGCTAGGAGGTGCTCAGGATCAGGAATTCAGCTAAGCTAGCAGGGCTAGCAGAGCAAAGCTTTAGAAATGGAAGCAGTCTATCCCAAGGACATCAGTTAAGATTGGGAGAAGCAAGTGCATGTAAGCTGGGGACAGAACAAAGAAGACCAAAGGAATTCAGGACAGGCAGCACTGGCTTGCAAGAAACACCACGAGGAATGCTGGTCCCGGGCTGAAGGTCTAGGATCCACTTTGCCTTATCCCACCCTCCTAGGAACAATTCTTTGCCTACAAACATTATCATGAGAAGGCCATGAACATGCTGATGAATCCTCTCCCTGAATGAGGCAGTGACGGATGCTTGTTCCAGTACCTACAGAGCAATGCTAAGCACAGGTGCCAACCCTACTGATCCCAAAGGCACCCATGCTCACTAGCACACCTCTCTCCACTTGAGAAGACAAGATCCTCTCAAACTCGGTGATGTGGATGCATTTCAGACTGGAAGAGTCATCTACGCCCCACAAGGCCCAATGAGATATAATCCCTTCCACCCTCACTTTTTATTCCGGAGCCCCAGCCTCCATTTCTGTTCATGTTTTCTTTGCTGAAAGAGAGGGAGGCAAGCCAACTCAGAGCTGAGCACCGTGATTGTAGGAATTGGCCATCAGTGGTCTTTCTAGCTGACTGAGACTGCAGATGCCCTCCTGGGAGCCATCACAGTGGAGAAAGGCCCATTAAGCTTAGGCTTAAATGTAGCTGGGGGTAATTAGCAAGAGATTTACTCCTATTAAGTCAAGCTTTTATTAGCCATCTCTCTGTGTCAGTTGAAATTACCACCTCCTCTGTCCATGGCTAGCACTGGACTTAATGAAGAGTGACTTCAGGGGAAGAAACAGCTGCCATTTTTAGTCTCCTAGAAAAATTACAATAAAGTTCAAGGATTGGAGGAAATGATGATCCCCTGTTTCTAGGTTGAAGCAGATTGTCTGTATAAGGTCAGAAAAGAATGTCCCCAAATCAGGGATTGGTGCATTTAAGCTGAGGGCAAGTGGCCTAGGGCTCTCCCCCTCTATTCCCATGTATTTCTGTCATCTCTCCAGCAGCAGGGTGGCAATGGACTGAGGGGTCCAGGACAAGAACAAGGGCTGCAGATGCTATAAATTAGATGGGCCAGTAGTTAAATCCAGAGGAGTTATCAATGTCAAGGAAGAGGAGACAGAAATAATCCATCAGACTTAAGCAGACACAAATTCTAGAGTTCATAGATAGGGTAAACAAGTACAGACTAAAGTAACAGTGAGGCAGGGCCCTAAACAAGGTCTGAGCAACACGGAGTAAGGGGTCACACACAGTCTGGGCAACGAGGAATTAGGATTTAGGGAAACAAGGTAACTAAGCACGGGGTATAAGCATCAAGAGCGGCGTCTAATGCTGAGACAAAGGCACGGATTGTGGATAAGCATCAACCCACAGGAGGAAACAAGTTGGTTGCCCTGTCTGAAATGGAAGAGCTGGATCCTCAGACAAAAGACTGAAGGTCATCCCTGATTTTACAGATGAAGAAACTGAGGCACAGAGAAATTAAGTTATTTGTCCAAAATCACACAAGGAGTAAGTGGCAGAATTGGGGTCTCAACTCAAAGTTCTATGACTGCAAATTTAGTGTTCTTTCCACTGTACCACACTGCTTCCCCAAGGCAATTCTGGACAGCAACTCCCTCACATAGCAGAGAGTGGCTATCTTCCCCTTTCCATTGCCTAGCATCTTTATCATAGCTAGAGAGTTAAGTTCTATGTCTATAAACAATGTGCTTGTTTCTACCTCCGAGGGATCTTTTTTACTAAATTTGGTGAAGGTATGAGAGTTTCAAAGCATTATCTGTATCATTCTTCTGGAATTCCTCTCTGATTAAAATAGGCAGGAGATTTAATGGGGCTTCAAGCCAGGTATGAAACTGAAATTGATGCTGTTACCAGACGCAAGCCAATAGAATATTATAATCTCTGAAGAATGGAGATTGTGCAGAACCCAAAAGGCAATAGAGAAACTTTGAGAATATCAATAGACTGACACAGGTTAACCACTAAGAGACATAACAGACATGATCAAGGAAAAGCATCATTAGAAAAGGAGTTAGGCAGATTGCCTAATATGACAGAAAAGGAAAATGAAAAATGTTAGAGGGGATGTGGGAAAGGGACACTAATGCATTATTGGTGAAGTTGTGAACTGATTCAACCATTCCTGGAGAGCAATTCAGAACTATACTCAAAGGGCTATAAAACTGTGCATACCCTTTGACCCAGCTATACCACTACTAGGTCTGTATCCCATAGAGATAACAAAAAAAGAATCTATTTGTACAAAAAAATATTTATAGCTGTTCTTTTTGTGATTGCAAAGAATTGGAAATTGAGGGGCTATCCATCAATGGGGGGTGGCTTAAGTTATGGTATATGATTGTAATCAAGTACTATTTTGCTATAAAAAATGACAAGTAGGTTGATTTCAGAAAAACATGGAAAGACTTATATGAACTGATACAGAGTGAAATAAATATAACCAGGAGAACACTGGACACAGTAGGAGCAATATTATAGGAAAATCAACTGTGAATGACTTAGGTACTCTCAGTAATACAAGAATCTAAGACAATTCCAAAGGACTCATAATGAACAATGCTATCCACCTCCAAAGAAAGAACTGATGAAGTCTCAAATACAGATTGAAGCATACTATTTTTCACTTTAATTTTTTGTGGGTTGTTTTGTCTCTGTTTTTTTTTTACAACATAACTAATATGGAAACATGTTGTGCATATACAACATCTATCAAACTGCTTACTATCTCAGGGAAGGAGGAAGAAAGGAAGGGAGAGAATTTGAAACTCAAATTTTTCAAGTGAATGTTAAAAACTGTTTTTACATGCAATTTGGAAAAAATAAATATTATTTTAAAAAAGAAGAAAAGAAATTAAGCAGGTGATTTAGTGAGAGTGAGGGGTAACAGACATCCTCAGAATGCTAAAAGCCCAATTGCAACAACTCTAGCACAGAGATAAGAATTGCAAAGGAAAACCAAGCATTAGTGGGCTGCTATCTGAACCCTCGGAGAGAGTACAGTGAGATCACTGTCCAACTAAGTAAGTGTGGATTCCAAAGATTGGAATGGGAGGTTTCCTCACTCTGGGAGTTACTGGGGTATTTGCTAGTAAAGATGCTTACAGCTGACTCTTGCTTGTATACCCATCTCCAATAGCAACTCTCCTCCTTCAGAGAGATGGCTAAGTCCAGTATCTTCTGTGTCATCCCAGAAGGGGTAGCCTTTCACAATGTCCTGAGTAGCCCAGGTCTGCCCCACCTCAGCTCTACTGATGTCGAAGCTTACAGCATATCCTATCTGTTTAGGCAGACCAGGTCTCACTAGATCTGCACTGTCGGGACTTCTGAAACTGACAGTACAAATGGCTTTATGAAAATGCTTCTTGTTTATGATTTTGTTTATCTTTAAAAACAATGTTATGGTATCTTTTCCTTTTGTGTCATCTTCCTTTTCAAATCAATTTCTTTTCTTCCCCAGAGAAGAATTTTCTTTTTATAAAAAGAGATTGAAAAGGATGAGGGGGGTGAGGAAGCAGCTCAGCAAAGTTAGCCAGCCTCAGTTGTCGTCCTTCTTGACCTCTGTGTAGCATATGACACTGCCGACTACCCTCTCCTCCTGGACATTCTCTCTCGGGTTTTGTGATACTCCCCTCTCTTGGTTCTCCTCCTACCTCTCTGAACGGTCCTTTCTCAGTCTGCTTTGCTGACCCATCATCCACATCACTCCCTCTAACTGTGGGTCTCCTCCAAGGCTCCAGCCTAGGCCCCCCTCCCTTTTCACATTGTCATTTGATGACCTCCTCAGTTCCCACAGGTTAATTACCATGCAGTCACAGATGTTTCACAAATTATTTACCCAGTGTTCTATTCTCTTTCCTGGCATTTTGAATTAGATATCACAGAGGCATCTCAAACTCAGCATGTCCAAAATAGGACTCACACACACACACACACACACACACACACACTCACACACGCAAACACATGCAAATACATACATACATGCATGTACAAACATGCATGCATGTGTGCAAACACATACCACGTGAAAACACACATGCGTGCACATGCATGCATGCACATGTGCACACGCACACGCACACACACACACTTTCCAAACTTCTGTATTATTGGCATGTCCAACCCCACCCTTCCAGTCACCCGCCTTTGCAATATCCATGCTATCCTAGGCCATCGCTCAGTCACCAATCTTATCACTCCTCTCCCTTCAGCATCTCTCACATACATCACCCCTTCTCTCTGCTTACATAACCACTGCACAAAGCCAGGTCATTGTCACCTGGACTGTTAAAATAGCCTCCTACTTCATCTTCCTGCCTCAAACTCATCCCCACAGATATCAAAGTGATTTCAATAAAGTTGTAGGTCCAAGACAATCACCTGCCTATTCGATAAACTCTGGTGACCCCCTATTACCTCTAGATTCTAATGAAGATCTCTGAAAAGATACCCCCAGCCCAGCCCTTTATGGAGGTGGGAGACCTACAGGTTTGTGCAAGGCACAAGCTTTTGGACTTTTTCAATGTGTTAATCAGCTGTGATGACTTTTTCTTTCTCTTTAAAAAAGTGCTATATAGAATGCCTTTTTAGGGAAGTGGTGGGGTAAGGATATATGTGATACTACGGTGATGTGAGAAACAGAAAATATTTTTTTAAAAATTAGCTGGGGAGCTGGGCAGTACAGTGAATAGCACACCAGCCCTAGAGTCAGGAGGACCTGAGTTCAAATCTGGCCTCAGACGCCTAACACAAAACTAGCCATGTGACTTTGGGAAAGTCACTTAACCCCAACTGCCCTCCCTTCCCCCCTCTAAAAAAAAAAAAGCAAAAAATTTTAAAAATTTTAAAATTCAAAAAAATTTTTAAAATAAAAAAATTTGCCCCATTGGGGATGGGGCCTGTTTCCACTCTTTTCTTTGTATTCCCAGGACTTAGCACAGTGCCTAGTGTATAGTAAGCATTAGTAAATGCTTGTTGGCTGACTGACTGACAGGACAGGCAGTGTTCTACACCCATAGTCCTCCCACATCTGCTAAGGAGAGAGGGAGGAACATTTTCTTTTTCTTTTTTTTTCCAGGGGGTGGGGGGGAGAAGGCAAGGTAATTGGGCTTGCCCAAGGTCACACAGCTAGCTTTGTGTTAAGTATCTGAGGCTGGATTTGAACTCAGGTCCTCCTGACTCTAGGGCTGGTGCTCTATTCACTGCAGCCACCTAGCTGCCCTGGGAGGGGGCATTTTCAAGGTTACATGTTTAATCTCTTTTACTGTCAGTGGTAGAGACAGTTGCAATTACAGGGTTGAGTTTAATCCCCTTTTAGGAGTAGAGTGTTACTAAACAGGTCAGCAGTAGATACTATGGCAAATTTAATTCCTCATGGAGGCCTGGTAGAAAGAATACAAGACTTGGAGCAAGACACTGGTTTCAAGTCCCAGCTCTGCTACTTGCTAGACTGTATGACCGTGGATAAGTCATTTCCCCTCCATAGAATCAAGTCCCTTACATGTAAACTGTATTCTATAGCATAAGGCTTAGACAAATTGGTCTCTGAGGCCCCTTTTCACTCTAACATCTTTCAGTGAGCTAATAAGTAATGTGAACAGGATAAAAGAATCATTTATACAAGGACAGGAAAAGTGGTAGACTCAGTTTCTCCTTCACAAGCCTCATTCACCATCAAAGGACAAAAAGCCAGATATTGTGCCATGTTCAATCCAAAAGACAGGCAAAAATAAATTCCTCTGAATCAATTTCATCAACAGCACCAGGGTGGGGAGAGGAGCCCTTGGGTCACCGACCACACTCCAGTCCTGGAGTAAAATGCCTCTCAGCCCACTTTCTATCCCTACCAGAAGCAAGAAGCTAAACTTGGGCAGTTTGTCTGAATATGGCAGGATGACAAGCACTCTGGCTTTCTAACAGCCTGTTCTCAGAAACTGTGTCAGAAAGAACAGTGAAAAATGGTTCCCATTAGCCTCCAGATGGGTTTGGGTAAAGCACTCTCTAACAGACAAGTGGTTACAGGATTTGAACAAATAGTTACCAAAAGAATGTAAGAATGTTCCAAACCACTAATAATGAAAAAAAAACACAAATTAGAACAACTCTGAGGTTTCACCTCTCATAAAGTAAATTGGTAAGGATAATAAAAGGTGGAAATAGTCAGTGCTGGAGGAGCTGCAAAAAGACAGACACACCTACCTCCTGTGGTTGAAAGTGAAAACTGTTCTAGCCATTCTGGAAACCATTTGAATTATTTAAGAAAAGTGACTTTTCAAAAAGGAGAAAGGACCTATTTGCACAAAAATATTTATGATATTTCTTTTTGTGGTGACTAAGAATTGGAAATCAAAGGGATACCCATCAAGTTGGGAATGGCTGAACAAGTTGTGGTATATGATGGACATGGAATATTGCTGTGCTATAATAAATGACAAGCAAGATGATTTCAGGAATGCCTAGAAAGACATACATGGGGTAGCTAGATGGCTCAGTGAATAGAGCACTGGCCCTGGAGTCAGGAGGACCTGAGTTCAAATGTGGCCTCAGGCACTTAACACAAAACTAGCCACGTGACCTTGGGCAAGTCACTTAACCCCAATTGCCCTACTTTCCCCCCTCTAAAAAAAGCAATTTTTTAAATTTAAAAAATAAAAGAAGACATACATGAACTGATACAAAGTGAAATGAGTAGAACCAGGAGAAAATTGTACACAGTAACAGCAATACCATTCAATGAAGAACTGTGGATGACTTCGTCCTTCTCAGCAATACAATGATCCAAGACTATCCCAAAGGACTCATGATAAAAAATGCTACCGCCTCCAGAGAAAGAACTGATATAGACAAGCTATTTTTCAGTTTCTTCCTTCCTTCTTTCTTTCCTTTTTCTGTTTCTTTGTCTTTCTGTCTTTGCCTTTTTGTTTTCTTGCATAAAATGACTAATATGGAAATGTTTAACATGATTACACCATATATCAGATTGTTTACTGTCTCAGGGAGGTGGGGAAGAGAGGGAGAAAGGGATAGAATTTAGAACTCAAAACTTTTTTAAAACCTAATGTTAAAAATTGTTTTTGCATGTATTTGGGGGGGAAGAGAATATTATAAAAAAAATAAAAGTGATTAAACTATATATGCCCCCTGAGATCTCATTCCTAGTTATATATTTCAGTGAGGTCAAAGTCAGAATAAAGGTTTCACATATACTAAAACATTTGTACAAAAGGAAAGAATTGGAAACAAAAGAGATGCCCATCAACTGGAGAATGACTAAACAAACTGTGGTATGTATGTGTGATTAAACATTACTACAAAAGAGAAATGACAAGGGTGAGAAACTGAGAGAAATATGGGAAGACTTGTATGAACTGATACAGGGTGAAGTCTGTAGAACCAGTAAAATGATATACATGTGACTTACAAAAAACGCAAGTGAAAAGAACAACAAGATAAAGCCAAATGCTGTGTAATTATGATGCCTAATCTTAGTCCTAGAGATAAAAAAAAAAGAATGCATTTCCTTCTTTTCACTAGAGATGTCTTTTCACTTATATATCCTTATATGTAGAATGTGGCACACTCTGCTTGCTAGACACTGTCACTGTGTTAGCTGGTTTTTCTTAACTATTTTCCTTTGTTACATAGAAAAAGTCACTAGGAGGAAGAGGTAGGAGAAAGACACAGAACTATGGGGGAAGAGGTATATCCAGAAATGACTGTATTATAAAAACAAAAGGCTTCAATAATATGTATATGTTTGTCTGTCTATGTATACCATTTTAATATGTATATATCCATATCTATATGTAATTTTTAATTTGGTTAAGCCCAAGTCAGCAATTTTCTCTTATTACCACCAAGAGGCACTTATACATCAATAAGATGAAATCCTTGGAGAAATGTGTGTTTCAACTATTTTACAAATATGGTAAACTAAGGAATGGACAGTTTAACATAGTTAGAAATGAAGGGCAGGAGTTTTTATGCACCATGGGAGGGATACATCAGTAAAACATAGAATGCCATGATATGGATATCACAAAACCTGTCCCAAAGCCTGGGGTTTCTTACCTGATAGACGTTGTGTGATGTCACACATTGCTCGGCCACTCAGGAAACAAAGCCGACCCGCAAAAGCTTGTAGCAGGGAAAAGTTGTCTGAAAGGGATAGGTTGAAATGGTGACAATATAGAAATTTCTTGTGTTTCTGGAGCACTTTGTCTCCAGGGTGTAAAGCATCCAATAATAGAAAAGGACATTCTCTGAAAAACCAAAGGGATTCTTTCAGGTCAGTAAGGTACCCCTAATATTATGAAGTGGAAATTTACCACATAGGATCCTAGTGACCAGAGAAAGTTGGTGGCACAGCAGAGAGAGCACTGTGCCTGGACTTGGGTAAACCTGAGTTAAAATCCAGCCTTTTATAAGCTTTGTGACCCTAGGAAAGTCAATTAAACTGTGTTTACCTCAGTTTCCTCAACTGCAGAAAATGGAGATAATACTAGCATTTACTTGCCAGGGTTTTTGTGAGCATCCAATGAGATAATGTTTTGCTTTAAAGTGCTTGGCACAGTGCCTAGCACATAGTAAGTCCTATACAAATGCTTGTTCCCTTGCCTTTTCTTCCCTTTCCCCTCAGGGGATGGCATAAAGAGGATAGAGCCAGGAAGGCCTGAGTTCCAGGCCTACCTCTGACACACCTCTCCCTATGACCCTGGGCAAATCTCTCAAGCTCTCAGTGCCCTGAGGCAGGCATCTCTAAGACAACAAGTAGCAAAGAAGGTCCACAGATCTGCATGGGTAGGAGGGGGTTTCTCCCCAGGATATCCCTACTTTGGTGATAGCACAGGGCTGGTCAAAAATAGAACCTGCCCCTGAGGGTGGTTACAGGAAACAAAAGGTACCATGGGTGTGATGTGCTCTACACAAATGAGAGGTGTCTACATCCTCCAATCAGGCTTCTTGGAATAGGAACCGTTGAACTTATACACTAACTCAAAAAGATCCCTGAACTTTTTCAGAGCACGGAGGAAGAGAACTATGTATAAGTAGTCTAGGTGGTGCAGTAGAGAGAGCACTGGGCCTGGAGTTAGGAAGACTCATCTTCCTGAGTTCAAATGTGAGCTCAGACACTTACTAGTTGTGTGACCCTAGGCAAGTCACTTAACCCAGTCTGGAAACCTTAGTTTCCTCATCTATAAAATGAGGTGGAGAAGGAAATGGCAAACCATTCTAGTATCTCTGCTAAAGAAAACCCCAAATGGGGTCACAAAAAGTCAGACACAACTGAACAACAACAAATAAGTCAGCAATGACACTGTATATTTACTGGTTGGGAGGGGACTTCTTAATTTTTCAAAGTATTTTCCCAAATAATCTCTCCTTTGACCCTTACAACAACTTCTGGGGATCACCTGAGAGCCAGCTAAGGTCAGTATTATTCAATCCATTTTATAGACAGAGCCTATACAATTCACCTTTATATGTAATTCTGAACCTGGAATGTGGAGGGGACTCTACATGTCATCTAATACAACCCCCTTCAAGGCAGCTGGGAAATACCATCAATAGAACTCTGGACCAAGAGACCAGAAGACCTGAGTTCAAATTCTGCCTCAAACACTTTCTAGCTGTGTGACCCTGGGCTAATCAATTAACCTCGCTGAGCCTCAATTTCCTCCTATGTCAACTGAGGGGATTAGAGTGGATAGATCCCGTCCAACTCTAAGTCTATGGTCCTACGGATAATTTCCAAAACTCTATGATCGTCTTAAAGATGAAAAAAACTGAAGCCTATAATAAACTGACAGGAAGAAAGGGAAGAAATAAGCATTTGTTGAGATCTCTTATGTGCCAGGCACTGTGCTAAGTGCTTAACATCCGATCCTTACAACCACACTGGGAAGGAAATGCTATCGCTATTCCCATTTTATAAGTTGAGGAAGCTGAGGAAGGTAGAGGTTAGGTGACTTGCCCAGGGTTACATAAACAGTTAAGTATCTGAGGCTACATTTGAACTCAGTCTTCCTAACTCCAGGCCCAATGAGCCACCTAAGTCACCAGAGCTACTTAGCCTCAAAGAAGTCACTCACCAAGTTAGCTGCAGACTAAGAGTTTTCTAATGCAGTTCTCCTGATCTCTAATTCTTTCCTCATGGTATTACATTGTTTCCCTTTAGCTGCCTCGGATTAAATTTTTGTCTTGTGTATAATAAGCTCTCCCTGAAGTCAGGGACCATGACCAGCTGTAAGAAAAACTGCTAAGTCTCGACTTCTCTTTCTCTTCCTCTCCCTCTCTCCCTCTGTCCCTCTCTCTCTTCCTCTCCCTCTCTCCCTCTTCTTTTTCCTCTCTCCCTCTCCCTCTCTCCCTCTTCTTTTCCCTCTCTAGCTCTCCCTCTCTCCTTCTCCCTCTTTCCCTCTTCCTCTCCTTCTCCCTCTCTCCATCTTCCTCTTCCTCTCTCCCTTTCCCTCTTCCTTTCCCTCTCTCCCTCTCCTCTCTCTCCACTCTCTCCCTCATCTCTACCCCGCTCCCTCTCATCCTGACCCACATGCCCAGGGCTCTTTCAGTCCTAATATCTCCTATAGTACAGAAAGGAGAACAGGCTGGATTCATTCACACTAACCTATTATTAGTGTTACCTCCAGAAAGCACTTTGTAAAAAGCACAGTGTAAAAGATCATCAGAGGAGAAATAATTAACCCAAAGGAATGATGGAATTTTAGGCATTAGTGTGGGAAATCTCCTATTATTCCAACTAAGTAAAGTCAGCCCCAGCAGGAACCACATCCATTTTTTAAAATTTCAATTCAATTTCCTTCCACATTTCCTAAACACTTCTTATGTACCAGCCACTGTTTTAGGTGCTGGGGAGGTAAAGATGGAAAAAACAGTATGTTCCCTCTAGTCAAAGGGAAATCCAGACAGCTATAAGAACAGCAGGGAATAAAAGGTCACTTCTAGGTGAATGGGGGAAAACGGAGGGGGGGGAGTGTTACATAATTGTGCCAAGTTGTGCCTTGAACTCACTAGCATTGGTTAAATAAATATTAATTGATGTATTGGATTTAGCAGCAGCTTCATCATCCCTACTCTACAATTAGCTCCCCCTGGGCCCAAGTTAAACCAGAGTAGTAAAGCCTGATTCCTACCTTCCTCATGTTAAGGCAGCTACTGAGAAACAGATTTTAAATAAAAACACACCTACTTCCACAGAGGGTGAGGAAAGTTGATGATTGGTGGCTTGTTAGCTTGAAAGCGGTGATGGTGCAATACGAAAGAGTGCTAGATTTGGAATGAGAAGGCCTGAGTTCAAATCCTGGCTCTGATGTTTTCTGTTGATGTGACAATGGGACAGGTCACTTTACCTGGCTCAGTCCCAGTCTCTCCATCTGTTAAGTGAGGGGACTGGGCTTGAGGACTCTTAAATCTTAAAATCTCCTGTAAGTACCCCAGGCTGCAATGTTCTTGTCCCACCTTTGGAATGTCAATATGAATAGTGGATGGGCACTCCCTGACCCTGGGCCTTTGCAGAAACACTTGACAGCTTCGATGAATAAAAGGTAGGACCAGGAAGACGCCCTGTGCTTTCAGGAAAGGTGGAGCCAGAGAGCATGTCTGCACCTGCAGATGAGTTGCAAGGGAGATGAGGTGTTACAACAACACGCCCAAACCAAAGGAAGCTTTCTCTGTATCTGAATCACCTGGTCTTCAGAGCTGATTTCCTTTTATCAAGGAAGGTTCCAAACACTTGGGCCCTCATCCGGGGAAAATGCAGAAATCATTGAACTAGGAGTTAAGAGACCTAAGTGCCAGTCAAAAGACTAACACTAATGAATTGTGGTAACCTGGGGAAAAAACCACTTTTTCTCTGTGTGCCTCAGTTTCCTCATCTGTAAAACAGGTATGATCAGTGGTATGCTGGTAAATGTTTAACAGCTGACTGGGAATTGTAACACACAACACATTTTTAAGCTTAATCTGCATTATTAAACTTTTCTTTATGTCTAGACAGTCAACAAACAGTAAACCAAACCCTGATTTGTTGCATTTGCCAATTTATGATGTGTAAATGCTCACACTGAAAATTTAACAACTGGCTCTCCAGCAGGTTCAACTTAGCTCACTCCTGGGTATACTCGTATTTCAATGCTTCACCCAGTCTGTGACTCTTCAATGTTGGTTCCTCCCTGCAGTAGTACAAATCACATCCCACCCAAGCCTCCTTATCCAACACAACCTGTCCGTATTTTCCCTCAAATCCTCCACAAGAGATCCAACCACTGGGTCCTTTTAAATCTCAAGTCACATGGTTACCAAAGCAACGTATCAGCTGTCATCCTTCATACTTGGCTGCATGATTGGTCCATCTCCTTTTCTGGAAATATATATCTTTGATTCTATTTTTCTCCCATTTTTCACATATAGTTCATTACTGCTTATGGGCTGCAGTCCATTTACATCCACCATGTGTCTCTCCATTGCCCTTTGGATCACTCACCACTGAAATTCTCAGAGACTGTGGTATTCCATTATTTGTAGCCATATAACATCATCAGAAGACTATTTATTTAAGTTTACGAGATGGGATTCTATTTTCAGGGAGGAACTTGGGGTCACTAAAAGCAATGCCCATTTAAAAATATATATATATTTCAGCATGTCTTCTTGCTCCCATTAAATTCTAGGCCCAGTTCATTCTCCATCTGCAGCTTAATGTCAGTAGGTATTCTTCATCTACCTCTTTTTTCCTGTATGGATAGTTAGGCTAAACTTTTCTGAGTCATTATGGGTCTCATGGATGAAGCACTGCCAAGTTTCAGTGCCTGATGCGATTTGCATAAAGTCAGCCACAAACAGGAGTTGTATCAGACTCAAATAGAAAAGGATCCTTGAAGGATGAATATTGACTTAGAAAACTGTAAGTCAACATTGTCTCTGTTGCATTGTATTTTTATTTATTTTAGTAAACATTTCCTAATTACATTTTATCTATTTTATATTATATTTTAGGGCAGGAATTTGATACTTCTGAACCAGATGACTTCTTATCATGGAGAGAGCCTGCCTCTTCCACTTGGACTCTGTATTTGACATCCTCCATGTTAGTAGTAAACACCTTTGATGGCCATACATCTCCCTGTTTTATGCTTTCTTTTATATTAACAGAGAGTCATTAAGTGGTTATCTCTATTATTCTATATTTCAAAGAATCTTATATAATTTTGACATATGCATGTGAGACACCTTTGGAGGAGAGACTTTAAGACGGCTCTATTGAGTCAAATTCTTTTTTATAATAAACAAAAAAGCAGCATAGTGGGATCTTGTATTATAAATATTCTTTTTTTTGCTTTTTTTTGCTTTTTTGGAGGGGGGAAGGCAGAGCAACTGGGGTTAAGTGACTTTCCCAAGGTCACACGGATAGTACTGTTAAGTATATGAAGCTGGATTTGAACTCAGGTCCTCCTGACTCCAGGGTCAGTGCTGTATTTACTGTGCCACCTAGCTGCCCCAATATTATCAATATTCTTTAGTCATTTTGTGCCTATAAAGACACTGTCTCCTATAGAATATAACTTGAAAAAATTTTGCTGTCCCTTCTCATATTTTTATCAAGTATTTCCTCAATATATAAGTAGCTTATTCTTCTAAAAAATGTTGTAGGGATGAAAAAGCAAGCATATGCCATATTTCATCACATAATAGTCGCAGATTTTAGACCAAATGTGCAGCAAAGTGGGGTGCAACCATTATGTGAAGCTTTTTTTTAAAAACTGTGCCAGTATCACTTTAAAATTATTTGTTACTAAACTATCTTTGGTGCAAGATTAAGATGTAGGAATACTTGTGAATATACATTAAAATTGAATCCTGACAATGCACATGAACTGAGAATTCTAGGCACATGGCTCACAGTGTGGGAGAGATAAATGTGTATTCCTATGCCACTGGTGAATACATTGCTTCTCTGTTTACCTTTTAAGCAGCATGACCAACAGAATTATACCATGCAACAATTATACAATGAAAGGCTATAAACCAGTTTGGGGACTGAAAAAACAGGGTTAACAATTATGCAGTGAAATAGGTAGTTTGGTAGGTATTTCTATCCTGCTTTTTGGTAGTAATGACATCCATGACTTTTTCTTCTGGCTTGGTGTCTTTCCTTTTTCCAGTATCTAAAGAATTGCTCTCTGAGTAACATCAAAAACAGCACATGGCATATAGTAGGTGCTTAATAATAAATCGATAAATACTTGATTGATTGAAACCTCCATCACAGACCTCCTTTGGGTCTAGTCCAGCTATCACCTGCTTTTTTGTTTCCCTTAGTACCATTTCTATTTTCTCAAGCAGCATACCATAGACTCTGTGATGGTAGAATTTTAATGTAGTTTATCCACTGCCATTGATGGAGAAAATATTTGTTGGAGAAATCATAATGAATCTTTCCCATATTTTATCTCTTTATTGTCTTCTTTCCAGTTTCATCATTAAATGTTGTTGGGATGATTTGGTTTAATTGGGTTTCAAGTCAAGCTTTCTGTAAATTCATCTATCCCTCCATTGCTTCTCACTGTTTAATAAGATGATACTACTCATGTTCTTAATTACCTTAACACATTAATTACCTATAATTACCTATCTTACCTCAGTAAGATTTTGTTGCCCTTGGTAGGCTGTCTAAGATAATTACCTATCTTACCTCAATAAGATTTTGTTGCCCTTGGTAGGCTGTATTTCACCACTTAGCTTGAAGATCAGATGTTTGCTGGCTAAAAATCATTTCTAGGGTCTTTTGTCTTCATTACTGTGACAATAGCTTTATGTCAAGTAAGCATAAGAAATCATTACAGTCCATGCCAATATCTGTTCCTTTACCCATTTCCCACTTGGAGAGCATCAATAGCTTTTAAAAATAGGTCAGAATAGAGCTGCCTTAATTGCATGCCTTATCTTCATATTTTCATTCTTTTCTCTAAATTGGTATTTTTAATCTAAGTATAAAAGGTCTTTCTCTATGTAGTCGATTCAAAAATGACTTTCACATTGATAACCAGGAGTTTCCTGTTAATTTAATTCAAATTCAACAAATGTTTTAATAAACATTTAATAGTGTTAATATTTAACAGCCCCTACTATGCACAAGGCACTGTGCTGGAGACTGATCATATAAAGGTATCAAGATTTTCATTAAAATGAAACAATCCTTAACCACAAGGAATTTATTAGGGAGGTGAAACATGGACATAAATAAGTAAATGCAAAATATATGCAAAATAATCCCAAGAGAGATGGGGAAGGGGCTAATAACTAGGGAATTAGGAAATGCTTCATTTAAGAAGTGGCACCAGCTCTATGCACTGAGGTAAACTGGAAATTCCAGGAGGCAAGGTGAGGAGGAAGAGCATTCCAGACATGGGAAAACTGCTTGTGTAAAGCCATAGAGGCAGGAAATGGAACATCATGATAAGATAAAATAATTTACATTATTTGTGACATCATTCAATTCTCACTCATGTCCAGCGTTTCCCAGTGATGATGCATTGACATAGGACTTTTATGGATAATACTTGTGCTATCTGTATCAAAAGGTTGCTTTAAGGAAAGGATTGTATAAATGGAATTTCATCTCTTCTGATGACTTGCAGTAGGTTTTTTTCCCCCAAAATCATTGTTGTATTGAAGTTATTGGTGAATTTCCTTTCATACTAAACTGGAAGAAGCCCATCAAACACTACCTGAGCTTTCCCAGACTCCAAAGGAAGAACCCATGCCCTCCCTCTCATTCCAAGGCAGACATTTGCCCCATGAGTCACTCTTTATTGTTGGCCTGTGTGTTAAGAATTCGGCCCGCTCACTCCCGCCAGAGTTCCTTTCTAGCCTCAGTGCCAGGGTGCCCTGCAGGCAAATATTATCAAATGCCCTTGTTCTATGAACAGTCATGAGGTAAGATCTTAGTATGAAGTAACTAGGCAAGCACCCATTCCTCAGTGAAACAGAGGTAATCCTTTTCTTAGACCCTTTCCTAGGCAAACCAGAGAGGGGCAGCTATGGGGAAAATTATGGCTGTTTCATTTGCCTTATCCTTAAATTCTAGAATTAGAGGGTACTTTGAGAAATCATCTAGTTAGCTTGACAGAGATGACCAGTCCTCTGAGTCAGTCAACAAGCATTTATTAAATACATATGTGCCAGGAATCAAGCTAAGTAGTGGGAATACAAAGCAGGGCAAAAACAGTCACTGCCTTCAAGGACCCCCATTCTAATGGGTAAGATGACATGTAAATAATCAGGTACATACAAGATATCTACACAGTAGATGCAAGTAGTCTGAAAGAGGAAGGTATTATTTATTGAAACTGAATTTAGGTCTTGTGCCTTGAAGACCACACTGCCTCTGTACAAGACAGAAACAAAAAAAAATCCACAGTGAATGGGGACTGGGGACCACTAACAACTTGGAGAGTCAGGAAGGGCCTCTTAAAGGACATGTCATTTGAGCCAAGTTTGGAGGAGGGCTAGGAGTTCAAGAGGTGGTGCTGAAGAGGGGGCTATGAAAGCCTGACCTAAGCTAGTTAGACTAGGAGAGGCCATCACAGCTCCTAAAGTTCTCCCCCTTTTGTCAGGCATCTAAGAATGGTACAGTACTTGCTCACTGAACCCCTCAGGAGGTCTTCCTCATTCCTGCTTAGCTTTGTGACTTGCCAGTATGGCTGCACTCAGACCAACTTAGGAATCCCTGAATTTTGTATTGGACATCACACCTAGTCCCTCTTTCTTCTCTTGGGAAGGCCTCTGGCCTAGCCTGCCTTCTGGCCATGCTTTCTCCCCAGATGTCCCAGACTGCTTTTTGTTTGTGAAAGCTGGGCTGTCAGAACTTCACTGCATACACTCCTCTGACTTCCCGCAATGGAAAGCCGAATGGGCTTGTGATCAGACCTGGCTCTGAGGCCTAGCTCTGAGGCCCACTAGCTGTGTCCCTTGGAGCAAGTCACCTCATTTCTCTCAATTTTAAAACAAGGATGATACTTGCTCTACTACCCTCATAGGCTTGTAGTGAGGAAAGCACTTTGCAAAATGGTTAAAACACCATCTTACGGTGACATCACTATTACTCTGCATTCAGAAGAAGCTCTGATAGACTTGGTACGGGAAGACTTGAATTTGAATCCTGTCTGAGATACTAGGAATACTACTAAAATACTATGTGGCACAGCAGATAGGCAAGGCCTGCAATCAGGAAAACTCATCTTCCTGAGTTAAAATCTAGCTTCAGACACTGTTTAGCTATGTGACCCTGGTCAAGTCACTTAACTGGTTTTCCTTAGCTTCCTCATCTGTAAGATGAGCTCAAGGATCCAGTACCTTTGCCAGGAAAACTCGAAATGGGGTCACAAAGAGTGGACTGCAACTGAAAAGTGACTGAACCACCACAACAGAGACACTTATTAACTGTGCGACCCTGAGCAATTTACTTAACCTCTGTGCCTCAATTTCCGTATCTGTAAAATGGGGGGTGATGTACTGACCTAAAACAGTTATTATAAGAATCAAGTGAGATAAAGTATCGAAAGCATTTTGCAAACTTAAAGTGATATTATAAATGCTCCTACTCCTGGGGCTGCTACTATTAAAAGCCAGCTTTCTCAGGTGCCAGCTACCCCTTCTTATGGATGCCCAGCCTCCTCCTCAAGGTTGCATGAACAAACCATGCCTGAGAACATTCCATTCCACCACCTAAGTCACTCTGGGAAATGGGACCATTGAATACTTAGAATAACACTACTTTTATCAGCCCCCTTGCTCAGCTCTTCTCCATTGGTAACCATTCTACTCTATGACCCTTCCAGCCTTCAGTCCACAACACTGGAGATCAGGCTGACGCAAAGAGAGAGACCAGCAGCACCCTGGGAGCAGGCCTTACCTTCAGCCCGAGGGGGCAGGGCTCACCAACACATTGGCCTCTGTTTATTGCTGAGACCTTATTCCATGGGGCAGGTTCAAAAGTCAAAAGCCACCAACCATGAGATAGATTGCATCTCTCTTTTCCTCCCTCTTCCAAGCCTATCTCTCCATCACTGCAGGAGATTGAATGGCAAGCTGCCAGGACTTTCTCCCCTAAATTGGAGCTGGCTGTGACCTCCTCAGTCTCCTCAAGGTGTTTCTAGTTTTATTTTGGGATTACTTTTCCTAATAATTCCCCCCCTGGTCTTAGGGTTTACACTTTTAAAAACACAATGCTGCATTTCAGCAGAAACTAAATCTAAAAACCTGTTAATCCCAGGGTCATTCTTTTCCCCTTTAAAAAAAATTCTGGTAACATTTTTATTTATTAAGTCATGCCCAGCATGCAGTGAAAAGAATTCTGCTGGACTTGGCACCAGAAGACCTATTCCAGCTTGACATGAACATTGCCAAATGAGGCAATGGATGTAAAGCCCTATGCTGACCTTACAGAGTCATATAATGTGAGCTGACTTAGAGATCTGAACAGGCAGATGTGAAGAGGGAGCGCATTCCAGGCATGGAGGGAGCATCTACAAAAGCATGGAAGTGGAAAAATGGAAAGATGGAAAGATGGAAGGTTGTGTGTTAAGAACAGCAAGAAGGCCAGTGTTGGATGGTATTACATGATACATGAAGGGGAATAAGATGTAAAGCTGGAAAGCCAGTTTAGAGTTAGCTGTGCAAATCTCAGCAAGTAAACCTCTCTGAGACTATTTCCTTATCTATCAAATAAGGATGATAATACCTAAACTATCTACCTTATAGGCTGCCTGAAGAGTCAAGTAAGAATGTATGTAAAGTGCCTTGTAAACTTAAAGCACTACGTACATGTCAGCTATCATTAGTAGCATCGTTAATGATGTTATCCATGCTAAGAGATGGGGCATTGGCAAGGATAATAAAAAATGGCAGAGGGGCGGCTAGGTGGCGCAGTGAGTAAGAGCTCCCGCCTTGGAGTTGGGATGACCCGAGATCAGATCCGGCCTCAGAAAATGAGCACCCACGCATAAATAATGACTGGCCGTGTAACCTTGAGCAAGTTATTTAACCCCAATTGCTTTAATAAATAAATAAACAAACAAATAAATAAATAAATTGTTAAAGGATATAAAGTTTTCAGATGAAGAAATTATAAAATATTTATAAATATTATAAAAAAATGGCAGATAATCCAAAGGTTGTTTACATTTCACTTTGGAAAGCTTTGTGTTTGGGATGAGCTTCCCTCCCTAATTCATCTGGGCCTAAGCTAGTAGTTCCCAGGCTGTTTGTCATGGACACCTAAGGGCATATGTAGTTATTTCAAGGAATCTACAAATCCCTTAGAAAATCCATTTTTAAATAAAGCAAACAGATCTTCTTGAGACTGAATAATATGTCACACATATATGTATTATTATTTTCCAAGCAGATGTTGTTGTTTAGGTGTTTTCAGTCATGTCTAACTCTTCATGACCTCTTTTGGGGTTTTCTTGGCAAAGATACTGGAGTGGTTTGCCATTTCCTTCTCCAGCTGATTGGAGAGGTGAAGACTTGGGGCAAACAGAGTCAAGTGACTTGCCCAGGGTCACACAGCTTGTAAGTGTCTAAGGCCAGATTTGAATTCAAGAAGCTACTGACTGTAGGCCCAGAGCTCTATCCACTTCATACCTAGATGTAGATTCTATTAAGATATGCTACTGACCTCATAGTAGCTATCTGTCATTAGTCCCTGCATCAGACCTCCATTGCTTCCCAGCTAAGCTACTTGCTATAATTTCTGATGAGTCTCCCTGCCTCAGGGCTATCTCCTCCCCAGTCCATCTTTCACAGTCATCAGAGTGATGCTCTAAAGCATACATCTGACCCGTGAAACTCCAGCGACTCCTTATTACCTCTAGGATCAAACACAAAATCATCTGTTTGGCATATTAGAGGTCTTTGCAACCTGCCACACTACCTTTCCGACATTATTTTACATTACTGCCCTTAATATACAGGGTGGCCCAGCCAAGCTGTCCTTCTTGCTGTTCTCCCTGTATAACATTCCATCCCCCACCTCCATGACTTTGAACAGGCTGGTCCTGGTGCCTAGAATATACCCCCTTATCACCTCTGCCTCTGAGAATGCCTAATTTCCTCCAGCACTTATGAGATTCATATACCACCTCCTGGGAACGTGAAGCCTCCTTTGAACCCTAGCTACTATGCCTGTCCTCCTCCTACCAAAAAGAAAAAAAAATTAGCTTGTATTTATTGTTGTTTAGTAAATTAGTTGTGTCTGACTCTTTGTGACCCCATTTGGGCTTTTCTTGGCAAAGATACTGGAGTGATTTGCCATGTTCTTTTCCAGATTATTTGATAGATGCAAAAACTGAGGCAAACAGGGTCACAGAGCTAGTGTCTGAGACTGATTTTTGAGCTCAGTTCCTTTTGAGTCCAAGCCTGGTGCTCTATCCTCTGCACCACCTAGCTGTCCTGGCTTGTATTTACTTTGTTTATATTTTGCATATACTTAAATGTATACATGCTATCTCCTTGAGAACCTATAAGCTCCCCAAGTGCGGCAAGGACTGTTTCATTTCTGCCTTTGTATCTCTAACACCTAGCACAGTGTTGACATACAGTAGGTACTTTAAAAATGTTTGTTGATTAATTCATTATGCATTTTCATAACCAACAGTTACTAAATGTATAACTATTATTATTTGGGGGTCTATGACTTTTTCTTTTCCTTTTCTTTCCTTCTTTCTTTTCTTTCTTCCTTTCTCTCCTTTTTTTCTTTTTCAGGGGGAAGGCAGGGAAATTGGGGATAAGTGACTTGCCCAAGGTCACACAGCTAGTTTGTGTTAAGTGTCTGAGGTCACATTTGAACTCAGATCCTCCTGACTCCAGGGCTGGTTCTCTATTCACTGTTTCACCTAGCTGCCTCCCTTTCTCTTTTCTTAACTACTATAACAGTTAAATAATAGATATGATGTTGTGATGGACAGAGGGCCAGTTTTAGAGTCAGGACCACTTGGGTTTGGGTACAGTCACTTAACCTCTCATTGCCCTGAGACTATTCTCAGTGTCCAGGGCTACAGAGATAGAATTGATCTGCTTGGAGGGAGAATGTTTCTCCACCAGGACCCCTCATAATCACTGTGCTGATCCAATAACAATAACATTTCACATTTAGGTACCACTTTTTCTGACTATGAGTCTCCAGGACCTGGGTAACTCTCTCAAGAGTCTAAATTAGTGCTAAACTGCTGATTGTCATTGCTGAAAGGAATTGCCTTATGCCAAGGAGTTCCACACACTGATGAAAGTTCCTTCCCCAAATACACATACACACACACACACACACATCACTTTAAGGTTTGTAAAGACTTCACGGACATCATTTAATCTGAGTCTCACAACATTGTGAAGGCAAGTGTCAGATACTATGACACACATTTTACAGATGAGAAAACGGGTTAAGCTATTTAGTAACAAAACTAGTTAACAGAGACAGGATTCAACACCCAAATTTCTTCTAACCCCAAAGTCAATGCCACATTGCCTCTTTAAAAATGGATCTTCACACTTGAAAAGTTTGGTTTGTGTGGATTATAACCTGTCTACAATCTCCGGACTCAATGAGGACATGGAAAGGTAGCCCAAGAGCATACACAAGTCCCATACTGAAGATGAACTGGGATTAAATACTCATGCAGCAAAAGCCTGATGGCAGATGATCCAACTTCAGACAGGGACTATATTAATTATAAACTCCTTGTGTCTAGTATCTGCAGTCAAGTTGATCTAACAGATAGAGTACTGACTTGGAGTCAGGATGACCTGAGTTCAAATCCAGCCTCAGACATTTACTAGCAATGTGACCTTGGGCAAGTCACTTAAATGCTGTCAGCCTCAGCTTCCTCATCTGAAAAATGGGGATAATAATAACACCTACCTCCTAGGATTATTGGGAGGACTGAATAAGATAGCATTTGTAAATCTCAAAGTGCTACAGAAATGCTATTTATTACTATTATTGTTATTCAATATTCATTAAATGACTTCACACTTTGTATGTCCTAAATTGCACTATTCTCTGTTCCTTGGTTAGAGCCAAGGCTTCCTCAGATATAAAATGGGGATAATAATACCAGTAATAGCTGCCTCAGTGGGCTACTGCCAGGCTCAAATGGGATAATGGAAATTTTCCCTTTGCAAAGTGTGAAGCAGTATAAAAATACCCCCAGGCAATATGGAACAGTACACAGAAATCAAGTCCTAGGGTCAAGAAGACATGAGTTCAAATCCTGCCTCTGATACATACTGGCTGTTTGACTCTAGGCAAGTCACATAACCATTTGGTCCTCCTCATCTAGGCCACTCTAAGGTGTTTTTCCCCCCAAAAAATGCGTTTTATTTCTTTTTTTTACATGCATTTATCATCTGTTCTTCTTTCCCCCTCCCACTGAACAAAAAAAAAATAATAAAAATACTAGCCTCATAACAAATATACATAACATAGCAAACCAAATTTCCACACCGCCATGGCCAATTTTTTTGACCGTGTTCAAAAATATATGTCTCATAAGCCCACAAGCTGCAGAAATGTGTCAGCCTGTGCTGGGGGAGACTGCTTTCTCATCCAGAAGGCCCCAATCCCAATGAAATCACAAGTCCAGACTCATCCCTATGATCATCATCATCATCATCATCATCATGGTAGTAATACCTGTCCTATTTACTTAATGGGCCTGTTGAGAGGATGAGATAACAGGTGTGTAAGCCCTGCATAAAGTACTCTCTTCTGAAAGGGTCTAGTAGTGTCCTGAGAGCAGAAGACACTAAACTCTCAGGAATGGGAAGAGTTAAACATTCTCCCAAGATGTGGGGTCTTATAATCTTCAAGAAGTTAAAGCCTATTTTGCTGGGTGCTGGTTTTCCCAATAAATCCATGTGAGTCGATGATTTAGGGAGGGCCTTGGCCGTGTGGTTATTGGCAATAGCAATCTCACTTACACAGAACAACATTTGGAACAAGCCGTAATTTAGAGAGGGATTTATATTGTTTGTTCTGCCGCCACACACTGGTCAAGTCGTAAATTCCCTTGAAGAAGAAGAGGGGAAATTGACAATATTTATGAACTCAAGACATGGAGGAGAACCCGATTGAGTTCCTTGATTTGTTGCTGCCCCGAAACTGCATCTCCAGCCAATGACAGGTCTGCTGCCTCTGGTGCTCAGCAGACCCCACAGACCGTTTTCTCCTGAGAGCTGGACCAAAGTCACCCCTCAAGTGTCACATGATTAATGGTGGTAATGGTTAATGGGAAGGATCCGCCATTTCATCAGCATGACAATCACCATCCGACAACAGAGATAGAAACTCATCTATAGCGTAGTGGACACATGGAGGTTGCTAGTGGTTTCCGAGGTGGGATTTCATCCCAGACCTCCCAGAGTCCAAGTCCAGAACATCATGCCGTCTCTATGGTCTTTGTTGAATGACCTTAATTTCTCCAAGAAATGGAATAGGAATATGGGATATAGCTAAGGGAAGATTTTCATATTTTCAATGCTCTGGCCTCAGGGTTGAGGAATGCCTATTGTCAAAGGGCTAATGGTCCCATTTTATCTTCCTATTTGTCTTTACGTTCATTTGAAAGAGAAATGATAATGCAGAAAGAACATTGCTTGAATCCCACTTCTACTACTTACTGTGTGACCTTGAGGAGGTCACCTCGCCTCTTTTGGCTTCAGTTTCCTCATCCATAACATGAGGGGGTTGGATTAGATGATGACCTCCAGTGTCCCTTCCAATTCTAAAACTACAATACTAAATAGAATACAGGTATTTCATATGTTTGTCATTATTTAATTTCTCTCCTGGAAAATTTCCACCATTCTCCTTAATTTAAATACTGACTATGTGAGACATGACAGGGACAGAGAAATTTAGTTCAATATTTGGAAGAACTTTTGAAAATGTCAAAATTAATATTATCTCTAATTTCTATTGCATGAGTTTAACTAATTTTATATTGTATTAGTTTTATAATTGAGTCAGCCTTTTCTCCGAGTTAGCTTAAAGTTACAACTTATTAGCATCCCCAAAAGATATATCCTCCATCCTTGGCTGTCCTCATACATTTAAGAAGGGTCTTATCTCCCTAACATACACTTCTAGGCACCAGGGAGTCTGCTAACTCAGGTTCACTAACAAGATGCTGATGAGTCCCATTAAACAAGTAACATTCCTTAATTGTCAGAAAGGGGTGGTCACTAGTCCCATATGGGTGTACTAGGCTTCTTACTTTAAAATAACCAATCATGCTGTACACACCCTTACAACTCTACCTACTCTGTAACCAGTTGTATTGTCTTCCCTGCCTACCCAACTCTGTACTCCCCAAAACTATATGAAGGCTGGTGAGTCTTGCCTCAGGGTCTTTGGTCATTGACAGAAGTCATTGACCCAATTTATTGGTTTTTGTTAGCCTAATTAATAAATTAATCATGCTCAGATTATTGTCTTTCAGCTTGCCTAAATTTTCTAATCTAACACTTTACAATTAGAACTGTTTATAAGGAGGATGAACCAGCCTGGGATAGACTGAGTTCCCAGTTACTGGAAATCAAAGATTTAATAAGAGTCTGGACAATACATGAAAGGCGGTAGGAAGGGACTCTTTCAAAATGGTGGAAGGTTAGGCTACATGACTTTGACAGTACTTTCCATAATCAAGGCTCTATCTATGAAGTCTTCCTGTCCCTACACCCCAACCCATTCAGATAGCTGGGTAATAACATGAGTCGCCTGGTAGGTGCTGCTCTGGGTTAGCTGTCAGTCTGGTGGCCTGGATTCAGAATGCACACCCGAAGGCAAGGGGGAGAGAAGACTGTGCAGCAGGAGAAAGATGGGACAAAGGTGAAATGAGAGGGGGAAGGGAGCTGGGCTGGGGGTCCCCGAGACCTGAGCTAACTCTGCCAATATATATATATATCTCGCCATGACCTGGGGCAAAGAATTCTATTTCTCTGGTTCAGTTTCCTTATCTGTAAAAAAGGAGTTAAACGGTTAGGAACAACCTCAAGGAAGTCAGTGACACAAAGAAAGTTCCCACCTCCACCAAGATGTTATGGTAGCACTCTGTAGTAGCAAAGAAGTGGGAATGAAGTAGATGCCCATTCATTGGGGAATGGCTAGTCAAACTGTGGTGCCTGAACGTGATGGAATATTACAGCACTGTGAGAAATGAGGAGGGGGGGAGGAAGAGGAGGAGGGGAAGGGGGAGGCAGAAGAGGAGGAGGGAAGGGGGAGGTGGAAGGGGAGGAGGGGGAGGGGGAGGGGAAGGAGGAGGAAGAACATCAAGAAATGGGGGAGATGCAAGGTGAGGTAAGCAAAACCAGGAAAACAACCTATGAAATGACTAGCACAGTGTAACTGGAAGAACAGTAATGACAAAATAATTGAAACTGACCACCGTTAAATTATAGTGACCACGTGTGGGCCCAGAGAAGACTGATAAGAATGAGCCTGCCCACACAGATGAGCAGGAAATCACATCAAATGTTTTTTGTTGTTGTTCAGTCATTTGCAATAGTGTCTGATTCTTTGTGACCCCATTTGGGGTTTTCTTGGCAAAGATCCAGAATGGTTTGCCATTTCCTTCCCCAACTCATTTTAGAGATGAGGGAACTGAGGCAAAGAGGGTTATGTGACGTGCCCAGGGTCATGCAGCTAATAAGTATCTGAGACCAGATATGAACTCAGGAAGATAAGTCTTCCTGACCTCAGGTCCAACACTCCAACTGTACCACCTAGCTGCCCAGGAGAGTGTATTTTGTCTTTTAAAAAAATGAAAACTATATTTAACAGAGATTTGTGGTATCATGGATACCCCTTATTTTTATGTTTTTTTGTGTATATGGAAAATGTGTGTGATAATTTTTTTAAGAAAAAAAATGCACCTCCCCTACCCTCTTTGTAGAGGTGGGGGAAAATGGGTGTAGAATCTTGTTTTTTGATATATTGGTTACTTTTTCTGAACTTTTTTTCTCTTTTTAAAAACTCTTTGTTATGAATAATTGTTCTGTGATATATTGGGAAAATTAGGTGATGTTAAAACAAAACACAGCTCTACATGTATGTGTAGATATCCATTTCTACATAAACAGACAAACATGCATACAAATATGTGATTGTCTTGAAAGTCTCTTCTGACTGCTCATGTCTGATTCTATCAGACTTCTGAGGAAGTTCTGATGCAGCCTGTACCTGGAGGGCAGGGCAGCCAACACTGGCCTCTGGCTCTGCCAACAGCTAGCTGTGTGACCTTGGGCAAGTCCCTTAACATCTCTGGGCCTCAGCTTAGCTTAGTAAAATGAGGTGTTCTCTAAGGTTTCTCCCTGCTAGCTCTAAATCCATGAGGATCCCATCATGCTTGACTAATTGGCTCCCTGCTGAAATGTAGCTTCCTCTAGGGCAGGACCAGGCTTTTGTTCAACAATACACATCAACACCTCCCAGTATTGCTGAACAGATGTAGAAGTGAAGACAATATGTTTATATCTAACCCAAATTGTGACAGCAGATTTTTTTTTTGTGAAGAAGGGGCACAGGGCAGAGAAGCGAATTCCAGGACAAGAAGGCAGTCACAGGATCATCAAATTAGAGCTGGGGGTGGAGTGGCATGGGAGGCATTAAATATAATCTAGTCCACCACCACTCCATTTTCCAGAAGAAGAAACTGTAGACCAGAGAAGTTAAGAGATTTGCCCAAAGGTCACCCAGTGAGGTGGAGGTGGAGCCTGTACCTCTAAGCCAAGGTTCTTTCTCTTGACCACACACCTTCCTAGGAGAAAGCTGAAAAGCCACACCACCAGCCCAAGCTGCCCCAGAAGCCTCATGAAGTAGAGACTGTTGGGAGCCACAGGAGCGTTAGAGGCCTTCTGGTCCAAGGGATCTTAGCCCAGGGTTCATGGACTCCCAAAGGATCTGTGGATAGATTTCAGGGGGGCCATGAACTTGGATGGGGGGAAAATGACATCTTTTTTTAATTAACCTTTGATTTCCTTTGTAATCTGTTTATGCATTTGAAAACATTATTGAGAAGGGATCCAGAGGCTTTATTAGATGGCTAAAGAGGTCCAGGACACAAAAAAGGGGAAGAAGCCCCGCTCTGCTCCAATGCTCTCATTTAAAAAAAATATTACTGATCTGTTGCAACATCACCTAGATTTCCCAATACATCCTTCCCTCCCCACTCCCAACCCCCAGAGAGGCAACCCTTATAACAAAGAATAAAAAAAGAGAAAGAAAATAGGTCAGCAAAACTAACCAACACATCTTCTGACTAACATTATATGCAGTGCTATTGTTAGCAAAAGTAAGCATAATAACTTAGATTTATATGAAGCTTTATGGTGTATAAAGCATTTCACATCAATGGTCTCATTTGATGCTTACAGCTATCCTGGGAGGTAGGTGAGGCTAGGAAACAGAGATGACCATGGGCACCAGAGCCTGAGGTATAGACATACATACATACATGAACATACAAACATACATACTAAGTAACACTAGCAGGTCTGAGTCCCAGGCAATAAAGGACAAGAATAGGAGACAAAAGGCAAGGGGAGAGAATGGGGGGTAAGAATCATTTTGGTTTCCTTTAAAACTGTTCACGTGCTACCTTATACATGAAGTTTTTCCTGACTTCTCCAGATGAGAGGCCCCTCCCTGCCCTTGTGACATTATCTCTCCCCTCATATTTACCTTGAATTTATTTCAAATGCATCTGGAGCCACTAGGTGGTATTATAGATACAGCTCTCTGACCTGGAGTCTGGAAGACCTGAGTTCAAACCTGGCCTCAGATACTTTCTAGCTGTGTGACCCTGGGTAAGTCACTTAATCTTTGCTTGCCTCAATTTCCTCATCTGTAAAATGGGGATAACAAAAGCATCTGCCTCCTAGGTTTGTTGTGAGGATCAAAAGAAATAATATTTGTAAAGCCCTTTGCAAACCTGAAAAGCATTACTATTTGCTAGCTATTATTAATAATAACTTTAATTAGTAATAGTAATTGTTAACAGAGAGAATGTAAAATTCATGAGGACAGGGACTTTGAACCCCCAGTGCCTGACATGGAGCCGGACCTTCATAAATACTTGGTGATTGACGGGCATTCACATCTCTCAACAAATGCCCCCACTCCCAAGTGTCCCCTCATCTGCACAATGAAGGGATAAGATGGCCTCAGAGGTCCTGCCAAGCTTTAAAAGTCTATCATGAGGCAACTAGACAGCTCAGTGAATAGAGCACTGGCCCTGGAGTCAGGAGGACCTGAGTTCAAATCCAGTCTCAGACACTTAACACGTACTAGCTGTCTGACCTTGGGCAAGTCACTTAACCCCAATTGCTCTGTCTTTCCCCCTCCAAAAAGACAAAAAAAATGTCTATCATGATCCATGATAGATCCATCAATAATACTAAGGCCATAGATTGTCTAGGCTGACTTGTTCCATGAGCTATCACTTGGGATCACAAGTCAGACTCAGGCCAACTGTCCCTGGACCCAAGTTACCAGACTTCACTGGCTTGTCGAGGTTATTAGAACTAGAAGGAGCCATAAGACTCACCTAGTACATTCTCCTTATTTTCCAGGTGAGGAAAGGAACGTCCACAGAGAAGGGTCTTGGCCAGGGTCTCCCAGCTTCCAGGAAGCAGAAGGAGGACTAATTTCCAGGTCTCCAGAATCCTAGCCTCATTCTCTTCCTTCTACAACACAGGTTCCTAACCTTTTCATAGCCCTGGAAGTCTATGGATCCCTCCTCTGAATAATGGTTTTAAATATGTAATATAAAATGCATAGGATTATAAAGAAGACCAGTTATATTGCAAGTTATAAAAATATATTTTGAAAAAAAAAACAAGTTCACAAATCCTAAATTAGGTATACCCCTTATACCATGTCAAAATCAAGGCCTTCTTAGAAACAATTGATCTGAGAATCAACCAGTATTTTCTAATTAGTAAGCAGGAAAAGTTGTTGTTTGAGATTTTTAACTATTTTAAGGAACAGGGTAGTTAATGGATAAAGAGCCAGCTTCAATGTCAGGAATTGGGTTTGAATCCTGCCTTGACCACAGAATGGCTAAGTGATCCTGGGTAAGTCACTTAATTCCTTAGAGCCCTAGACAAACCTCTAAAGCAGTAAACTGCAGAGTAAAGGCTGATTACGTTGGTAGAAGGAATAGTTCCCTACACCCATGAAATCACAGGTAGGGACCAAAACGAGCCACACTTCCATGGAGCTTTGGGAGAAAGAGGAGCTGTCTCAGAGCGAGAGGGGGCCATCTCACCTATGTTCTCAATCATGGCATCCAGAGCCATCACGGCAGCTCTGTAAATGGCAGAACTCTTGGAGTTGAGGTTATCTGAGACTGCAGTGACCACGGAGACCAGCACCAGGTGTAAGTTGTCTTTGAGGTAAGGGATCATTTCCGTAAAGATCTCTAGGGCACACTGGCTCACTTTCTTGTTGGGATCCTGGAGCCTTGGGATGAATGCATCGAAGATCTGAGAAAAGAGAAAGGAAAACAAAGACTCTCTGGGGATGCCTACTGGTCAAACAGGGAGGACACAGAGCAAAGAAGAGATACGGTGGTCAGCCAAATGACCTGCGCAGGTCGTGTGAGGCATAGCAAGCATTAACCTCCAAGTGCATTATCAAAAGATATTGAAGACCTTTATTTATTTGTTTCGCTTTTTTTTAGGGGGGAGGGCAGGGCAATTGGGGTTAAGTGACTTGCCCAAGATGACATGACTAGTAAGTGTTAAGTATCTAAGGCTGAATTTGAACTCAGGTCCTCCTGACTCCAGGACCGGTGCTCTATTCACTGCACCACCTAGCCGCCCCAAAGACTTTTATTTAGATACGATGTGGGATGGCAGAAGGAGGGCTAGACCCAGAAGGCCTGTATTCAAATCACCTAGCCTTTCTGAGCTTCAGTTTCCTTATATGTATAATTAGAGGGTTAGACTCTCAAAGAGAACTCTCTTCAGGCTGCATATTGACTTAGAAAACCACAACTTAACATTATCTAAGTTTCATTGTATTTTTATTTATTTTGATAAACATTCCCCAATTATATTTTAATCTGGTTCTGGCCTCACTCAGGCATTTTTAAGGGGCCTCATGAAGCCTGAGAACCAGGAGTTAAATACCACTGAAGCAGATGGCCTAGTCCCTGGTCCCTTTCCAGATCTATTATTTTAAAAGTAAACAATGCATATTCACCATCCACACACCCAAACATGTCAGTGTTTATTGCCTGCCACACACAGGACAGCACAATGCCAGGCACTAAAAAGAACAAGAGAACCAACGTATTTCCTGTCCAGACACAGAGAGCCGAACAACACTGAAGCAGAAGGCTTGGGAGTGAGGATGCCTGGCTTTCAGGCAGTGGAGCAATGCACAGTACACTGGACTGAGAGGCAAAGGACTAGTGTGAGTCCCAGCTTTGTCAACAACTGTGTGACCCTGGGCAAGTCATTTAACTACCCTAAGTCTCAGTTTCCTTGTCTGTAAAATGGGAATAAACCTTCCCTTCCTATATCCCAGGTTTGTTGTAAGACTCAAATTAAAAAAAAAAAAACAACAGATGGGAAAGAGCTTTGGAGGCATAAAGCACCATACAAATGTGAGCCATCACTGCCATTGCCCCTGCTTCAGTTTAAACGGCCATGCCTTGGTTGATAAATCCTCTAAAACTTAAGTTCCTTTAGGTTCAAGGTGGCCATATTAAAAATTAGGTAAAATGTCCATAAATCACATGGAGCAGAGGGATCACCTGACTGTCATCTGTCCAAACCTTCTGGAGGGGCAGGGTAACCCCCTCTATGAGAAATAAGATTATACAAACGAAGGCCCCAACTCAATATGACCTTTCTATTACCCTGAGAAGCTGAGGGCTACTCCTTTCCTGGGCCCCTGGCCACTTCCTTGAGAAAAGATATAACTGCCCAACTCCTGGAACTAGCCATTCCAAGGAAACATCGCTCTTGGTGGGGCCTTGGAGGGATTGGCCTCCGTCCCAGGCCTCACACAAGATACGATGCTTGCTAGAAACGCCTGGCAGTATGCCCTCTTTGTTCTCAGCACGACTTAAACTGTAAGATTCAGACCCCGAATTAGAATCTCACCCATGGAGGAGGCGTCGTGCCTGGGACCCTCCCAAGCGGGACCCTGACGGCTGTACCAGGATTTCCCAGTTTGTGTGGTCAGGTGTTGGTGCTTCCCCACATGGTGAAGATTGTAAATATGTATATATCTATGTTAATCATAATTGTTCTTATCTTACTGTTCCTAAGTCTTTCACTCTGTTACCTCTAGTTTCCTTCCCATTTGACTATATTCTAAATAAACTCTACTGTATCTTTTGAAGTGCTGAGTATTCTGTTCATGCGAATCCTCAACCTCCTTAATTGGACAACTTCCTAACAATAAGAAACTTGGACAGGAGTGAGCTCTCCGCCCTCGGAGGTCTTTCAAGTGAAAGCTGCCTGACCCCTTGCCAGGGATGCTGTAAGAGAGGACTCCTTCTCAGACAAGGGTAGGATGGCTCCTGGAACATCTTCAAAGCAGAGAGACGCACTGGTCAGGAGTCTGAAGTCACTCCAAAGCAACAGAGACTGTCGCAGAGTCGAGATGGCCAAAGATGGGCAGCCTTTTTAAAGGCGTCTGTCATTGAGCAAGTTTACTGATAGAATGAGCATGGCAAAAGTGAAAAAAACCAGCTGGCCCTCTCTGCACGCCCTCCATATCCCCCCATATGTTTACCTGTGTTAGGTTGGCTGTGATGAAATTTTGGCTGTTCTTGCAATGGACGAGGAGGAGTGTGATGCCTTCCATTCGGGCCTGGTACTCCTTGGACTGCAGCAGAGAGGTCAGCTCCTTCGACTGCTCAGCCACCTCTGAGTTGCGAGGAGTGGGGTGATGTACCACCGTTGGCTCACTCTCTGAGCTGCACCTGAAAGGTGGGTAGGGGGCTGCCTGAGAGTCAGCCCCAAGAAGCACCCCCAGATATCCAGCCTTATCTGCTTATCTCCTCTCCTTCCCCATCATCTTCTCCTGCCCCCAGCAACACTTGGGACAACTCAGGCCACAGGAATGAACTCTGGGATGAGACCTCTAGTCATTACCAACCAATGTTGGCCATTGACTATGGAGAATCTCACTCCACCTGTAGTTTGGAAAAAAAAAAATCAGAGCTCATCAAAATGGTGAAATCTCCCTTCTCTGAGAATGATGAACCAAGTTCTCAAAGGGGCACCAGATTTTGGCAAGGTGGCATTGGAGCATAGATGTAGACCTGGAAGGGTCCTCAGAAGCCATCTTGCACAGTCATTTCATTTGACAGATGAGAGAAATGAGGCTCAAACAGGTTCAGGGATATGTCCAAGGTGATAGTAGTAGTTACATATCAAAGGCATGACCTGAACCCAGGTCCTTTGCCTTCGGAGTCAGTGATCTTTCTGTACTAAGGAAGTCCCTTCTCTTACCTTTCTCCCTACCTTTAGAGAAGATGTAAAGCATTCTCTTTTCTCCTACAGTCTTCCTGGAGCATTTTGTGTAGATAACATCTTTGCCTTTCACATTCAACCCCGTGTCATACTTATTTTTGTCCATGTCATATCCTTCCTGTTAGATCATAAGCTCCATGAAGGCAGAAACTATTACCTTTAATTTTTATATACACAATGTAAAGCACAGAGTGTTGTTTGTAGTCTATACTTAAAAAAGGGTTATTGATTTAAGTTGTTGAGCACTTGGGAACAGGTTGAAAATAAAGGTTGGGAGGAGTGAAGGAATCAAGAAACAACGAAAAGCTTGATTCTATAGAGTGAGACATACATGTTTAGGCATGGCCAATATGGGAATTTGTCTTGCTTGACTGCATATTTGTCAACAAGGGTTTTGTTTTCTATTTATTTTCAATTTTTTAATGGGGGAAAGGTGGAAGGGAGAAAAAAAATAAATGCTTGTTAAGGTAACAAAAAGGAAAGAAAGAAGGGAGGGAGGGAGGGAGGAAGGAAGGAAGGAAGGAAGGAAGGAAGGAAGGAAGGAAGGAAGGAAGGAAGGAAGGAGAGAAGGAAGGAAGGCAGGCAATTTGGAGTAAGAGGATCTGGGCTTGAATTCCTAATTTTTCCACTTCCTACCATTGTGACCTTGGGCAAAGTCATTTAGCCTTTCTTAGTCTCTTTTTCCTTATTTGTAAAATGAGATCCCCAGATGACCTCCAGGGACCCTTCCAGCTCAAACTCTACAATCTTAAGAACAGCCATGCTAAAGATAAAATTGCTATGCTGAAACACATTAGAAGAATACAGACTTTGCCTCAATTTATTCAAATTCAGTGAAAAATAGGACTCAGAGCATTCTATATAGGAGGACTCTCAACTCCTTCTTATGTTAGCACCAGTATATTCATGCAACTATTGACCTGTAAATTCTCCCTTTAGCCTCGTTGTACCCCCAAGACCTATTTTCCTTCCCACAACACTATTTCCCAGAATCCACCAGGAAATAAGGATTCCCCTCACAGACTGGTCCTAGTCAGTCCTCTCTGAAAAAGATCTTAAAATCAGAATTCTGTCATTCAAAAGCAGTGCCGTACCCTTGTTCACCAAGCCGGGCTTCCTCAGCGACTGTTACGTTCTTCAACATCTTGCGGCCTTTAATAGGTGGAGGCTCTATGTTTTCTTCCACTCCCTGAAAAAAATACATATATACAGAAACCAATGAAGGGAGTGGCCCATTCTAGAAGCACCCCAAAGATCATGAAACAGAAAGAAGATGACCACCATTATTGAGTTTTCACAACAGAAATAGCCCATCCAGTAATATGCCTTGGCTCTTCACAAAACAGACCTTTAGACTTGCTTTCTGGCCTCAAGTTCTAAGAAAGTTAAGCAAAACCCACTCCAAGGAAAAGAAAGGGACAAAAACATCCCTAGGGGAGAGTGGTATGGACTCTCACCTTTCCAGAATGTCTCCAGAATCTAGAAAGAGGAGATAAATCAGTTGAGAAAAGTCTCTCCCTTTTTTAGTCTTGCATGCCCAGTAGCTACAGCACATAGTAGGAGCTTGATAAATACTTGTTGATGGATTTATGGAAGACTGTGGTTAAGTTATATAAATTCTATAATTGGCTAGTTTGTAACTTGGAGTTTAGGAAATCTAGGTTCAAAAACTGCCTGCTCATTTACTAACTGTGGAACTAAGTCACCACAGTGGCCTGAGCTTCAATTCTCTTACCCATAAAATGGAAGTAGTGATATTTGCCCTATCTACCCCATGTAGTTATTGTATAGAAAGTGCTATCTAAATTTAAGTCACCCATGGAAATTATTGTGAGTTATTATTTAAAATATTTTCAATAAAATAAATTATTGTGAATTATTATTTAAAATCCCTGTATGTTCCCCTAAAGAGATTGGCAATTAAAACCTCAAGAAAAGTCAAAACAAAACAAAAATTTCCAAAAGAAAAGAGTATAAGATAATAGCCGTAGAGGTGAAAGGGATCTCAAAGGTCGTCTAGAGTTCTCTCATTTGACCAATTTACAGAGGGAATAAGTAAAAGGATCATGTGCTGAACAGAAAGTTAACTCTAGGTGTCACGTTTTAGGAAGAACACTGGATTAACTCGAGGGCAAGCAGGATGATCAGCAGATTGAAGGTCACACCACTGAAAGAGCTCTAACTAATTTTATATAAGAGGACACTGAGACCCAGGTGAAGGGACCCACTCAAATTCACACGGCTGCACAAGTTCACATGAACATTGATTTAAAGTCTGACCCCCTCATTTGAGAGGTAAAGGACTGAGGCCCAGGGAAGTCAGGTGACTTCTCCCAGGTCACAACAAAGTGAGAGCTTTAGACCCTTAGTTTGACATTCTTTTTTCTCTGCTTTTCTCTACTTCTCTATTCCTTCTCTTTGGGAAGAAAACTAGGAGGAAGTTAATTATAAGGAATGTTGAAACAATATACTCCACCTTAGAAAGTAGTGAGTGAAAACCCTGCCCCACTTCCAGCCATGCTCTTGCCCTGAAATTACTCTCCAATATCAGAATGTTGACAATCAATCTCCCCTCCTCTCTCATCTCCCAGAGGCTGGATTCAGTCATCCTCAGGGAGGCCCCCTCCAGGCCAGAAGTTTGGACCCCCAATTTGTGCTTGGATCTCACCTTTTGTTTGATGGTTGCCATTATACTACACAGGTCATGAGACGGGAGGGACTGTTTCAGGAATGCGTCAAACCTTGCATTTGACATCAAGGTGTTTATCATCTTCCGGCCATAAAGTCTGCCATGAGAAGAGGAGAAAGATAAGGACAACCTTAATGAAAGCTGCCATCATCCCCTTCACACACATGGATTGCTCCTGGTCAATACTGGGACTCGACAACAATTCTTGGAGATCTGGAATGCACTTGTCTCGTTTCCCTCTTAAGTACATCCCGGAAAGATCTTTTGTGCCTAGTATCTTTCTCATTTGGGAACTGAAAGACACTTGGATTCCTGAGACTGCCTAAAGGATCAGTATGTTAATTGAAGAATTTGTATGGGTTGAAACTTCCAGGTTCTTACTAGATGTGTCAAGTTCACAAATGATCAGGAAGTGACCATGGACACCATCTAGACCAACCCTCCCCACTGAGGTCAAGTGGGATTAATTGGCTTGTCCAGGGACATTTAGTGTCTCGGGTGGGATTTCAACCCATGTCTTCCTCCCTCCAGGTGTGGCACTCCATCTCCTCTATGACATGTTGCCTAGGCTACTGAGATATTTCCATAGTGAACACACCATTTCACTATACTCTCCAAGCTGATATGATCCTATGGCATTTGGCCTCTGATACCAAAAATACGAAAAGAATCTAAGAAAGCATGCACCTCCATGTGTGCATGCCATCCACACACATGCAGAAAATTACTTCCATGTTTAAAAATGAATGTGACCAGGGAGGCTAGGGACCCAATGAATAGAGCACTGGCCCTGGAGTCAGGAGGACCTGAGTTCAAATTCGGCCTCAGACACGTAACACTTACTAGTCGTGTGACCTTGGGCAAGTCACTTAACCCCCAATTGCCCTGCCCTCCCCCCTCCAAAAAGAAAAAAAAATGAATGTGACCTCCACTCTTCTCTCAGAGCACTACCACAGAAACTTAGGACAGACATGAAAAGTGATTGTTTATCAGCAAGCAGACATTTTTACCCAAGAGCTCCCAAATATCCATGACATTGAACTTGATGGTGCCAATACAACCACAGGCACCAGGCAACTTCTGGTAAAAATGTTTGCTCGTCTGCAAACAGACACTTCCCAGTCCTAAGTTTCCATGGTAACACAGAGAAGAGCACAAGTTAGGGTTACATACTAAAAAGACCCACATTACTCTCTGCAAACAGACGTGGTGGGATTCCGATTTACTCCCCATAAACACATCCCTAAGTAAGATTCCCTTCTAACCAAACAGTCTAGGCTTCTAGGGGCTGCTGTAATATGAAACATCCTTGCCCCCAACCCTGTAGCCTATAAAAAGATGTTTGGAACATCCCTGTCTACCAACCAACCCTGCTGTTCTTTTCTCTCCTCTTTGTTGTGATGAAGATCATGGTTTTTAAAAGCAATAATGGATAGACCCAATAATACCCAGACAGAGGCAAATACTGAAGCATAAAACTAATTTGTATCAGCTCTTCTGACTTAGTGGACAGGGCTGACAAGGCCACTGAATTCTGTGGAAATTTCCTTTATTCCACAACCATCTCAAAAACAATGGATGGGGAAAGCAGGAGAGCCAGAGTGGGTGGACCAAACAATAACATCCCCACCACTAGAAAGACTACTCAAAGCTCATGCTCCCTGGGACTGAAGCCCTTGCTCCCTCTCCAATAAGGACAAAGAGTAGCCATGGAGAAGACTTGTGAAAAGGCACCTCCCTCCTGTCTCAACAGAGGTGGGGGACCTGGTGTGGAACATCATATACAAACACCGTATATACTGTCAGACATAGTCAATAGATTGGTGGGTTCTGCTAAAATACTGTGGTGGGTTTTTTTCCCCTTCAAAAAATCTGTTGGGGAGGCTAGGTGGCGCAGTGAATAGAGCGCCGGCCCTGGAATCAGAAGGCTCTGAGTTCAGAGCCGGCCTCTGACACTTAATCCATACAAACAAAAACCTAGCCGTGTAACCTTGGGCAAGTTACTTAACCCCAATTGCCCTAAAGGGGCGGCTAGGTGGCGCAGTGAGTAAGAGCGCCGGCCTCGGAGTTTGGATGACTCGAGATCAGATCCGGCCTCAGAAAATGAGCACCCACGCATAAATAATGACTAGCCGTGTAACCTTGAGCAAGTTACTTAACCCCAATTGCTTTAAAAAAAAAAATTAATTAATTAATTAAAAAAAAATCTGTTACAAGGAAAGACTTACTGGGTAGGAGAGGAAGGAAATTATTTGTGATGAAAAAAGTTATCAATTTTTTTTTAAATATGAAGGACTGGCCTCTTTCTTGCTCAGAACCAGAAGTGTCGAGCAGCAGTCACATGGGGCAGCTGACTTAGGGGGTAACAGGAGACACTTTTTAATGTAACCAGCAGAGTGGAATAAACATCATTCCGGGAGTCAAAACACCTGGGTACAACCTGGGTTCATGTCCCAACTCTTTCATTTACTCCCTGTGTGACTTTGGGCAAGTCATTGCCCTCTCTGGGCCTCAGCTTTCTCATCTCTAAAATGGGGGGAGGAGTTTGACTAGGTGACTTCTAAGGTCCCTTCTAGTTCTTGATCTTTGAGACTAAATGTAGAAATGATATCTCTTTTCTCTAAGCTCAAGCAAGAATAAGTAAGCATCTATACTTGCACTACTAACCACACAGAATTACTAGGAGGGAAACATTTTGTAAACCTTACAATGCTCTATCAATGCCATATACTATTATTAAATGTGTATAGATTCGTGCCACCGAGTCCCAAGACACATTGACATTTACACTTTGTAGTAAGTGCTGGCATTGTAGGGAAGGTGGACAGGGAGACCCAAAGCTTGTTGCAGGCACACCAGGGTCTTGTTGGGGCCACAGCTGCTTCCTGCCCTCCCCTGATCCCCTCTCGTTATGAGGTACATTTGGAGTATGCTTAACAAGAGCATAAGTAAGTTACCCCCTTGGCTTCCCTACCCAGCCTCTGCTCACTGTCTTCATGGGGTCAGAGGTTAGAGACAGTATCGCTATCTCCCCAAAGCCCCCATTTTACAGATGAGAAGGTCCAGTGATGGAAATGATGTGCTTAAAAACACAGTGAGGGGTAGCTAGGAAGCACAGTGAGGGGTGGCTAGGTAGCACAGTGAATAGAGCACTGGCCTTGGAGTCAGGAGGACCTGAGTTCAAATCTGGCCTCAAACGTTTGACACACTTACTAGCCTTGTGTCCTGGGGCAAGTCATTTAACCTCAATTGCCCTGCCCTTCCCCCTCCAAAAAGAAAAAAAAAAAACCCACAGAAATTGGAAGCAGAAGAGTCAGTCTTGACTCCAAATTCAGGGATCTTTTTCCTACATCATACTGTCTCTCATTCTTTTGGCATAGAGTTTGGGCAGAGCTAAACCCCATTTGTTCAGGACTTTTGCCTGCAGTGGGACTCTTTAAGGCCTGCTGGGCAGTTTTCACTCTCAAAAAGACTCAGTTACCTTGTATCTTTATTGGAGTCCTGGGCAAGCTTTACCAGTATTCGAATCAGCCTGTCAGTACTGTCCCTCGTCCCTGACAGTAGTTTTTCAGCCCCGATCTGCTCCAAGACATTGCATAGGTGCTCAGCAGTGCATTTTCGAACTAGCGGGTTTCTGTGGCTGGAAGAAAGCATAGCATGGTCAGGGGTGTCAGCCCAGGGAGGGATACCCAGACCTAAGGAGAGAGGACTAGTAAAGCCAAATCACTGGAATTCAGATTCAAAGGCATTTTATATCAGTGACCTAAACACTGGGGAGGTAAAGGGTCATCTGCTCAAGGGGCCCCAGGGAGTCTAGAACATGTCTAAAAAGAGAACTGTCCATCCTGACCAAGAGTCTAGGGGCGCTGACTCTAGCAGGCAGGAAAGAGGGAGGCCAGAGGAAGGAAGACAGAAGACAGTGCTGTCTGGCTGCCAGAACCACCAAAATACTCAGCTCTTCCTGCGTTTCCTCCAGAGCTCTTAAGCCCAATACACCACTCTTGCTTCTGGGTCCAATGCCCATTTATCACCTAGCACCAAATGGTGCTTTCTCTCCAAAGGCTCCTCTGGAAACCGGATCTTGATTCTTCTTGGCAAAGGGAAGGAGTACAACACCCAAGGTGCAATTTCTCCCAAGGTGGAAAAACACTGATAACTAATCTGTAGGTGGACACAAGGTCACCAATCTGCAGCAATCTGAAACAGGACCCCAGATCTGCACGGTATTGCAAGATGGCCAGTCTACAGCTCGATACAGTCACCAGTCTTTAGACGGAGACCAGAAGAGAGGTGTGCAAGCTGATACAAGACCACCCCCTGCAGGTCTCAGACAAGATCACTAATCTAGAGACCGATGCAAGATCCCAGATGTGCAGGGCTGGAGCAAACCTCCCAAGGAGCGATTCTCACAAGTCTAAGGGATTAGACTCACAAGTGAAAATGGATTAGAAGTTTTTATAATATTTAAAAGAAGGAAATAAATCTGGATGAAGAAAAGTTAAGCAAGAAGTGGGTCAGGCTGGTAGGAAGCACAGAAGCTGCCAGCCCATGTATCAGAATCTGCTTGATTTCACTCCTCGCTGGCACGGGTTTCAGCAGAAAGAAGCATCTCCTCCTCCGGGAGAGGAAGGGGAGACTGTGCACAAGGACAAACCCTCCTCAGGTCTGCCTCCCTTTGGTGCCCATTACTGCATCCGCAGGTGCCCCAGCCAGCCCGCTTCAGTGAAATAACAAGCACCTCCTCTCTCCTTCCTGCCCAAGGGCTTGGTGCTGTACACTTGCATTTCATCCAGAAGACCTAAACCCCTGTTAGCTTTTTAATCTTCCAGCATCCCTGTCACACCAGGCTAACTGTAAAAGAGAACAGGCAGGAAGGGGAATGGAGCTGGCTGCCCTCACAGGGAGCCACAGCATGCCAGCCCTAGCTCTAGATGGAGGGCCCCCACCTTATCGTCCTTCTCCATATATCCTCCCTTTTTCTACTTTCCATCCTCTTCCCTCAAGCCCTTCTCTTCCAAAATGATCCTCTCTTTCTACCCTATCCCAACCATTTAATACTTTCCATATCCTTCTCACTCACTTCCCCCCTTCCTTCTGTCTTCTCATTCCTCTCGCTCCAGGCTCCACTCTTCCTCTACCCTCAGCTTTCAAGATCTCACTATGTTTTCCCTCCTCCCACCCCCAAATGACAGCCAAATACATACTGTACGCCCCCCGTTGTGAGAGCCACCAGGCATTTGGAAGGAGTCACATTTTCTACCATGGCTCCCAGGGACCGGTCAGCTGCTTTTTGGATGAATTCGCTGGTATCTGCCATCTTTTGCAGCAAACATCGGGCAACTTCCTCAGCTTCTGAGTCCATGTTCTTCTTCATGGTACGAAAGAGGTCTCCCAACGTGCTGATGGCCAGGCGGGACACCTTGGAACGGAGGTTGGTAACCTTTGGGGGAGAGAGAAAGAACAGAAGCCCCTCAGAAGGAGTAATGGAGTGGCAGGAAGAACTATAAAATTCCCAGTGAAAGATAGGAACCAACTTCCCAGACCCTTCTGGGTCTCACCCAGGAGTCTGTCACTTTTCACACAATGTTGAGGTCAGAAAAGTTGGGGGAAGGGAGGATATAAAGAACTAAACTCAGGATAATGGGGTAAATAAGACAGACAGACACAGGACTGGAGGACATTCTACACATGGGAAAGTGAGAGGCAGAATTCAAATCCAGGTCTTTTGACTACAAGCCCAGTGTTCTTCCCAACACTCTAAACCTAGGTCTTTGCTTAACACATTAAGTAACAAGTAAGTTCCTTAAGGACAGGGGCTATTTCACTTTTGCCTTTTTATCCCCAGGACCTATTGTGCACATAGCTGACCCTTAATAAATACTGGTTGCTAGAACGGTTGATTGAATTACATCTCAAGATTCTGGTATTACCATAATGGACATTGTATATCAAAGTCTTCTTAGGAAAATGTACTGAGAATGGTGAATGGCCAGGGTCAAAAGGGATATTAAGGGAAAGGAAATTGCCTGGGAAGCTTTTGCTATAATTCAAATGTGATATTATTCAACAACTTCATCCAACAATCTTTATCAAGGACCTACTATGTGCAGTGTACATAAGCTTTATCTGATGGCTGTGTGGATGGCAGGAGGTGGGGGAAGAATCAATGTAAGAAAGTCCATAGAAGTCGAAGGAGGGATGGGAGAAGATATGGGAGAGAGCAGATTGGATGAGGGGATATCTTGTGGGACTGCTATTCTGGGCTGGTGGGTAGGGGAAAAAATGGGGAAAAATTGTAACTCAAAATCTGGCGGAAATGAATAATGTAAACCAGAAATTAATAAAGCATTTATTAAAAAAAAAAGTCCACAGAAGGAATCAGTTTAACAATCATTCTAGACTATAGCAGATATTTAATATATATTGGACACCTATAGCCAGTGTAGATAGAGGGTTGGGGAGGGAGAGGGATGGATGATGGGTTGCCCAGTGAGCTCAAGCTTCCTCACCTCCCTCATCACTGCCAAGGAAACATCATGCAGTCTCTCTGCAAGGACCTCAGAGTGACAGGTGGCCAGGCGTCTGATGCTCACCAGCCCTTTCTGTTTCGTCTGCCTAAGAAACAACCCCAAGGATCCAGGTTACAAAGGCAGATGGGAGAATATTAACTTCACCATAGACCCAAGAGGACCCCAAAAGTCCTGAACAGTGCCCCTAAGTGGTGTCCCCAGTGCTGTCTCACCTCCAGGGCTGCCCAGATCACACCTCACAAAACCTGTGCACACAGATAACATGCATTTCCCCAAATTACAACAGACATGGCCTCAAAGTTGAGATTTCTTCTTCATATCAAACACTCACTATGATATAAAAATCAGGTTAGAGCAAAAATCCATTATGGAACAATTGGCTTTACTTCAATTTTGCTTATATCACATTCCCTGGAATACAGTGAAGAATACTACAACATACCCGATTGACTTGGCCATGAAACCCACTGTACAAATGCTATTCTTGTCCCCTTACAGGCATTAAAAGAGAGTTCAACCACACTATAAAGACTTGTATGGAGACTATGGAGACCCCACCAGGACCCTGGTTGATTAGTCCAGGACTGGAATGAAATATAGCTTTGAAAGGGGGAGACAGAGGGAGAAATAGAATTTATAAGTCAAAACTTTTTTTTAAATGTTAAAACATTGTTTTAACATGTAATTGGGGGGGAAATAAAATATTTTTTAATTAAAAAATACTCCTAGCAAATAAGATTAAGTTTCTAGGTAAGCCCAGGTTTTTCCCCCTACCCTTCATTCATGGGCGGAGTATAGCAATGCCCTACATTGCAGCTGATCCGAAGGAGGCAGTAGGGGGGCCACCATGTTGGAGAGATTCAACACTTGCTGTACAGGCCACACAGTGACAGGGAAACATGAGCGGGTAAAGGCACAAGAGAAGGAAGGCAGGGTTGGTCCTCACCAGTCATTACTCTCAAGCCAGTGGAGGGCATTGATCAGCACCAGCTCTGGGTTTGAGAGGGGCCTCAGCTCTTTGCAGTTGTTGTATAGCTGTTGTTCTTCCTCCCATTCTGGAGAACCCACTGTAAACACTGCAGGCAAGGAATTGGCTGGAAAATAGAAGGAAAGAAGGAAGAAAGGGAGGAGGGAGGGAGGAAGGAAGGAAGGAAGGAAGGAAGGAAGGAAGGAAGGAAGGAAGGAAGGAAGGAAAGAAGGAAGGAAGAGAAGGAGGGAGGGAGGAAGGAAGGAAAAAAGAAGTAAAGGAAAGGAAGAAATGGACAGAAAAGCAATAGATAGGGGTTACACAGAGACCAATATGGTGGGCAAGACCAAAGATGGCTAACTTGAGGCCAGAAGGTTGCTTGCTACCAAATGTGATCTGAACCAGATTAAAATGTAATTGGGAAATGTTTAATAAAATAAAGAAAAAATATGGGAAAAAAACCTAAATAATGTCATTTTGTGGTTTCCTAAGTCAATATGCAGCTGGCTGGGATCCGTTTCTGTCTCAGTTTCATACCACTGGATGAGACAATAATAAAACTAAGCTTCTTCACTTGCACAAGTTTCTTCTCATGGAGCTCACAGTCCCCCAGACCTCACCCACAACATTTCCCCAAAGACACACAATACGTTGGCATACCTAACATGGAGCGGGGAGGGGCTTCGGTGACAGCTGTGGGCAAAGCTTTCAGTACCTGCAGGACTCCCCTTGGACCAAGGGAGGGAAATCAGTCAGCTGCCTATCTGATTGGGTGCCCTCCATCCTCAGGAGCCCTAACTTAAGGAGAATGTCCATTATTACATATAGAAATGCTGGCTTGTGATAGGCTACCTATGGTCATATGGCAGACAAGTCATTCTATGTATTTACAGTCAACTCTTCATTATCTCTGGTTGGGTGCTGGTTAAGCAGAGGCTCATGAATGAATAGCCATCAGAACTGATATTCATATTCTCACTGATAAAATCAGAATCCCCCAAGCGGCTGAATTCTTGGACGAGTTTATTCTGTGACTGACACAGGTTGTGCTGCAGTTTCTCTTCTAGATAAGACAGGGTTCGCCCCAGTCCATCTGTACCTCACTGGACAGCATGAGGATTAATTAGATGGTGTCTATGAACCCCTTCAAATCAAAGTGTTAGCGGCAGAACAAGTGTACTAAATCCCGGGCAACCCTGCCACTGGGCTTATAACTCACAAAATCAGTCTATCAAAGCATCTTAGAGGTCATTTAAGTTCAATATTCTCATTTTATAGCTTAGAAATGTGAAGCCCAGAAAGGAGAGGGGATCTGCTCAAGGACACTTAAGCAAAGTGCTTCTTGGTCCACACTGCATTCTAGGCCTAGTGAATCAAACCATGACACTTCCCAGAACCTTCTCATCATCAAGATCCAGTAATATTAGTGCCCACATGGAGACAACCCAATTTGAAAAATAAAAGCAGAAGAAGGCATAAGTTCTGAGAGCTCCCACAAGATTTGAGTGTTAAGTGGCAAACGATATATAAACTACATTTATTATTCACTTGAGAGTTATGGGTGAGATAAGAATGTCTGGCAAGATTTTATTATAGTTTCTATTAATTAGCTTCCCTGTGGTATTCATTCATTCATATAACCCACAGTCAGTAGTGGTAGTAATAACCACCACTGCCACCAACTACCACTAGCATGGCCACTTACACTTACAGAGCACAAGATCATCAGGATGGGCCACCAAGGCCCACACTCAAGCTCCTCTAACTTATCTTCCAAAAGCCATAGGACTTAACGCATCGAGTCATCATCTCCCCTGGTCTCCTAGCAGAAAGACCAGTCACTTGAGTTGCTTAAATGTGATTAGTCCTCACTCAACAAATCAACCAGCATTTATTAAGGATCTATTAAGTAGTAGGCTAAAATTAAGGTTGCCAGGAGAAACTGTAACAATCTCAGACGTGCACATGACGCCACTCTGATGACAGAAAGTGAGGAAGAATTAAGAAGCCTCTTGAGAAGGGTGAGAGAGGAGAGTGAAGCTTAACATAAAGAAACAACTAAGAACCATCGCTTCCTAGCAAATAGAGGGAGAAGAAATAGAAGCATTACCAGAGCTTATATTCTTGGGCTCAACAATCACTGTGGATGGCGACCACAGTCAAGAAATTACAAGACACTGGCTCCTTGGGAGGAAAACTGGACAGTATATTAAAAGCAGAAACATCATCCTGCTGACAAAGATCTATATCTAGTCAAGCCTATGGCTTTTCCAGTAGTGATGTATGACTGTGAGAGTCAGACCATAAGGAAAGCTGAGTGCCACAAAACTGACATTTTCAAACTGTGGTGCTGGAGAAGACTTTTGAGAATCCTTTGGACAGCAAGGAGATCAAATCAGTCAATACTAAATAAATTCATTTTAATACTGATAAATTACAGTCAATACTAATAAATTAATTCAAGCTATTCACTGAAATACTGAATACTAAAGCTGAAGTTTAAATAGTTTGGTCACATTGTGTCCTCTGGGATAACTATTCCATAAGCAACAAACATCCCTTCATCCTAAATCTTTTCTTCTCCCACTCCTTCCATCTATTAGCTATACTAAAATCTTGGCTCACTGGTTGTAATGGGAATGGGAGTTTGAAGATCTTCCCTGCCCCTCAACAGACCTAGGGGGGAGTTTGAAGACCTCCCCTGCTTTGAAAGTAAACTCTGGCCCCTAATAGGCTGAATGTTATCACAGGGAGCCTTTGATGGAGGGAATTTGTTGAAGGGTGGAGCAGAACCCACAGGAAGCTTCCCTGCTGAGAAGATAAACTCTACCCCTGATAGGCTGAATGTAGTCACATGGAATTTGTGGTGGGAGGAGTTTGCTGAAGGGAAGCAGAGCCCATAGGAAGGTGTCAGAGCTAGCAAGACTGTGGGGGAGAGAGGATGCTCAGGCAAGGAGATAGAGTGGTTTGTGAGTAAATATTGATATCATATTGGTTTGTGGGAAGGCTGAAGGATGCTGTAGTTCTCAGCATTATCATGGCTTCTGAATATCTTTGGTACTGTGATGGAATCAGCTTACTGGTTTTGGGATTCACTTTTCTGGTGTCTGAATAAACACTTCAGTTCTGTCCTCTATCTGGAGAGTTTGGTATATTTTGTGATCGAACATCATGCGATACTTATTGTCACGGTCTTTATTGTGACTGTGGGTGCTGTAAATATTGTATTGGCGCTACACTGGTCAAGGTGGGGAAGTTGGAATGTTCCTTGCTCCCCATCGCCACTTCCAGGTTCTCTCCCTCCACTCAGTAACTTTTCTTCCTTTGAGATCTATGCTATTCATATCTACCCACTCAAGATTCTGGTGACTGTTGTCTACTGACCCTCAGGTCACTTCCTTTCCTTCCCCAATGAATTCAATATGTAGCTCACAATTTTTCTCTCCTCCCCAACTCCTACCCACATGCTAGGGGAGTTCAACACACTCAATGATTCTCCCTCAAACACCCTAACCACTAAGTTCTTCAGCCTACTCACTTCCCATGACAATTCCTCCACCTCCCCCACCTCAATCATACACAAAGATAGTCATACTTTCAATCTTGCAGTCACTCATAAATTATTCCATGTTCAAGAATTCAGAAGTCCCTTTATCCATAATCCATTTGCTTTTCACCTCTCATTCTGGCCCTTCTTACCAAACCTTCCTCTTCATCTGCATTGTGGCATGCCATCCTTTGACCTCTCAGTTCTCTTCCAGGCCATCTCTCCTATACTAGCCCCTCTCTCCTCTTTTCCCCATCTTGCTTCTTGGTGAACAAATTCAATTCTAAACTCTCCTCCTCTCTTGAGTCCTCCTTATCATTTTGCCAATTGCAACCTGCTGAGCCTCAGCCTTGGATCACTTCCACCATCCACAGTTTCGTTTCTATACATACTACTGAACAAATGTGGAGAAAATCGTGCAACTGTTCTGCCTGGATCCACTACAAATTTATGTCACACAACCTCAACTGGGCCCCAACAACACGTAGTCAACTCCTTTCCCAGTTCACCATGGTTGCTAACCCTTCACTGTCCAACCCTTATCCTTCACCCCCTTAATCAACCTTTGACAAAGGGGAGCAAAGAAGCCAAAAACAACTTTGCCATGGACCAAAGGGTTCCAGTATGATGGTGGGAAAACCAAGGATAGTGTCCTAATGGAGGACCTGCAGTGCCCATGTTCCTGGAAAAATCAGGCTGAGCCTTACCTGAGGCATGACGGGTAAAGCGGGGTCCCTGGGTGACTACAGGGATACTGGGCAGTGAGGATCGGTTAGCTCGTTTCTTCAAGATAATGCCAAGGCTGGTTCTGCATGGACTTCCCAACTTGGCAGAAACAGACAGGGATCCTCCACTGTGGAGGGGAATGAGCCCTGTGAGGAGCAGAAAAAATATATAGGAACTGAAGTATCACTGACTAGGGAAACCTGTGTTGCGTGACCAGGATAGGCCTCTTAGCACATTGGCCAGTGCCTTAGAAATGGGCCCGGCAAGAGCCTGAGACACATGGAACACATGGCATTGTCACCTAGGCTTTTTCTCTGGGATGACTTGATAGCCCTCATCTTCCAAGAGACAGGAACCTCCCCTTGGCCTGATACTTGGAGGAAGGACAGTCTCATTTCTATGTGCCTTCATTCTAAAGGGCCTCAGCTTTCTCTGTTCCAGGCTTCTAGGGGACCACCCATCCAAATACTATTTTACCTTCCTTTATCATGCTCCTGGAGCTCAGACTCTGGGACAGAAAGTCTCTCTCTCGATGCCTCTCCTCTCGATCCCTGTCCCGCCGGAATAACTCCATCTCTTTCATTTGCTTCAGACGCATCTTCTCCTGGGCTGATTTGGCAATGGTCACCTGGATCTGTACATATAAAATGCAAACTTGAATTGTACCCCAAGGATCTTGTCTAGTACCCTATTGACATTCCTTTTGCCCCTATAATTATTCTTGTTTACAAAGAAAAAAGTACCTAATCACACCAGACCCTCCCAGGACAGTTTTTTTCTGGTCCTTCTCTTGCCGATTAACAAAAAAACACAATAGGGGTTTTGTTTCTTTGTTTTCCACTAATATCCGATCTAAGCTTCTCTGGGACCCAGTGAGATTTGAAGCCTCAGCTTGTCTCAGGGATAGCCAGGAAGCTGGGCAGGGCAAGCTAAAAGGGCCTTAGGTTATATCCATTTCAAAAGCACACTTCTTATTCATTTTGGTTTATTGGCATTAAAGGAAGGGGTCAGCTCAATCAGAAAAAAGAAAAATTGCTTCCTATCCTTTACTATTTCATCCAGAACAGAGAAATGAAGGGGAAAAAAAGTCCAGAAAATAACAATGTGTCCCAGGGTAGACTGCAAATTGGGGCAGAATCATGGATTTATCTTTCAGCTCAGGGCATCATCCTATTGGCCCCCGAGCCAGCTATTCCTCAGTACAGTGGGTGAGCCCTTACTGGCTAGATGATCTACACAAGTCATCTAACCTCTCTCAGGCTCAATTTCCTCATCTCTAAAATGGGGTTAACAATTGCACCTATCACACGGCATTATTGTGAGTATAGTACAAGATTGTCTATGAGGCACTTTGCAAACTTTATAGCACTACATATAACTGTCAGCTATTATGGCAGCAAGAGGTGGTATTCTTTGATAACTGGGCAGTTGCTCAAATGACCTAGTTGTAGTTTATTTAAGCCCATCTGCCCTGATCTGCCTTCCCTTCTCCTCTCTGAGCTGTGCAGTTCCTTCTACCTGATTTCCCCTATACCTCTTTTATATATCTCTTCCACACCTGTTCCTTCTCTTTCCCTTTTGTCTCTTTTTCCATCCCTTACTTCTCTTTCCCGGCAGCAATTTAGTTCTCGGGTGATGCCCAATGCCCTCCTTCAATAAGGTTCAAACCACTGAGGTACAATGGGGTACAATTCAGGTCTGCATAGGTCCACTCTCCTCCTGTTTCTACTGCCTAGACTCATAGTTACTTTACAAGACACACACACACACACACACACACACACACACATACACACACACATACTTACACACACCACCCACACATACTACAAACACACATCACACACACACACACACACACACACACACACACCCTACCACCACAACACCACCACCACCACCACCAGAACTGAAAGTCAGCAGCTGAGCCAGCCTGTCATCCTCTGTGACAGCTGCCATCTCAACATCCTTGCACATACTCTGGGGCTGCTTTCTGGCCGGTCTACTTCTTTCAGCAATTGTTGGGTCCTTGTCTGTTTGTCTTTGTTGGCATGGCTGAAGAAGGGTGTTGTCAATGGAGATGCAGTCTTCGAAGAATGGACAGCAGACTTTGTGTCCCCAGCCAGCCTGCCTTGGACAGGAGGGACTGTAGGCCTTGTCTCTAAAAGAGTTAAGCATATTCCTGAGGGTATTAAGACATCTAGCATACTTGCCCTGAAATCAACTCTCCAGGCCATGGACTAGCATGGCTATTATTCCTAAAGCTCTCAAATCTTGTTCCTTCGGTCAAACACTTCTGACTTATTCACCAAGATACAAATTAAGCTTAGTTTTCAAGGGCACTAAAGCCAGGCACAAGATAAGCCATCAGAGGAGCAACATAATCAAGGCATTTCTTAATCTACATGACAAGTGAGGAAAAGTGTAAGAATGTAGTAGCCTTGTCATTTATAACAGAAGGAAAGATAAGGAAAGGGAAGGAGAGGGAAGAAAGGAAGGAAGGAAGGAGGGAGGGAATGAGGGAAGGAATGAAGGAGGAAAAAAGGAAGGAGGAAGGGAGGGAGGGAGGAAGGAAGGAATGTAACAGACTTTTAGTAAGCATCTACAAAGTGTAAGGCACTGTACAACACAGACCCTGGCCTCAAAGAGCTTCCAATCAAAGGGAGGGGAAGACAAGTATGTGGAATATGTGTCACAGGCCCTGCAGAGTCATACAACATAGAATGTTAGAGCTGGAAGGAATCATAAAGATCATCAAGCTGCTCCCCTTCATTTTCCAGATAAAGGAAGCGAAGCCTCAAAAGAAGAGACTTCACCCACACAGTACAGCTGGTTAGCATCAGAGCAGGGATTAGCATCCACCGGCTGCTCTGCCAGCACCACTAGCTTAATTCTGCTAGACATCACTGAGCTTTGTTGTCTGTTTTCCACCTATATAAAGAAAAGAGTTGTGGGATATGCAAAAAGGTAGTTTACCAGGAATGGCACTGTCTTCATTTTCAGGGAATTTTAGACCTCAGACCAGCTCCCAGACTTTCTCAGCCTTCTCTTGTCTCTATGGCTTTGCCAGAGGCAAGTGAAGGTGGAAAAGAGTGCTGGCTGCCAGCTCCAGCATGTATCAGCTGAGCTCCGTGACTCTGAGCAAGTGGCTTAATGTCTCTCAGTCTCAGTTTCCTCATTGGGCAATAAGCATTTATTAAGGTCCTACTATGTGCCAGGCAGTGTTCTAAGCCCTTTACAAATACTGCCTCGTGGGATCCTCACAAAACCTCTGCACAGTAGGTGCTGTTATTATCCCCATGTTACAGCCGAGGAAAGTAAGGCAGAGTTTAAGTGATTTGTCCAGGGCCATGTCACTAATAAGTGTCTAGGACTGAATTTGAACTCAGGTTTTCTACTGAACCACCTAGCTGCCTCATCTGTAATGCTGTGGTTGTGGGGCTCAAGTGAAGAAAACATATGGAGAGCACTTTGCAAACTCTCACGTGCCACATAAGTGCTAACTCTTCTTCTTCTGGTTTAACATCTCTGTGCCTTATTTTTGTCATCTGCAAAATGGTGACAATAGGCTAAAATGACAATAATGTAAACAGAAAGAGCAACAATAAAACCTGAAAACAGAATTACAGTTCGATTATCGTGACCAGGCTCGTCTGGGAGTTGCTGAGAAAACACCCCTCTTGTTTTTCCTTTGCAGAGGTGCAGGACTACAGGTTGGAATGCCTCATATGCTGTCTGTCACAGCTGATGTGGTGGTAGGTTTTGTTGTACTGGCTTTTTCTTTTCTTTTTAGCCTTTATTATAAGAAATGGCTTCCTCAGTAGGAAATGGGAGAAGGGGGGGCAGGAATACTTTGGAAAGGAGGTGATATATAAGAAAAGTACATCGATCACAATAAGATATTTAAAAATATTAATACTACTGGAGTTATCTACTTCATAGGATTGTGAGGACAGTGTATAAACCATGAAACCTTGCCCTCTCAATGTGACCCATTGGGGATGCGAGTGTCACCAGCCAGAATGCTAGTCTTTCACACAGGGGAAGCTAGGACCTCAGTAGAGATGGGTGGGGAGCCAGGCTGCTGCAGAAGCCAAGCACGTCAGACTAGTTTTCCCCAGGCCTAGAACTCTGTGTCCTGAAATCAGGCACTCCCTGGCCAACAGCCACACCTGTTAAGCATAATCCAGGGGCTAAAATGAGCAGGCCATTTTCAAAGGAAGAAATGCAAGCTATGGACAGCAATACAAAAATGCTCTAAATCAATAATAATTAGAGAAATGCAAATTAAAGTAAATCAGGACTTCCACACATCAGATTGGCAAAAGTACCCCTGCCCAAAAAATGACAAATATTGGAAAGGCTGAGGGAAACAAGTACTTTAATACACTGTTGGTGGAGCTGGGAACTGGTCCAGCCATTCTGGAAAACAATTTGGAGCCATGCCCCAAAAGTTACTAAGCTGTGCTTCCCCTCTGACCCAGCAACACCACTACTGGACCTGTTTACTGAAGAGATGGTCAAAGAAAGAGGGACAGGACCCTTATGTATAAAAATATTTATGCAATTGGGAGGGGGGGAGTGCCACTAAGCTTCAAAAGAAGATCTCCTGGATAATTTCAATCAGCAAAATAATTGCTTCTCCAAGGCCCTCCCCTCCCCCAGGAACACCCTAAGTATTATTTCCACCCTGCCAAAACTCACTCTTTGGACCTGTTCTGACTTGGGCTATGTGCATTCCAACCCCTCCTGAAACCCAGTCGGAGTAGACTTCTGGCTCACTAACTTCTCCCCCCTCCAACCAATTAGATCAGATCTAACATCCATCCATCTTCTCCTGCCCTTTCCAGGCAACCCAAATCAGCATTTCAAATCTGAATTCTTCCTGATATTAAAAAAGAGGCTCAACCCTCTGGCTCCTCCCCCTCTCCCTACCCAGTTCCTCTCACCCGACTTCCTTCCCAGGATTGGTTTCCTTCTCCTGACCTTAAATCGTCCAGGGAGCTCATTAAGCTTTGGGGTCTTAGGGTTTCTCTCTCCATAGAATGTCAAAGCCGTAATGAACCTGAGACATCTAGTTCACATCCCTCATTTGACAGTTGAGAAAAATTGAGGCCCAGAGAGGTTGTGACTTGCCCAAGGTGAGACAGTAGCAGAATTGTTCCTCCCATCTAGGCTTCCTCACTCCAAAACCATCATTCTTGCCACTCTGTATATGATGCTGGCTGCCTGGTAAGGATTTAACTGGAAAGTGCAATTTTCCCCACCTCCCATTCCCACCAACTCACTCAAAGCCTAGAGTGCATGCAGGACAGCAAATAAGCAGGGGTAAACATACATACCCACAGACTTGGGTGTGCTCTCCCGGGGATTGTTCTTCTGTGCCAATCTTAAAAGAAATCAGAAAGGGAAAAAACTTTTTAAAGTCATGTAAAGAGAGAGTGAGGCAGAAATGCCCCTTCCAGATTGAGGGCTGGGGAAGATGGCCTCTATAAGATGTAGAGGAGGATTGGGAAAGGGGAAAAATCACATCCAGCCAGGGAAAGCAGCCCTGTGAAGACAGAGTGAAAGCCTTGAAAGGCTTCAGAACTCTAATCAATACAACGAGCAGCCACTGTTCCCTTGGACCCAGGGGGAGCTGCTGCCCACACTCCCTGACAGAATGGGGATGGATTCACAACGCAGAATGAGATGGAAGCTTTTGGACAAAGCCAAGGAGGGAATTTGCTTTGCTTGACTGTACATTGTTATAAGAGTTTTCTTTCACATTTTTAAAAACATTGTTGTCCAATGTGAGGAGGAGGGAAGGAGTGGAAGGGAGAGAAAATAAATGCTTGGTAATTGGAACAAATAATAAAAATTAAATTTAGAAGGGGTTTAGCAGAAGGTACAGATCAGTGGGAAAGTGGCTTAGCAAGCACATGAGCAATGCCATAATGGAATTCAGCACCTGGCAGGATGTCTGGCACATAGTAGGTACTTAATAAATGTCTGTTGATTGAATTAACTATACATAAAACTTTAAAAAGAGAGGGCAACAGGGCGGCTAGGTGCCGAAGTGAATAGAGCACCGGCCCTGGAGTCAGGAAGACCTGAGTTCAAATCCAGCCTCAGACACAACACAAAACTAGCTGTGTGACCTTGGGCAAGTCACCTTACCCCAATTGCCCTACCTTCCCCCCTCCAAAAAAAAGCAAAAAAAAAAGGGGGGGGCAACTAACTTGTTATAGTAGAAAGAGCCCTGAATTTGGAATTAGCTCTAAGTTATATCTCTGCCACCTATATGATCATATGCAACTCACTTAACCTCATTGAGTCTCATCTTCATGGTTTTAGAGTGAGAATCATTATACCTATAAAGGCAGACTTCCTATAGGGCTTTTGCAAAGATCAAATAAAACTATGCTGCCTACTTACCAGCCACTTACCACTGGCAAGTTAAGTCACTTACTATTTCTGAGCCTCAGTTTTCTCATTCATAAAATGGGGATCACTTTTCACTACTCATTTTCCAGAGATGTCATGAGGGTCAAGTGCACAGAAAGTGTGCCAAGACCTTTGTAGCCAAAGAGCACACTGCACAAATGCTAAGTTATTATCAGTAAGTAATCATTCTTTCTCTACCCCACCCCCCTTCACTTTTTTGTATAAGCACCTCAGAATCACAGAATCTCATGTTGGAAGGGCCTAGTTAGTGGCTAGCTCGTCTAACCCATGACCAAAAGAGAATCCCTGGTACAACATGGAGTGGTCAGCCAGCCCTTCCTGAAGACCTCCAAGGAGGAAGAGCCCACCCCCTCCAAGGCAACCCATTCTACACTGAGGCAGATCAAGTTGTTCCTGACATCAAGTTTAAGTTTACTTCTTTGCAAACTTTCATGTCATTGCTCCTGGTTCTGCCCTCTGAGGCCAAACGGAAAAAAAAAACCTAACCTTGTTTCCACACTGGCCATCCCAAAGGTTTCTCAAGGACCCAGAGCTCCTGATAATCATAGCTGGGTCTTGGTAAAACAAAAGCTTGTCATCCAGGGAGCAGCAGGTAACACAGTGCTAGAACTCCCCAGGAACCAGGATGGAGTGGAGGGTGACCCCCTCCCCCTGTGGTGCTCTCTCTTCAGAGCTCACCCAAGGTTCCTGAATCAACCTTCTCTTTGTCAAAATGCTCACAGAAGCTCACCCTGGAGGGAATTCCCTTCACTGCCCTGAGAAACCAGTCCTTGGTGCCCTAGTGTAGTGGAGATCTGAGTGGGAATCTAAGAACATTCATGATGTCCTAGGCAAGGCACCTGAACAGGAGTCAGAAATAGCTAAGTTTGAATCCCTCCTCCTTGGATATTTACCAGCTGTGAGGCCCTAAGCAAGTCACTTCCTTTCTCTGGCCTTCGTTTCCTCATTTGTAAGTGTGTGTGTATGTTGGGGGGGACTTGATGATCTCTAAACCACCCCCCCCCAGCTCTAAGTCCATGATCCAATTCATTCCCTACAAAAGTGTTATGGGTTTTCTGGAATGAACTTCTTCTTCTTGAGGAGGGAAAGGCATAGACAGCAAAGATCCTCCTGGTGCCTAACAGTAGGCCACATGATAAATGGACTGACTACTGGGGCCCTGCATTCCAGCCCCAAAGATCAGTCTGATGCAGGAGGTCCAGAGGCATCATTCATCTCAGTCCACACAGGCCCTGGAGCGTCTACTCCAAACTGAAAGCACTCTCGTGCTAGGGCATCCCTTGAAGATGAATGTCTCAATCTCAGTTCTGCATCTGACAGAGTAGATTACTCAGAGCCCAGTGGATTAATCAAACAAATAATCCATTTAATAAAAAAAATATTCAAATACCCTCGGGTAAAAGTAGTTCAGGAAAATAAAAACATAAAACATTGATGGCAGTGAGATGAGGTTCCCTGGGGTCTCAGGGCCTCCCTGTCAAAGTTCTAAAAAGCACTTATATATTCTGCCCACAGATGGGTTCAAGGCCAGTCCAGCTGTGGGGAAAGTTAACCCCTCCAACAGGTCCCTCTCCTTGTCTTCATCATAACTTCCTTGGTCACACCAGTCCCAGCCGGTATTGTGGGAACATGTAAAGGGTGGGGAGGAACTGGGGTGAGTCCCCAGTTCCAGCAGTATCCAGACCACAACAACCAAGGTGGCTCCAGAGTCAATCTGGGGGGCCACGTCTGCTATGTGGTAGCTGCAGGATAACTCTATCCTCCAGAGCCTTCTCCAGAGTGAACACAACCTCAAAGATGTCTCTGGAACTGGACCAACTTCTGGGAGTCTATGAATTTAAGAGTGCCAGGTCTTCTGGGGCATCTCTAGCCTGGCATCAGCCCCACGGTCTTCTATCCTATGAACCTATACACACACCAGGGTTGGACCACAACACCACTGATTTTTGTGGGGTAAAGAGATGGAACTGGGGAATTCACTGGCTTCACATTTGCCTTCCCATGGGCCCTTCCAAACTAGTAGCAGTTTCTGTCCACGGGACCAGTGATCACATTGCCAACTGATTCTACCTGTGTGAAAGCATGGCACTGAAGAAGACCAACTGGGACCCAAAATGTGGATGGCCTCTTTCTCTTGTTACCAGTTCTGGTGATTCACAGCCCTAGACTCTAGCTACAAGATACATCCCATCTTTAATCTCCCTGACATCCCAGCACAGCTACCTTACTCCTGCTACCCCTGCTTTTCAGCAATCAGTGGCACAATGACATGGCCCCAGGGTACAAACTATGAAATCATAGTTCTAGAATGAGAAAGATTTCAGAAGCCTTCTGGTCCAAGCCTCTCATGAGGAATCTGAAGCCCACGATGATTGTGATTTGCCCAAAGTCACAAAAGTAGCAGGTATCAAAAGTGGGATTTGAACCCAAGCCAGGGATCATGAGTTTATGATACTGCTTCTCCAAATGATTGCAAACTTGGTTATTCTTTCTTACTTCTCCAACAGGTCCCTCTCTGTCTATCTCCTTTCCTCGATCTCCTTCCTCCTCCTGCTTCCCAAAAGTGGACATACCCTGAGACTCAGGCTTCATGCTTTACTCTGCCTTCTGTAACTCTGTCCCTCAGAACGTTCATTCATTCAGCTTTTGGGTCCAAAGGCAGGCCATCTTTGGGTGGTCAGGACTACACGCAGCAGGCAGGGATATGAGGGAGGAGCATTCAGTTGGATGAAGGGGCTTAAGGAAAGATGCAAGGTGGGAGCACACAATTCTCTTTGGTCAGATTACCATCTGGTAGGTGAAGCACAGTGGGAAATAAGCCTGGATGGGCCAGAGCTTGTGGGGCCTTGAGTGCCAGACCAAGGAGCTTAAATTTCAATTATAAGGTAGCTCATGGTCATTAAAGACTTTTGAACAAAAGACTGACATAACCAGAGCTGTCTGCACTTTAGAAACATGAATCAGGTGACCGTGTGTAATAAAAATTAGAGCAAGGAGTGACTGTAGGTAGTGATGCCAATTTTTTTTAAAGTGAGGGCAGACATAATGAGGGCCTGAAGAAGAGAATGGAGAGGAAAGTAAAAAGGCAGGAGATATTCTATTAACAGGATCAACAGCACTTGGCTACTGATTGGCCATGCATGGAGAAGAAAAGAATCCCCATTGATTCCCAGGGTTTTGAGCCTCAGCTGCCGGGGGAGTGATGGCACCATCAACAGAAAACAAGAAAACCAGGAGGGGAAGCTGGTCTGGAGGCAGGAAGTGCATAAAGTCAGGCTTGGTTTTGGACAGCTGTAGAAGACCTACATGGAAACGTTCATCAAGCATGCAGAAATGGGAGAACAGACTGGGCTGGGGAGACATGGAGGTTGGAAGGAGATGTGAAAGTCAGCCACAGAAAAGTTAGGATTGACAGCAAAAGGGTAGATGAGGTCACTAAGTGCAGGGAGCAAGTTAGGAGAGAGACCAGGAACGAAGCTTGGGAAATCCCACCTGAAAAGAAAGGAGGACAAGGGAAAATGCCTGTAAAGGAGATAGAAAGGTAAGAGGAGGTCCTGGAGGCAGAAAGACTAAGGAGGAGAGAGCTTCAAGGAAAGGCTGATCACCGGATGGTGTCAGGTGCTGCAGAAAGGTCAAGGAGAACCGAAAAGACCTTTGCAAGTAAGGCCACTGAAGACCTTTAAGAGACAGGCTCCAGCAGAGTGTGGAAGATGGAAGGCAGATTGCAAAGGGCCAAGAAGGTGAAGGCAGAACATGTAGACTGCTCCTGAAAGACGTCTAGAAAGAGAGGTAAGAGGGCAGCCCAAGGGAGAAGCAGGGTGGAGGGACAGGGTTCTCAGGCTAAGGGAAATCTGAATATATGCATAAGTAGAGGGGCACCCTTGAAGGCTTAAAAGAAAGGGGAGAACAAGGTGAGGACAGGATGGAGGACCGACCCAAAACATACTTCAGTGTGTACTAGGGGTCTTGTCTGTATTCATGCCCACATTCTGACACTGTCCGACACTCCCTCTCATGGGGACATTGCTGCTTCCCTGGGAGCGTGTAACCTGTCCTTGCCTATAGAATGTTCCACTCAGAAAAGCTAGGTTTGCCAAGGACAAAAACCACCAACAATCTTAAGTAGGATTATGATAAGCTCTTCCAGTTCAGAACCCCAGCCTTCCAGACTTGTGATAAAGCAAAGACCCTCCAGACCAGGGTTCCAGACCCCTTGGCAACCTGGTAAAACCTATGAACCCCTTCTCAGAATGTTCTTCAATGCATAAAACAAAAAACATAAGATTACTAAGGAAACATTGAAATACACTTAGAAAATATTTCTTAAAAACAAATTTAGGGATCTTAGCTTAAGAATCCCTGCTCTAGATCATCAACAATAAATCAAGGCATCCAATTATGGAGCACTGGCCCTGGGGAAACCCATACAGACCCAACAGGAGCTGGTGGTCCCAGCTAACTAACAATCTCTGAATCTTTAAAACTCTAATGAAGTTCCCAGTATGGCTTACCTTATTCCAGGGACCTCCTGGATAGTGAAGACATCTTGGCCTGGAGGCAGGGGACTGGGATTGCTAACAACAGCTGGTAAAGTTACTGACTTGGTGTCTGAGGGCTGCCCGGCCTTTGGGATGGGAGGGATCAGGGAGCCCCCCAGAGATCGCCTCATCTTCTCATCTTTGCAATGAAGGTACTGAAGGGATATCTGCACCTGGAAACAGTATCAGGAAAGGGAGTTAAAGTCTCTCACTTTGATCCTTTTAAAGACTGGCAGTTTTGATAGCATGGGATTCTCCATGGATACAGAGAACAACTCCTCCAGCCTTGGTATTTAGTCATTATGAGTCAGTGTGGCCAAAAAAAAAAAAAAAACCCCAACAAACCCAACCCCAAAACTCCATACATCAGCTAGTGGTCAGCCTTCCAGGAATGAGTCTCTTCCAATTGAGCTAGGCTAATCCTCAAATGATGGCCAGGCCTTCACTTACATTCAAGCCTTCCAGCCGGAAAAGACCTGCCAGAGCCTGGCCTCAGCTCTAGTCCTTGAGAATCCAAGGCTGCCCCAACACCATGATGAGGCATGAGAGGCAGGTTTAGATGGAGGAAATCCCATAGAGACACATGAAGCTTAGGACACTAATGTCCCCAGGAACATTCCGCCCCACCTTCCCCTTCCTGCAGCCCATCTGGGTAAAGAATAACTCAGAAAGCTCCCAAGCCAAACTCCACTTCCTTCTTTCTTCCTTTCTCAAGGAATCATAGAATTTTAGACCAGAGAAAGTCAATGATACAGTGATCTTAACCACGATCCTGGGCCCTGTGAAATCATTTGTTCAGGAATCTTCGTCACCTTGAGCAAGACGTATCTCAGTTTACTACTGATAATGGCAGCTGCTAATACTTATCTATATAAGTAGTACATGTTTACCTATAGAAAGAGTACACATTTATCCATATAAATATTGTATATTTAAATAGAATATGTTTATATATGTATAAATAGATAGAACTTTAAAGTTTATAAAACGCTTGCCATCATCTTCCTCACCTTCCTCCTCCTCCTCCTCCTCCACATCATCATCATGGGCAGCCTTTAAATATCACTTTAAGGTTTGCAGAGTGCTTTACATGTGTGATCTCATTTGATTACCTCATCACCCCATTGGTTCTCACAACACCCCGTGAGGTGGCTGCCATTTTATTGTCATTATATTATTTATATCATATCACATCACATCACATCACATCACATCACATCACATCACATCACATCACATCACATCACATCATATCATATCATATCATATTATATTATATTATATTATATTATATATAATGCCATTGTTGCTGTTTTACAGGTGAGAAGACTGAGGTGTAAGGAGACAAAGTGATTTGCCCAAAGTCTCATAGACAGTAAGTCTCTGAGACAGGAGGAGAGCCTGGTCTTCCTGACCTCAGGTCCAGCACTCTACTCTCCTGCTTCATGCTGTCCCCTACTTTATTTCTTTGGCCTCAATTTCTTCATCTGCAAAATGAAGGTGTTAGTGTCGGCTAGGTGGCGCAGTGAGTAAGAGCACCAGCCTCAGAGTTGGGATGACCCGAGATGGAATCCGGCCTCAGAAAATGAGCACCCACACACAAATAATGACTAGCCATGTAACCTTGAGCAAGTTACTTAACCCCAATTGCTTTAAAAAAAAATGAAGGTGTTAGAGCTGATGGCCTCTAAAGCCTCTGACCATCCCTAAATCTAAGCTCCTGTGGTTTACCTCATCCCCAAGGCTACACTCATTTTCCCATTGCTGAACTGTGTCCTGCATGGTCCCATAAAAGTTTAACCTAAGATGGCATCCATTAATCAATCAACAAGCATTTATTAAGTGCCTATGTGGAAACTTTAGAAAGAATTCTTGCCTTTCTCTAGGACTATCACATGCTTTCCTGTGCTGGAAAGCACATTTGTATTAGAGATGGTCTAGGTCAGACAGAGTTATTTTTATTCCTGACAAACGTCAGTTCCAATCTTTCATCCTAACAGATAAAGAAAGCAAAGACTTGACCAAGGTCACGTGGCCAGTGGATCCTAAATAGAGTTAGGAGTAGAAGTCACATGTTCTGACTTCTAGTCCAGTGCTCTTCACTCTAAATGGGGCTGCCTTATATTTAAATTTGTATCTTTACTACTAGTATGTTATTGTGATAAATGAAGATGAAGAATCCAAATAAATGTAGAAAGGCATACATGAAGTGAGAGAGAGCAAACTAATTACGCCCATCGTAATAATAAAATCTAATAAGTACATGGAAGAAAAATAGAAGGGGCCCCAGGAGGACACATGATGCTACTGTTGTTGAGCCATTAGAGTTTGTATATGATTATTCTTTCCCCTTTTAGCAAACTACAAATCATTTGGAATTCATAGCTTTATGTACTTTTTTATTGTTTGGTTCCACTGTGGTTATTAATTTTATAATAAATATTTTAAATTTATAAAAAAAACTTGGACCTTGAGGAAAACAGCAAGTACAATCTCTTTGGATTTACTTTTATGGAACATCAGGCCCAATCACCACACACGCATTACACCACCTTGTTTTATTTCAGGGAGATCTATTCCTAGTCTGTGAGAATGGGATGCAGAGAAAAGAGGGCTAAGTTTGAGTCAGGAGACCCGGCTTCAAATCCTGGCCCAGTTCTTCAGCACCTATGAGATGCTGGGCAAGTCACTGAATCCACCGAGGTTTTCTCAGCAATGAAATGAAAGGCTTGAAATGGACCATCTCTAAACTTCCTTCCAGATCCCAGTCTGATAATCCTATGATTTGGCCACCCCAAACAGATGACTAATAATACACACTCTGTATGCCCAAGATGCACCAGGTTAGGCCGTGCTAAATCTGTATCCTGGAAATTCTCCTGGCTGGGGTAAGGACTGGGCAAGGTCCAGCCAGCAGCTGTTAAGAAGGAATATGCAGAAAACGGAGCTGAGGCCCAGGGACATGTGCTGAGGCTGACTATTCAAAGATCTGTTCATCCAAGTGGTCAGGTAAACTGGAGGTCAAGCCTAAGTGTTCCAAGGCAAGGACATGTCAAGAACAGACCCTGGGCTTGATACAGGACACATATGGGAAGGAAGACAAAGGTTTGATTGGAACAATCAGGCTAGGTGAGACTAGGGGAGGTTGTGATAGGAACTAACCAAGGCCAGTCTGGGACCAAGGAATTAAAGAAGGTAAAGAGCCAGGACAAGGCCAAGATTGGATGTCTCGACTAGAACCTCTCCCCAAATATTTGGAATGACTGAGATCCAATTCATCTCTGGGGGTCAAGACAGGTGGGATGTGTAATGAGGTTTTTGCCTAGGGCCCTGACACCTTTCTCTTCCATTTATTCAACCTAGGTCTTGGTCAGCTTCAGAGTCAGCACTCTTACCACCTTCTCCATGCTGCCTTCACTGGGCCTCAGTTTCCTCATCTGCAAAATGAGAGGATTGAACTGGAAGGCCTCTAAAGTCTCTCTATGGAATACCTCATCCCCAAGGGTACCTCATCTTCTCATTGCTGAACTATGTCCAGCATGGTCCCACAAAAGTTTGACCCAAGATTGGGTATCCATTAGTCAATCAACAAGCATTTATTAAGGACCCATGTGGAAACTTTAGAAAGAATGACACTACTTCATACCTTTCTCTACAGCCAGAATGACAACTATATATCTTCCTCTGCAAGAAAGCACATTTGTATTAGAGAAGGTGTGGTCAAAGTTATTTTTACTCCTGACAAAATATTTTTCAGATTCAGTGAGGTACAAATGGTAGAAGGCCCTAGCATCCAAAATGGTGAAATCTTTTTCTGTAGAGTTTCAGAGTCTAAAATCCCATGGCCTTTAAACTGACCTTAAGTGCCCACATGTTCATGCTTTGAGTTTAAAGATGGGAGAAGGAAGGTAGAAGAGAGAAGTGAATAATTCTCCCTCCCACTGGAATTGATAATGGATCAAATTAACACCTTTCAGGGTGGCTAGGTGGGCACAGTGAATAGAGCACAGCCCTTAAGTCAGGAGGACCTGAGTTCAAATCTGCCTCAGACACTTAACACACTAGCAGTGTGACTTTGGGCAAGTCACTTAACCCCAATTGTCCTCCAAAAAAGCAAAAAAAAAAAATTAACACCTTTCGTCAAAGCTTTCAGTGCATGTCACCTGGCAAGGCTCAAGTGCCATGAAAAAGTCTTTCTTGATGAAACCAGCTGTTGGCTCTCTCTATCTCTGGAAGCAATTTGCATGTATAGCCTGTGTACATCTGAGAATAGGTTGTACCTCCCCAGTGAAATGTAAGCCTCTTTAAAGCAGGGACTGTGTCTCACTTTTATATTTATATCCCTAGTATATATCGCAGTGCCTGCCATATCGTAGGTACCTAATAAAGGCATATTGTTGGATTGATTGATGATAGGTCACATAAAAAACAGGGGAAAAACTATATAAACAAATAAATGTATGGACAGACAGAAAGACACACAGACAGAGAGACCAGCTTCTGTGTTAGTTGATAGAAGACATTTGCTCTATGAAGAAAGGAACAGATGTTGCAAGGTCATACATTACCTCTTGTGCAGCTGGAGTTGCCCTTGGCTGGTCCTTGCTACTCCCTTGTGGGCCCAGGTCATTCTCCAAGGACCCTTTGGCCTCTGGGGTGGTGGGGATGCTCTGGATGGGAGGCATTGGCCTGGAAGCCATTAGTAGTCTCTGAGAGGTGGAGCGAGGAATGGCACTCTTCAGGGAAGTAGCCCTGGTAACTCCCCCAGGATCCAAAGAAGCTGCAGAGGGGAAAAGAGGAAATGTGTAAGAGCTCAAAGGAAAGGGCAGGTCTTCTCCAAGGTGCTTTCCTTGAGAAAAACAGCATGGCCATAGCAAAAGCTCTTGCAGGGCAGGGACTGTTTGGCTTTTGTCTTGGTCTTCCAAGTTCCTATCACAGAATCAGACACAAAATAGGTGCTTAATAAATGCTTAGTCAATGATCCATCAACAAGCATTTGTTAAACACCTACTATGCATCAAGTGCCAGACCAGGCACTGGAGATAGAAAGATAAAGTGAGACAAATCTTTGTTCTTAAGGAACTTACAATCCAGTGGGGGGGATACAACATGTTAATAGATGACATGGCAATAACAATAGCATTCATAATGCCATACGGTTTACAAAGTACTTTATATATGTCTCTCACTTGATCCTCACCACAATCCCAGGAAGTAAGTGCTGTTTTCATCATCCCTTGTTTATAAATGAAGGAAGTGAGATGGAGGGCTTAAGGGATCTGCCCTGGATCACACACCTAGGAAGGAGGTGAATTCAGGTCTTTCTGACTCCAAATCCAGAGCTCTACCCACTGCCCTCCGGAGCTGCAGAGGGGTGGGCTAAGCATACAGCCACTGGAGCGGAGCACTAATGATTTGGAGGACAGGGTCTTCTGAAGGAGATGGCCCTGAAAGGGAGTCAGAGGCAGAGACGAGAAAGGAGGGGACTGGGGGCAAAGGGGACACTCTAACAAAGTTCTAGATACAGGCCAGGTCACGGAATGTCATGTGTTCCTACTATGTGCCAGCCACTATGCTAAATACAAATATTATCTCATTTGAATGAAGACAGAGTGACAAACTGAACACCCCTGGGGAACAAGAGTTGTGTGGGGGGGGGGGGAGCACAAGAGAGACAGCACTTAATCTACAACTAGCTTAGTAGAATGTAAGTTTTTAAAGGCAGGGACTAGTTCATTTTTGTCTTTGCATTTCCAGTATATAGCACATGAGAGAGCTTGTTCCATCTGCTTGCTGAGTAAATGGACTGAATCTAGTCAGCTATACCGCAAGTTTCCTCCACAGGAAATTTAGGGCAAGTAATTTGATTTTCTTTGGCCTGCTAACCATTTGAATGTTGTCACTTGAATTCACACAGACAACAGAACAAAAGTCTGATCTGTTAGACCCAAAGTCAGTCAGTCTGTCTGTCAACAAGCATTTATTAAATGCTTACTATGTGCCAGGCACCGTGCTAAGCTTTGGAGATACAAAGAAAGCCAAAAGACATGATCCCTGCCCTCGGGGACCTCACTGTCTAACGGGAGAAACAGCAGGCCAACAGCTACATGTACAAGATATACAGACAGTACAAAAGGAACATCCCCACGGTAGGAAGAATAGACCATTTTCCTGGGGAAGACATACCCAGTGAAGAGAGGAGAAGAGATACTCACTCCTAGGATGGTCAGAACCAACAAGAACCCCCTGGGTTTGGGCAGGCCCTTTCTTCCAGAGAATTCAAAGCCCTTTTACTTACATCAGCAGTGAAGTTTAAATGAAAGTGTTAGATTTGGAGATGGAAGATTTGAGTTTGAAGATACCCTAAGTGACCTTGGACAAGTAATTTAACTTCTCTGGGCCTCAGTTTCCTCATTTATATAATAAAAACGGATTAAGTGATCTCTAAAATCTCATGACCCTGTGATCCCTGGGCTCTACCCACTTTGCTGCTTCCCCCGAATTCCAGCCAGGCCTAAGTCAGGACTGGACACTTGAGCTCTGGCCACTGTCATCAGTGTGACCTTTACAGGGAAAACAAAAGCAGAGTCCCTACACAGCCAAACCCTTCTGTCCACTGTTGCTCTTTCCAGATCCCAGGATTCCTGTGGCTTATGGGAACAGCTTATCTGTTCATCAAAGTGAGTTCTGCTTTCCTCTCCTCACTGGGTATGTCTTCCCCAGGAGGCCTGGAACGCCTTTGACCTCAATCTATCAGAGCTAAAAGAGACTTCAGAGACCACCTAACCCCCACACACCTGCATTTTACAGATAAGGTAAGTCAGGGCCTGGAGAAGGGAAATAAGTTGTCCAGACTCACCTAGCAGCAGAGCTAGGCCTAAAACCTGCCTCTCTGGTTCCTGATCTTCACTCGTCCAAAGCAGAAATCACTGGGCTCACCTCGGGGAGAAGCAGAGAGCCCCTCAGACAGTCGTCTCTTCTTTAGCTTGTCCTTTATTTGGGTGGTCTCCAAGGCTGCACTGCTGGCCTCCATCTCCCGGACACTACTGGGCAGGAGAGAGTGGGGCCCTGAAGAGACAGCATCCACATTGTTTGCATGGCCATTCCTGGACTGCCAAGCCTTTGAGGCAAGACTGGTCTTGAGGCTGGTCAGGTCTCCATTCCTGCCCCACACAGGTGACTGCTTCCCCTGCTGGGCTTTCAGCAGGGACTTGGGGGAGGCTGTGGGCAAAGAAGGATGCCTGTGTTACCTTGGGCCAAGCCCAGTAAAGTATCAGGGGCAAACAAATGTTCCACCTGCTGCCGTTGCTGCTGCAAAACTGAAGATAATCTAAAAATGACCTCTAAATTCAGTTTTAGAATGCAGATTGAAGTAAGCAGAATTTTTAAAATAAAAAAGTTATGCACACAGATACACATATACACATGTGTATATGTATATAGATAAACATACATATATATACAATAACTATAACAATGTAATTGTAGTTAGATAGTAATAAAGGAAAAAAAGAAACCAAATGCTGAATAATTATAATTAGCAATAATATATATATTATTGCTAATATATATTAGCAATAATAATTATATATAGCAATAATAATTATAATATATTATAATATATAATAATTATAATTAGCAATCTTGGCCTCAGAGAAGAGATCAGAAAATGTGCCTCCTTCCCTTCTTCGCAAGGGTGGTAGACTTTATGGAATGTTGCGTGTACTGGTAGACTTGATTAATGCATTGGTTAGTTTAGCTAAACCACTCTTCCCCCCAGTGGCTTGCTACGTATCGAAAGGGAGAGGGTAATAGCAATAATAACAGCTTTTATATAGCACTTTAAGGTTTGCAAAATGTTTAACAAATATTATCTCATTTTATCCTCACAACTTGGGGAGGTAAATGCTATTGCTCCCCTCCTTTAATACAGGGAGAAAATGAGGCACCCAGAGATTTGCCCAGGGCTACACAGCTAGTAAGTGTCTGAGGCCATATTTGAACTCAAGTCTTCCTGATTCCAGATGTCTCATATATTCAAAAATGAAAGTGACTGAGAAACAAAGGCATCAATAAAAATTTTAGATGCTTAAAGAAGGCAGTCACATACTCAGATATGCACTCACTTCCTCCTCCATGCCCGATCTAAACAAGCCTCAGTACTATAGCAGGTGAGGCTGGGTAGGCAGTGCCCAGAAGGAAAATCTAGGTGGCTGGATCCAGATAAGAGCGGATAATTCATGGTTGAGTGTATGTGTATGTATACATACACATATGTATACATACACATACGCATATACACGTATGTGTATATTATAAGCATACGCGTGCACATATTTGACAATCATTATACACATGTATGTGTGTGCATTATATAACCACCTACAGATATGTGTAAGCACACATGTATACATGTACATGTGTATACACACACTCTCTTCATATGCCCTGGAAAGCATTTTATTTTACTCTAATTCACCCTGTTGGAGACCTCACCCTCTCCTGTCCATCGGCCTCCATGGTCCTGCAGGCTTGAGTGGATGTTTCTATTGTGACCACGGAAGGTGTGGAACCCAGAGCTGGCACTGGATCTGGGGACGCTGCCACAGTATATTGCTACAGGAATCCGAAACTTGGCTGGAAACAAAGACATATGTTTTAACACCTATGGGGATAGTGACTGAAGAAAGAAAAATGGAAAAGGCTTGGCACCATCCCCACTGGGCAGTGGGCCAAGGTTCAAGTCCCACTCTGAAAGCCAGACCCAACTTGTAGGAAGACTCCAAAAATGGCCCTGTGCCTATAAACTATCAGGATCACAAAAAGGAGCGCCGATCTCATAGAGAGGAAGTTGATTAGATGAAATTTGCCTTGATTTGTTTTTTATGTAGCTTGTATGTTCTCAGTTTGTGTACTTGTTACCTCTTCTTCACCCATAGAATTGAGCTTAGGGACAAACGGGCTATTTCGTGTCTTTCTTTGTATGCACAGCCCCCAGCACAGTGCCTGGTCCATTAATAAATGCTTGCTGATTGACACACATCTTTGATTGAGTCACCTGTATCAAAAGGTCCTGCCTTCTGTATCATAGGCCCTTCCCATATTCTAGGTCTCCATACTCATCCCACAAAGCCACATGGATGCTAGAGCTGGACCGAGCTTAGAGATCATCTAGTCCAATCCCCTAAGGCCCAGAGAGGAGAAAAGACTTGTTCAGAGCCACCCAGCTCCCCACCAACAGCTCCCCTGACTTATAGGTCAGTTTCCTTCCCAGGATATAACTCAGCTTCTTCCACTCTGTGGTTGTAATGGAAGAAAGAGGGACTTGGCCCAAGCTAAGAACTTGCCCTCATAGCCAGCCCACCCAGACTCAAGGGGAAGAGGAAGACCATTTATTGCTCCTGGGAGACCCCTCTCCCTGGAAATGTGTTACCTGTGGTGACGTCGTCGTGTGTGGCCATGTCTCAAGGAGCACAGGACTCTACAAAGGCTTTTTGGCCAAAAGGAGCTACTTGTTGGGCATTGGGCCACCAGGGCCTGGGTGGTCACTGAGGTTTCTAACCTGTGACATCTGGTGTCCTGGACTGGAGAGAAGAAAAAAAATACTCTGCTTACATTAAAAGAACCAAATCCTTTATTGGTATGGGTCTCTAAGCTTGCCAGCCCCACTATGCTCCATGGTGTGAAGGGGCCTAAGAACTGACCTTCTGTCAATGGCCATGGGCTGGAAAAAAGGAAGCCTGTGTATGAAACAAGTTCAGCTCCAATGTGGCAGACACATTCAGCCCTTTGGAGAGCTCTTCAAAGCCATGTTATTCAGAACCTGGTTTAAGCCTGGAAGAAGAGCTCAGGTCTAGTAGATGAATCAAACCAGTTTTCAGTCCTGTGGCACTGGTAAGGTCAGGCAGGAGTTCTTGCCACAATAATGAGGCTCACCATTTTTGAGACTGAGCAATGAGTAGGTACTTAGGTACTCAAACACATCAGTCACACACAGCCCTCTCCTCCAGCAGCAGTCACTGTCAGCTATACTCAAAAAGCAAAATAATAATAATAATAATAAAGGGGGGATCTCTTCAATAAACATATTAAATTCAAAAATTCAAATAAAAAGTATTTATTAAGCACCTGTTATGTGCCCAGTCCTGTGCAAAATTTTGAAGTGTTGAGTATACAAAGACCAAAATGAAACAGTCCCTGACCTCAAGCTCACATTCTACTGGGGGAAAACAAAATGAACACAGATGAAAAAATGTAAAATGTGTAAAATAAATACAAAATCATTTCAGGGGAAGGAGGGGCAATGGGGGTACACTAAAAGAAAAATGGAGGACTTGAGATAAGCCTTGAAGGAAGCTCAGGAATTCCAAGAAGTGGAAGGGAGGAGGGAGAGTACTCCAAACATGCGGTGAAGTGTGGGAGACCTGGCTTTGAGAAGACACACATGTGGGAGGTGAAATCTCAAGTACTGGGAACAGCAAGGAGGCCAATTTGGCTAGAGTGTAGAGAGGGAAGAAGGGTTAAAAACAGAACTGGCATTTATTAAGCACCTATGTGCCAGGTGAGCAGCTAGGTGCTCAACTCATCTGAGTTCAAATCTGGCTTCAGACACTTACTAGCTGTGTGACCCTGGGTAAGTCACTTAACACTGCCTCAGTTTCCTCATCTATTTAATGAGATAGAGAAGGAAATGGCAAGCCACTCCAGTATCTTTGCCAAGAAAACCCCAAATGGGGTCATGAAGAGTCAGACACAATCAAAAACAACTGAACAAAATGTGCCATGCACTGGGCAAAGTGCTTTACTTGCAGGGGGCAGCAAAAAAGAATCAGTCTGGAAAGACAGGTTGGAATCAATCTGTGAGGAACATTGCAGCTATCAGCATTTGCTAGGAAGTCAAACCTACATAATGATGAAAAGAAGGAGAGTTTAGAAATTGTTAACAAACATTTGATCAGAGATATGAGAACTAAGCAAGGGCAATATTCCCTCATACCCTGAACTTGGAAGGAAAATGGTTAAACGTTATGAAGAGCATCACCTCAAAAACAATGAGTCTAGAGTAAGAAATAAATTTAAAGAAAGCTTAGAAAGAGACTCAATTGAGCCAGTTCATTCTATGAGTATTTATAGATAAAACTGGAAGTGCAATGAGCAGACAAAAATTGGAAAAGATCTGTGAAGATTTCAGTTAACAAATTCATTTCTCCCTTTAAAAAGGAGGCCAGCCCACCAAAAATCCAAAAGACTCTGGATAAAACACGTTCTCCAGATAGAGAGGTGATGAACTCAGAGTACAGATTGAACATATTTTCTTTTCTTTCTTGGGTTGTTTTTTTTTTTTTTTGGGGGGGGGTAGGGGAGAAGGCATGACCAATGTGAAGATTTTTTGGCTCAACTAAACCTATTTGTAACAGGTTTCATTTTTCTTGCCTTCTCAATAAGGAGGGGAGGAGAGGAGGGAGAAAGATAATTTAGAACTGAAAATAAAATAAAATTGATTTTTTTAAAAAAGATGTACAAGAATATTAATAACTAGTGACCCTTATGCTATCTTCCCTATTTCTATAAAATTTTTATGAAAGTAATTTTCACAAAAATATTGGGGACATATATAAGAAGGGAATAGGCAGGCTTTCACAGCTAATAAGCAAGAGCGGGCCACATCTACATTTCATATTCTATAGCAGTCACACAGTTGGTTGAGAGGTTTACAGAATACAACATTCCACTATGCTTATTGGTTGTTGATGAGTTTTAAAAAAACAAACAAAAAACTCATTTGATTCAGTAGAACAAGATGTGGCCTTAAATACTCTTCTCCAACAAGATTTCTCACGAATATGTCAAACCCCGTGCATAAGTCAACAAGGTGTCTCCCATGTGTATGTCAATCACACAAGAAGGCATGAAAGATGTAAATAAGATAATGCAATGTTCTGAATATTAATTTCAAAAAAGGGATAAAATAACAAGATGCATGCTCACCCAAAGATGTTTACTGCTGTCATGGAGGATGTCCAGTACAGAGTCTAAATGGAAGAGGAGTTCTCTTTAAATGGTGAGGTCCTCTGGGGGCTCCCATTGGTAGATGACATTGTACTGATGCATCGAGTTTCAGAACACTGCAGAGCCTCCTAAATGAGATACAGAAGCACTTGAGAGTCTGGCCTAGCCACAGAGGAAAACTCAGTGAATGAAGAAGGCTTATGGGCCATGTTATGATAGGCAGCTGGATAGACAACCTACAGGACGGATCCATCAGTAACATATTTTAAACAGGCCTCATGCAAGGAGCCTGAAGTGAATAAGAGAAGAGTGAGCAAGCCACCCTTTGGAAAGTGTAGTCTTTTTAGGACCCTAGTTTCTCCTTAAAACAAAAATTATTTTAACATCTATAAGCACTTTCAGTGAGGATACATGGTTATAGATCAATGAATGTCACACTCTCCAAGTCTGCATGTGGATTGCAATCTGTACCTTTTTGTGAAGTATCCACACTGACGAGACAGGAGGTCTATCTGATACAGGACACTTACCTACCTCCCAGGGTTGTTGTAAAAGACCTTGCAAACCTCTGAGCACTGTATAAATGCTAGCTATTATTAGTGTTCCTATTATTGCGAGCACCCAAGGAAAGGTTTGGAAGTCATAGTCCTTGTATGTAACTCTCCAGAAGAAGCCTTGAGACTCTTCTGTAATGCGGGCGATTTAGGAGCACAGGAAGGGATCATCCTGCCCCTGTCATGGAGAGAAAACTGCAAAGAAGCTAAGAGAGTCACGACTGCTGACTTACAGAGCGGGAAGGGGCCATCTTATCTAGTCCCCTCATTTTACAGATGAGAAAATTGAAGACCAGAGAACTGAAATGAAGTAAAGGAAGGCAGCGTGGTACCATGGAAAGGGCTCTGCATTCAAATCCCAGCTATGCTGAGATAATACTTGTGTGGCCTTGGACAAGTCATTTCTCTCTGAGTCTCAGTTTACCCATCTGTAAAATTGGGATAATGATACTCGCACTACCTACCTCATAGGGTTGCCCTTAGGAAAGCACTTTGTCACATTCAAGCATTATATAAATGTGTATGATTAGAAGTAGTAGTAGTAGTAGTAGTAGTAGTAGTAGTAGTAGTAGTAGTAGTAGTAGTAATTAAGTATAGTGGTCACAGCAACCCCTCTAGCTAATATCTGCCTCCACCACTCTCCTTTCAGACCCAAGCCCAAGAACTGTAGTCAGTGGAGTTGGATTCTAGTCCCTTCTGGTTGTTGTTGTTAAGTCATTTCAGTCCTGTCTGACTCTTTGTGACCCCATTTGGGGTTTCCTTGGCAGAGACACTGGCGGGGTTGCCGTGTCCTCCAACTCATTTGACAGATAAAGAAACTGAGGCCAATAGCTCACTAACATCACCTGCCCTGGGCTGATCTTCTAACTTAGCCCCTCCAGGCCTCAGTTTCCTCGTCTATGAAATAAAGTTGGACTAGATGACACTGAAGGTTCCTTCTAACTCTACAGCCCCATGATACAGTGAAGCTCTGCCAGGGAAACCCACATCCACCTCAAAGGAGCCTCCAGATTGGCTTCTGAATGCAGCATGGCAGAGGCTCAGAGGGTGAGGCATCTTCAAGATCATTCAGACAGACCCCTTCATTTTACGCATAAGGAAACTGAGGCCCAGAGAAGTGACATGACTTATCAAGGGTCACATAGGGAGTACAGGACAGTGTAACTCCAGCTAATCCCCAAACCAAGTCCTCTAACTCCAGCCCCACTGCTCTTTCAGCTCCTTGGAGTGTGGGCCAGCCCCTCCAGATGAGGACACTCCCTCTGCCAGTGAAGGTCAGGTGCCACTTGTGGTCAGACCCTCAAAGGCAAAGCCCCTCTTAACTGCAGGGCTACACACTCTACACACCTACCTACACACTACCCTATGTTGACTCACAACACAACACAACACAATCATCCCGACATCTCCTTCCTACTCATGTTTGAAACCAAGAGAAAACACCTAAGTTTTTCATGTTTGTGCCTCCCAGAGACCAGCACAGTGCCCTCCAAGCCTTAATGAATGGTATTATCAGGTACTTAATGAATGTTTGTTGAGTTCACTGGAAGTTGAGGTCCCATCAGTGAAAGAAAAGAAACAATCATTGATTAAGCACCTAGATGCCAAGTTCTTTACACAGAGTATTTCATGAGATCCTAACAACCCTGTGAGGTAGGTGTTATTATGATCATCATTTTACAGTTGAGGAAACTGAGGCAAACAGAGGTTAAATGACTAGCCCAAGGTCACACAGCTGGTATGTGTCTGAGGAAGAATCTTAACTCAGGTTTTCCTGATTCTGAGGCAGCTAGGTGGCTCAGTGGACAGAGCTCTAGGCCTAGAGTCAGAAAGATCTGAGTTCCAATCCGGCCTCAGACACTTACTAGCTGTGTGACCTTGGGCAAGTCACTTAACTTTATTTGCCACAGTTTCCTCATCAGTAAAATGATCTGGAGAAGGAAATGGCAAACCACTCTAGTATCTTTTGCCAAGAAAACCCCAAATAGGGTCCAAAGAGTCAGATACAACATGACTAAACTTCCTGACTCCAGAGCCTGTGCTCTATTCATGTGCCACATAGCTATGCCAGTGGCACTTACAGGACTAGTCAGTCAATAAGCATTTATTAAGTACCTACTATATGCCAAGCACTGTGCTGGGGATATAAAGAAAGGCAAAAGACAGCCCCAGCCCTTAGGAAGCTCACTGTCTAATGGAGAAATCAGCACACAAACAACTACATAGAAGCAAGTCATATATAGGATAGATTGGAGGTAATAGGCAGAGAGAAGAGACTGGGGGTGTTGGGAAAGGCTGCCTGAAGCTGCTGGGATTTCACAGGGGGCTGGAAGGAAGCCAGGGGCAAAGGGAAGGAGGGAGAGCCTTGTGGGGAGAGGGACAGAGGATGAAAAGGCCAGGGGCAAAGACAGGGAGGGTCTTGTTCCAGGAGGAGCAAGGAGGCCAGTGCAACTAACTGAAGACATGTGAGGAAGCATAAGGTAGGAGAAAGGAAGGGGGGCAGGTTATAAAGAGCTTTAAACCCCAAACAGAGGATTTCATTTTTAATCCTGAAGGTCATAGGGAGCAAGTGGAATTTATTGAGTAGAAGGGTGACTGGTCAGACTTGAGCGTTAGGAAGATCATTTCTGGCCGCTGAGAATGGAGGGATAAGCAGGAGTGGGGAGGCTCAAGGCAAGCCCACCAACCAGCAGACTATAGACCAGGCCTGAGGTGATAGGGCATAGGCTTAGACCTGGAAGGGATCCCAGGGCCTATTTCATTTAACTGCTTCATTATACAGATGGAGAAACTGAGTCCCAGAGAGGGGAGTGTCACAGAGGTAGCAAAGTGTTGGAGTCAGGATTCAACCCATGTCCTCTCACTTCCAATCCAGACCCCTTTTTCATTGAGTCAGGCCCTTCCCACCCAGGATTCCAAAGTTTGCTGCCTCCAGCCTGGGTCTGACCTGGGCTGCTTGTTGCCAGTGGACTTAATTTTCCTTAATAGCAGCAGCAGCAACAGCAGCAAACTTGGTGAAATCAGGATTAAGACAACCCCCATGTTCTGACCTAGAGGGAAGGACTCTTGCCCATTAAACAGCACAACAGGAGCTGGCACCCCTCCTTCTTAAGTAAAATAAATTAATTGGGAGGAGGAAGAGGCTCATTACCAATTCATTTTTGCTAGGTTATAAAACCTCTCTACCAGGAAGGTTGACCCTTTAGAAGCAATGAAAAGCATGCCTGCTGCTTTCTGTCCCTGAATGCTCTGCACCAGCTACTCTCCTTGCCCCCTCCTTCCCACCCCCCAATCACACCTCATTCCCACTCCTCACACGAACCCAGAGGGCAGACAGGCCTCCTAGCAACAGCTCTGGTCAAACACACTGTCAGCCTGTCCTCTGGGCTTGGCTGCCCCAAACCCCAGTGGGGACTGCAGCCTTTCTCCTTCCTATCCCATCTTCCCCTTGGCCATCCCCCTCTTCTACCCCCTTCGTCTGGCCTCACTCCACAGAATGCCAACAATCCTGGCTTTATCAGGGGAAGGAATAAACTCTGACTTTTCCTGGCATCAGTAAGACAGGCATCTTGCCACCCACAGGCTGATGAAGGTGCCTGAAATTCACACACATACACAGTGTCAGAGGAAGGAGAAGCAGCATTCCATCTCACAAACACCTCTCCTCCCTCTGGGCTGCCTAGAACCCCCAAGGGAAGTAACAAGGTACCTAGGGAGAGACCAAACAGTAGTTTTCCAGAGAGGCCCAGCCTAACCTGATACAGCTGGCCTGGAGCCACCACAATCCCCTAAAAACAAACAAAAACAGCTGGTTGAGAGAACTTTGGAGGGGAAAAAATAAGGGTCTGACGACTTTGGTAAGAACAAAGAAAGGTCAGGGGCTTCAAGATGGTGAGAGTAGCTCGTATTTCTTTCTACAGCACTTTTAACTTAGAAAGGCATTTAAAGCCCTTCACAACCTGGTTCCAACTTAGCTGTCCAGGATCATCATCCATCACTCTCCTTTCCCAAACAACTCGTGGGGACAAGCAGGACTTCTTGCAGCTCTCACCCTGATATCTCCATTCCCCTGGGAAGGCTGTCCCTGAGGCCTGCCAAGGATGCCCTCCCCAACCTACCCTCTTAGAAGCTCTTAGTTTTAATCTGTCTTTACAAGAGACTTTTCATGGTCCCTCCAACACCTTTCCCCAGATTACCTCATATGAAGTGTCTCAAAAGTCTTAGTGAAATTTTAAGCTATTAAAACTGTATTTAGAGACAGCTAGGTGATGGGTAGAGCACTGGTCCTGGAGTCAGGAAGATCAAGTTCAAATCTGGCCTCAGATACTTACTAACTGTATGACCCTGGATAAGTCACTTAACCCTGATTACCTTGCCCCAGACCCCCAAAACTGTATTGATTTTGCATAAACCTACATGTGGACATGTTGTCTTCCCTGAGAGAAATGTAAACTACTTAAAGGCAAGGACTGATTTTTTTTTTTTTTGTATTCCAGTATCATAGTGCCTGGAACTGTTTGTTGATTGATCACATTGTCTTATTTGACCTTAACAATGACTTTATGAAGTGGAATAGGTCAAGCATTTTATAAATGAGGAAACTGAGGCACAGAGAGAAGGGGTCTGTCCAAGGTTACAGAAATTACTAGTAGGGGATTAAATTCCATGCTCTACTGCTTCTGACTTTTAATAACCTGGAGTTATAAACAAAATAACAGGCAGATTAGCTTTATAAAATTTTAATCCACAGCTCATGGATTCCTTGTAACAGGACTGCAGCATTGAAAAATTCCTTCTGCTTTTTCACATCACATTTATACAATGTTTATGAGGTTTTAAAGGGGAAAGAGCTAAAATCTTAGAGTGGCGGTCAATAAGCATCCATCTGCACAGGGTGCTGTGGACTTAACCCTACATTTAAAATGGCAGTCTCAGATGTTAAAGAGACTGCAATTGAATGGTGTCCAGGCCATCAGAGCTCTGCCCCCAGAGCCTAACCTAGTTCTCTGGGATCCCCTAACTCTCTAGAGGCTGTTTTCAGGCCAGGGAGTGAGAGGCAGGTGAATATTGGGATTCCATAATGACCAACACCACAGAAATTAAGAGGGGTTTCATATTTCAAGGAGAATGCAGACAAAAGCCAAGGAGCCAAGCCTGTTTGTCCTGACCCATGCGCATTCCAGAGAGAGCAAGGGGCCCACGTCTGGGAACCCTGCCCTGCTGAGAGCGAGCCCCCAAGATCTGGGAAGATGGAATCCAAACAGGGGACAGTACAAGGAGGAGGGCAAAGGAGCAGTGAATTATAGAGCAAAAAGGGAGAGAGAAAAGGATGGGGAAAGGGGACAGAAGGAAGGCAGGGTGGGCATGGCCCTGCTATCTAAGTGACTGCCTATCTGACCTCCTATCATCTGATTGCTCCTGCTGTCTCTTTGCTGTCTCAAACAGAACTCATAATCTTTCCCCCTAAAACCTCCCCCCACCTTCCACCTTGCCTATTACTCTAGAGGGCAATACCATCCTCCTAGTCCGCCAGGCTTGCAACCTGGGAGTCACCTTGGACCCCTCATTCTCTCTCCGCCTTCACACCCAAGCCAAGGCCTGTCGACTTCATTGTGCTGATTTCATCTCTTGAACATGCCCCCTTCTCTCCTCTGACACTGCTACCTCACACCTGGATCACTGCAATGGCCTGCTGGTAGGCTGGCCCACCTCAAGTATCTGCCCAATACAGTGCCTCCTCCATTCAGCCATCAAACTGACTTTGCTAAAGCACAGGTATCATCCCCTTCCTTCCCACCACTCAGTAAACTCCAGTGACTCCCTATCCCATTATGGATGAAATATAAAACCCTCTGTTTGGTGTACAAAGCCCTTCATAATCCATCCCCCTCCTGCCTTTCCAGTCTTCTTATACCTTACTCTCCTTGAAAGCAGAGACTGTCTTGTGCCCCTTTTTGTATCTCCAGTGCTTAGCACAGTACCTGGCAATGGTTATTGACTGACTGATGCCGGCCACCCACCTGTCCTTCATTCCTGAAATCCAGCCAACACCCCGTCTCCCTGACCTGGAATTCAGATACCATTCAAAGGATACTTCTACATCTGTGGTCCTCAAGAAATTCAAGTCAGTTCCCTTCAAAACACATGCTGAAGAGCACCTACTACACAATCTCTGCCCCCAGGGAGTCTAGAAGAGATGATAAGACATCAACACAGTGATTATTATACATAATATTATATGATGAGGGAATCTGAGTCAAATGTGGGCTCACTTGGGTTCACAACCTCAGAGCTGTCCTCGAAGTCTTTCCTTCTCCCTCAACTCCCACATGAACCAAAGCTTGTTGATTCTATCCTCCACAGCTTTCAGATCCACTTATCAATCCATTCACTTGGTTCCAGTTCAGACCCTCATCACCTCGTGTGGAAAGGCAGCATGGGCCACAAAGTAGGATACCAGACTTATTGTCCAGAAGGAGTAGGTTCAAATCCTGCCTCAGATACATTCGGGGTGCATGACTCTGGGCAAGTCAGTTAACCCCTCTTCACTTCAGTTTACTCATCTAAAGGTCTCCCATTGCATCCTTGGGCCATCTCCAGTCATCCTGATTGATATCTGGCCCTTGGACCCAGATGGCTCTGGAGGAGAGAGTGAGGCTGGTGACTTTGCACAGCCCTCCCTCACTCAAATCCAATTCAATTGCAAGTTATGTCATCATCTCCCTGATGTCATGGTCCTCTTCAAGAATAAAATTCAACCACAACCACAATTCATCTATAAAATAAGGGGGTTGGACTCAATGGTCTGGAAGGTCCCTTACAGCCCTAAATCTGAGTCTATGACTTTGCCTGGACTACTGCTATTGACCCTAAATTTATCTCCCTGAATCTTCTTTCTCTCTTTCCAAACCATCCTCTGTACAACTGCATAAATGACATTGTTAAAGTACAAGTCTGACCATTTGCCTCCCCACCTCAAGAATCTTCAATGGATCCCAACTGCCTTAGAATAAAACACAAATTCCTCAGATTAGTATTTAAAGCCCTGCATAATCTATCTTCATCCCACTTTTTCAGTTTTATTTCACAGTACTCCTCTTGACAAACTTTAAAGAGCCCTTTGGGAAGACACTTGTAAACCTTTTCTTGAAGATTCAGGATCATCATTAAGAGTATCATCAATTTAATTCTGGGCTATAGTACAGTGAAGCCCTCAACTTTGGATGCAACATTAAAAGACCCCAAACTGCTATGATTTTTGAATGCTTATGTGTGCTTTCTAGAGTTTTCTGTGTCTCCATCCTCGTCATTAATCTACCCATTCTTACTACTGTCGATTGTTTTTGCCTCTAAGAATCCTTCTGCCCCATGCTCATTCCCATCTACCCCCTCCAGCCTTCTTATTTGCTACTTCTGGTGTGCTATGGCCTGAGAAACCAAGTAATTAGACCTAGAAATGTTTTCAAAATGGAGTAAGTGAATACTGAGGGAGTGTATCCACAGCGTGCCTCATAAGCAACCATCCCCTTCTCTCCATTCACACAGCCACAGCTATTGATCATTTCAGGCCTTCGTCGCTTCTCTGGACTGTCATTATAACTTTCTAATGATCTCCCTGCATATATACAGTCTCCTTCCCCTCTGCTCCATCTTCCAACGAGCTGCCAAGCCATCTTGCCTCCTGAACTCTGCCTCTCCAATCCCTAACTCCCTTCAAGGAGCAGCTTGAGGGCAGCTTCCTACAAAAGGTCTTTCCTGAGCTCCCCAGTTGTTAGCTCTCCTTCCCTAATTACTCTGTGTTTACTATGCATGTATTTAGTAAGGGCTACTTCTCTAGTAGAATGTGTAACCTGCTTGAAAGCATGGATGACTTTTTCTTTTTTCTTTCCATCTGTACCACTGGCATCTAGCACGTAGCAGGTGTTTAATAAATCCTTGTTGAAGTAGAATTCCTAAAGTATAGGCCTGTTCATCTTACTCCCCTGTTCAAGAATCTTTAGGGGTTCCTTGTGCTTCTAAGATAAAATTCAAATTCTTTAATTTAGCATTTTAAAAGCCTTCAAAATCTGGCTCCAGATTACCTTTCCCAGATCATTTCACTTTGCTCACTTTTGTGAACTCTCTACTTTAGCCAAACTGGTCTCCTTCTATTCTTTGAACTTAGAATTCCATCTTCTACCTCCATGCCTTTGCATAGTCTGTCTCCCCCCAACCTGGAACAAATTCCCTACTCACCTTTCTGACTCTTATAATCCTTAGCTTCCTTCAAGAATCATCAGATCATAGTTTTAGTGCTAGAAGGGACTAGACACCATCAAATACACACACAAACACTTTGTAGATGAGAAAACTGAGACACAGTTTCTGTTATGTGACTTACCCAGGGTCATATGGCTAATAAAAGCCTGAGAAGAGTCTGAACCCAGGCGTTCCTGACTCCAAGTCCAGTGTCCTATCCACTATGCATTAACAAAAGCAATGGGTGTTTCTGTGCTTCCTCCTCCCTGATGGACAGGGGCATAGCTGAATCCTTCCTAGGATTTTGCCATCCCCTGCCTAACAGATTTCAGGGCATTGAATTTAGGTATTAATTTGAGGTATGATCTTTTCTCTAGTCACCACCCTCACCTCCCTAACATTTTTTTCTCTAGCGATTTAATCAGTCATAGTCTGTTAAAGCATTTAGCTCCCTTTTCAGCCTAGACACAACATAATAGCCTTCAGGTCCTTGTGGTCTCTTTCTCTATTTTATTGAGTAACTTTCAGATGAAAAGTTATTATGATCACTCTAAGTTAGAGACCTTCTGTAATAAAATTTGTGACACACAAAGTGACTGAGGCTTTGTCCAAAGACAGTAAATTTTCTGCAATGGAGGATGAGGGAAAAGGAGAGAGGTAAAGGGCCATTGATAGCACTTGTATTCAGCTAAGGAAAAAGGCAAGGGGGGAACTTGGTAGTGGGTGGGAGTAAAAATGGCAGGTGATAAGATGATGAGCAAAGGACTGGGAACAGGGTCCAAATGGGAAAATAGCTAGATAGACCTTGGATAAGGGGGAAGAGAAGGCCAAGGCTTGAGATGACCAGACTCAGCTCTGGCCAGGTCTATAGATGGGGGCCATGGCCCAGTGAGCCAGTCCCCACAGAGTCCCTGCACTGGATGCCTCATAAGTCTAGCTGTCTTTGGGTAGGGGACAACACAGTTAACAGGCAAGAAGGATGGCAACAAAGGACTGAACAGTACCCCATTTTCTTGCTTTTTCCTTCTCTCCTCTCCCTTCCTCCTCCTCCTCCTCCTCCTCCTCTCTCTCTCCCTCTCTCTCTCTCTGTTTCTCTTCCTGTCCCTCTGTCTCTGTCTCTGTTTCTCTGTCTCTGTCTCTCTCTCTCTGTCTCTGTCTCTGTCTCTCTCTGTCTCTCTCTGTCTCTCTCTGTCTCTCTCTGTCTCTCTCTCTCTCTCTCTCTGTCTCTCTCTCTCTCTCTCAGCAGTGAGGGAGGGAGTTATCAGGAAAAACTCCACGCAAAAAAAAGTGGTGTTTATGCTGCTTCTTATAGAAGAGGTGGAGGTGCTAAGCATTCCAGACATTCCCTGGGGTCCCGGAGGTGGGTGATGGAGGGTCTTGTGCGAGCAACAGTGAGAAGGCGAGAAGGCGAGTCTGACCATGGCCTAGAGTGTGTGAGGGGAAAAATAGGAAATAAAACTGAAAGAGAAGGTTAGCACCAGGCTGTGCAGGGCATTAAATGCCGCACAAAGTGGTTTACAATTGATCCTAGAGATAGCCACGGCAGGGCTTTGTTTTTGTATTTTGAGTAGAGAAGGGAGATCCGAAAGCTGATGTTGGCAGCTGTATGGAGGATGGTGTGGTGGGAGATGACTTGAGTCTGGTAGACCAATCAGGAGGCTAGCTGCAGTGCAGGACGAAGGGAATGAGAGCCTCACATAGATAATGGCCAAATGAGTGGAGAGAAGGGGAGGGATTCAAGAATTGTTGTGGAATTAGAAATACCAAGATCTAGCAACTGATGGGATACATGGGGTGAATGAGAGTGGAGAGTGGAGGAAACACCAAGGATGGGGGCTAGATCACTGGAACAGACTCTGGGAGTTTGGAAAAGTGGTGGATTGTGTTTGGTCATTTTGGGCTGGAGGAGGGAAGAGATAATGAGTTCTGTCCTGGACATGTTGAGTTTGAGATGACTAGTTTTTTTTTTTTATTTGAGATGAATAGCCAGCTTGAAATGTCTTATAATATATATAACATATAATATATAATATATATAACATACATAATATAATAATCTTATAATTATAATATATATAAAATGCCTAGGAATACAAAGCAAATGGATGACACTGAAATACAGCGATTGAAATATTTAAAAGGCAGATTCACTAAACCTAGGTTAATGTATAATATGGGACTGGAACTCAGGGAAAAGACCTTGCATATACTATATAGATCTGGAAATTATCTGCATGAGATGATGGTTAAATTGATGATGTCAACAAGCAAGAAAGTATAGAGAGAAAAAAGAAAAAAGCCCAGGATGGAGCCCTAGGAACCACCCCGATTAAGGGAATAGAGATATTATAAATGATGACCTAGCAAAAATAGCATCACAAATAAATAGCCAAAAAACCTGAGAAGAATGGGAGAGAGGGCAATGTCACCAAAGCCCACAAAAGAGGGAATATTCAGGAGGAAAGGGTTGTCTCTGTCCAACGCTGCAAAATAAGTAATGAGGAAAGGCCATCAGATTTGGTAGTCTGTCTCCCGCTCTCTCTCCAGGTCCTGCTCCTTCTTCCACAGGACTTTCTCTATTCTGTTATAGAAACCTCTTCACCTTGGAAGCTCACTCCACTCCTGGACTGCTTCTCCCATAGGAAGTATTCTCTACCCCTGAGGCCTCACCTTCTGACGGCTGGTTCCTCCAGAACCTTCAATTTACAGAGGAAGCCCAAGCCAAAGGCGTCTTCACTGTCCCCAAGCTGCATTGCTGACTCATTTCCGTAGGACTTTCTCTACTGTCACCCCCCACACACACACCTTCTTCCACCCCTTTCCCCTTTCCAGTTGCCTTTTAAGTAATTTCTTCCCCCATTAGAATGGAGACTCCTTGAGGGCAAGGACTGTGATTCTTTCTATTTCTATTTGTATTTCTAGCACAGTGCTCGACATATAATAAGCCTTTAGTAAATGTTTGTTGACTTATTGACTGACTGAGAAATCCTTAGTAATTTGGAGACAATGGTTTTTAATCTAGGGATGAAGTCAGAAGCCAGACTGCAAAAGATTGAGAAGAGAGGCAGAAGTGAGAGAAGAGGGAGAGGGGAGAGGACAGGGAGAGGGAAAGCAAGAGAGAGAGGGAAAGGGACAGGGAGAGGGGGAGGAGAAGGGGAGGGAGATGGGAGGACAGGAGAGGACAGGACAGGAAAAAAGGAATGGAATCAGGATCCAACCCTCTTGAGTAAGGGTCTCTTCCCTCCACCCAGATATTACCACCCTTTAATTCCCCCCAGAGGTTGTCTCTGGGTGACAGGGCCACAATAGAATTTGACAGGATGAAGGCTGTGCAGAATTGGCCCAGGGGCACTTCCTCCACTGAGCTTTGTAGGCAGTCCAAAAAGACTGAGAATGGCCACTAAGGAAAGGGCTCTTAACCTGTTTTTGTGTCATGGACCCCTTTGGCACAATCTGCTAAAGCAGACCCCTTCTCAGACCCTTTCTCAGAAGAATGTTTTTAAAAGCATTTATTTAGATGCATTTATTAAAATAAAATGCCTAAGAATACAAATCAAATGGATGACACTGAAATACAGCAATTGAAATATTTAAAAGGCAAATTTACTAAACCTAGGTTAAGAACCCTTGCACTGAGGGCACTAGAGAGGAAGGTCTTTCCCCTACAATGACATACAGAGGGTTGAGGAGTTATGATCAATGAACATCAATAAAGACTACTACTACCACACTCTTTCAAAATCACAGAAGTGGACCTTGGGGTTTAGAAATGGAAGAAGCTTGAGAGATCTAAGTCAGCCCCCTGCTTTTACAGATGAGCAAACAATATCAAGAAAGCATTTCTTTTAGAAATGAGGAAATAGTGACTCAAAGTAGGCAAATGACTTACTCAACATCACACAGCCAATATGAGGCTTTGAAGTCAAACTATATGATTCTAAATTCAGGGTTCTTTTCACCACACCACAATGCCTTCACCAACCGCATGTTCTAACCTTCTATCCATCCATCTAGATTAGATCATGTAGAAATATTTAGAATTATATGATCATAGTTCAGTGCTGGATGGAACTTTTCAGGTCATACAACCCAATTCTCTTATTTTACAGATAAAAAAACTGAGGCTTAAAGAAATTAAACAGTCAATGGCAAAACCAGGATTTGAATTGGATCTTTGGACTCCAAATTGACCTTTCACCCTTTTCACCATGCCTCTTGACCCTGTGGTGAAAGAATGAAGGAGCAAATAGTCTAAGAGAGAAGTGCTTTTCCCAGGTATAAAAGAAAGTAAGTGTTCTGAACAATCCATAAATCAGATGCTCAGTAATTGAGAGTTGCCTGCCCATAGCCCTCAGCAAATATTCTCACAAATATTCTCCCAGTATGTCCTTCCTTTAGACGAGACATTTGATCAATGAGCTTTCAAATCGTTAAGCACAAATCGTGATAAATGAATGCTCTGGACTATTGCTGGGCAATAAGGAACAATGAATCTGAGGAATTCAGAGAAACATGGGAAGACTGATTCAGATATAAGTTAGCAGAATCAGGAACAACAATAACAACTACAATAATACGAATGGAAAGAACAACAAAAAAAGGTAAACTTAATACTTTGTAATTATAATAAGCAAGACTAGCCCTGAAGAACAGATGAGAAAAGGAGTTTCTCTTCTCTGTTGGCAGATGTGGGTGGGCTCTGGATGTGGAACACTGAACATACTGTCAGACTCAGTAAATGTGTTAGGTTAGTCTTGTCAGGTTGCTTTTTTTCCTTTTGAAAAAAAATTCTTTCTTACAAGAGATGGCTCGCCTAGGAGGGGAGAGGAGAGAGACACATTTTGAAATGAAAGTTCTATATAAAAACAAAATATGGCAATAAAAAAAGATTCCCCAAAGCACAAGGGGAGGGTCCCTCACTCCAGATGACTACATGCTCTCTCCAGTGATATGGAGAAGATGGAGCACAGATTCTCACTCCAGTCTCCCTGAGCCCTCCTCTCCTTTATCAAGAGCATCTCCCAGATATCTGCAGATAGCACCTGCTCCCTGCTGGCTACAGAGTGAGGCTCTGTTACCCTGGCTTCTGGGTGGCAGACAGCACATCTTTCCTCACAGATGTCCAGCATGGAAGAAAGGGGGATGATCCAGGGCAGCTTCCCTTTCCTCCCTCTCCCCTCAAACTGTTTTTCTCGCCCTTCCTTCTGTTCACTTGCATATGTGGTCTCCTTCTTAGGAGCCCTGGGTTCCTTTGCAATAATGTGTTACTCGTCCTTGAGCTCCAACAATGCCTTCCTTCCCCGCCTCCCTGACCACCCAGTGGATAGCTCACTCACCTCGATTCCCAGAGTTGGGCATTTCCCTCTTACTTCAGTCATCTGATTTCCATCACACCTGGCCAGGATCTTCACTCCCTCCCACACGAGGGCCGCTACGAAGGGTTGCCCCCTCTGCCCCTTTTTCCTCCCCCTCCACGCCTCTGTTTGATGCCCCTGCCGAGCCTCAAGTCCAAGGTGACAGTTTTGCACCTGGGGCTGAGGGGCCCCTTTCTGTCTGGACAGGCACAGGTAACCACAGCCAGAGGAACAAAGCAGAGTTCACACTCCACCTGCACATACAGCGTTGCTCACCCTGAATAAACAAGGCTGCATAGCAACCACTTCTCTGCAGAAGTCTGAAAACTCCCTTCATTAGGAGAAAGGGAAAGAGAGAGAGAGAAAGAGTAGTTTTCCCTTTGGCCTCTTTTCCGCTGTTGCTCAGTCAGTGTCAGGGCACCCTCGGGAGGCCACACTGCACAGAGATCAGGGAGCAGGAAGGATCTGAGGTGCCTGGCCTTCCTGTCCTGCCCCCTGCCTTCCTCTCCCTCCTCCCGCCCCACTGATGTGAGCAAGTCCAGAGCAGTGTTCCTTTCCCACTCCTCAGACAACAAACAGCTCTAAAAGCTAAGGGAGAACGGGAGGGTAAGCCTTTTGTTAATAGCAGGCCACCAGGTACTGGTCTAAATGTGTCCCACTGGGGCATCCCTCACACCTGAGTCTCAGATTAGATCTTGGGGAACCCGGTTCCAGTTCAGTCAAGTCTTATTCTTCCAGCTTTAAGAAGGTCCTTCTCTGGTTTCTCAGATTCCCTACTATGTGAAACAGGGCCCAAGATGATTCCCCTTTAGTACTTTGAAAAGAAATCTAGTCTCTTTAAAAGCACATGCTGTGATTGGCTAGGGCCAAACAGTTATTTCTTGAGAAGGGACTTTGTCACCTTGGGTAGCTTAGAACATGGTAGGAATCCTACAAAGGGTATTTCTTTCTTTTTTTTTTTTTTTGCCTAGTATCTCACCTATTTCCAAAATGTTGAAAGTAAGAAGGTGCAGCTACATGACTCAGTGAATAGAGCACTGACCCTGGAGTCAGGAGGACCTGAGTTCAAATTTGGCCTCAGACACTTAACACTTACTAGCCCTGTGACCTTGGGCAAGTCACTTAACCCCAACTACCCTGCCTTCCCCCCTCCAAAAAGAAAAAAAAAAGTAAGACAAAGGCTAATTTTAAGAGAAATGAAAAATTTTAAAACCCTGAAATTTTACCTTACCCCCAACAAATTAGCAAAGATGACAGCAGATAGAAAGTCATTGATGGAGTTACTGCAGAGAGACAAACTAATTACACTGTTGATGGAGCTGTGTACTGATCTAGCCATTTGGGAAAACAATTTGGAATTATACTAAGAAACTGACTAAAATGTATCATACCTTCGTTGTGAGGCATATACACCAAAGAAGCCAAGGGCAAAAAGAAAGGGCATATATGAACTAAAACACTCATAGCAGCACTTTTTGTTATAGCAAAGAGCTAGAAAGAAAGCATATGCTCACTGATTGGAAAATAGCTAAACAAATTGCGGAACATGGATATAATATAAGGTTATCACATGTTAAAAAGCAAATATAATGACAGAAAAGGAAAATAATAAATGTTTTATTAGAGGATGTTGGAAAAATGGGACACTAATGCATTGCTGGTGGAGTTATGAACTGATCCAACCATTCTGGAGAGCAATTTGGAACCATGACCAAAGGGCAATCAAACTGTGTACTCTCTTTTGATTCAGCAATACCACCCATACATCAGTAAGCATGTAGAAGGAAAATACAAAGTGATTTTTTTGGTATAGAGGTACCAGCAGCTCAGGGGATCAGGAAAGGCCTCAGAAAGAGATGGCCCCTGAGCTTGGCTCAGACTTGAAGAAAACATTAGGAATAAGAGAAGCCTTCATGGTCTAATAGCATTAGCCCTTAAACTACCCTTTGCCCCAGGTCTTGCCAGTTCCTTCTTAGGGAAATATTCCTCCAGGTGAGCAGGGGAGGTCCCACTGAGCCCTCTGGGGCATTGTTCATGGATAGGATTCATGAATCAGTCATGGCAGGAGGCCAAGGAGGACCAAAACAAGAAATCCCAATGGGAGGGGGTTTGGCACTGAGCCGAGCTGTGATACTGGGCCTCTGCCAGGGGAGATAGGCATAACTTCTCTCTCCCAGAGGAAGTAATTTGGACAAGTTATACTGAACTCTTGAACTCTTCCCAGCATAAATCCAGGAGGTAGGCCTTTCCCCCCACCCCAGAGGTGCTGGTTCTTACTGACAAAACCCACCTTTGGAAGAAAGGCAGGAAGGGAGTCAGGGTCCTTCCCAGGATGGGGAAAGTCTGCCCTTTTCCCTCTGGTTTATATCTTGAGTTTGCAGATAAAATAATAATACCTTTTATTTATGTAGCAGTTTTTCATTGTATGTATTTTCATTGGTATTTCCCAAAAAACCCATGGATGATGATCTTTCAAAGTGAATGGAATTAGAGATGTTCCTGAGGCCTCCTTGCTTAGAGTAGGCCTTCAGCCAAGAAATTCCATCTCCCCAGTTGATAAATGGTCAAAGGATATGAACAGGCAGCTTGCAGATGAAGAAATTAAAGCTATCTATAATCATATGAAAAAGTGCTCCAAATCACTATTGATTAGAGAAATGAAAATTTAAAAAACTCTGAAGTACCACTTTACACCTATTTGATTGGCTAATATGACAGAAAAGGAAAATGATAAATGTTGGAGAAGATATGGAAAAATTGGGGCAGTAAAGCATTGTTGGTAAAGTTATAAACTGATCCAACCATTCTAAAGAACAATTTGGAACTATGTCCAAAGGGCTATAAAACTATGCATACTCTTTAATCCAGCAATACCACTTCTAGGGTTGTCTCCCAAAGAGACCATAAAAAAGGGAAAAGGACCCACACATACAAAACTATTTATTGTGGTGGCAAAGAATTGGAAATTGAGGGGGTGCCCATCAATTGAAGAATAGCTAAACAAGTTGTGGCATATGAGTGTAATGGAATACTATTGTGCTATAAGAAATGATAAGCAGGCAGATTTCAGAAAAACCTGGAAAGACTTACATGACCTGATGCTGAGGGAAGTGAGCAGAACCAGGAGAACACTGTACATCAACTCTGATAGACTTAGCTCTTCTCAGCAATACAATGACAAATTGTATACAAAGACAACTGCAAAAAAATTAATGATGGAAAATGTTGTCTACATCCAGAGAAAGAACTATGGAGTTTGAATACAGATTGAAGCATACTACTTTCACCATTTTTTTAAAAAAAATTTTGTTTCTCATGGCTTTTCCCTTTTGTTCTGATTCTTCTTTTACAACATGACTAATGTGGAAATATGTTTAATAAAAAAAATTCCATCATCCCACCAACGTGCCAACCTCAGATTTCTTGGAGACCCTCAGCATCTTCAGGACCCTCACTGAGCATGAGGCCTATGCTCCAGAGGTGTAGGCATTTGTTTGCCCTCTGAAAACAGGGCCCTCAAAGCACCCCTCCACTAGGCCCCCTTCCCCTTATTACAAGGGCCATGACTGTCTCTAGCACTGAAGCTATGTTTACCTCCAGCCTTTTATACATCTCTTGACCTTACCACTATCTTTCCAGTCCTGCCCCTCCAGATCCTTCCAAGCCCAGTTATGATGGATATCCAGAAAAGCATTTGAGCCTTTGAGACCAAAATTTATCTAGCTTAAAGTGGCCTTTAAAGAATTTTCCTCCTTTTTCCTTCCACAGGAAAACAGAATGAAGCCATCTCCAATTATCTGAAGAATTATCATATGAAGGAGGAATTCTATTTATTCTGCTTAGCTCCAGAAGGTAGAACGAGGAGCAAGGGGTATAGAAGTAACAGGAGGCAGATTACTTCTCCATATAAGGAAGAAGACATTCTGGTAAAATGTAAGCTTCTTGAGGATGGAGATATTCTTCATTGCCTTTGTATACCCTGCACCACCATAATGACTTGCATATAGTGTGCACTTAAGGAATGCTTATTTATTAGAATTGAATTGAATTAGGGAAGAACTTCTTAATAGAACAGTTGAAAAACTGAATGGGCTACTTTGTCATAAAAAATATAAAATAATATTTGCAAAGCAATTCGTAAACTTTAAAGTCCTATATTTATAACATTACAGCTATTATTATTTTTAGCTATTGTCAGGTAATGAGGTAATTAGGGTTTTTTTTTGTTTGTTTTTTTAAATCACTGTAGGTATTCAAGATGTCTGAATAACCACTTGTTGAGGATGCTGTAGGTAGGATTCATGCTTCAGACAGAGTCTGAATTAGAATACTTTTGAGATCCTTTCCTATTCTAGGATTCCATCCTTCCATAATTATAAATATAAGGCACAAAAGGTTTAAAATAATTTATGTTCATTAGTTAAATAACAAGTCATAGAAATGATAAGAGAATGGGCACTGGATTCAGGAGGACCTGAATTCAAATCTTCTCTCAGACACTTACTAGCTCTGTGACCTTGTAAGTCACTTAACCTTGATTGCCTCCTTCTCCCCCTTCAAAGAAATAAAGAAAGAAGGAAGGAAGGAACTTTAAAAGAAAAATGGGCTTTGAGATTGATATCTCTGGGACATTCAGTTTGCAATGTCCAATAGGCAATTGCAGGAGAACATTGTAAGCATGGGGAATGACCCAGAAGTAGGGAATGGAATATCATGGAGAGGCAGAAGGATGCTGGTCCCTGCTTGAGAGCTGATTGATAAATGTATAACTCACTTATTTTCAGTGCAAGCATTTACACCTCAGAAATGGATGAAATCTACAAATCAGGGCTTGATTTATTGTTCTTTTATCTAGACTTAAGAAAGTGATGGAGAAAAATGTGAATAAGGCAGATTAAACTTAAAAATCTATCATGCCTTTTCTAAATAATGATTCCTTTATTTCTGTGAATGGTAGGAAAGTGATTAAACTTTCATATTTAGCAAGTTATCAAATTCCAAAAAAAATGGGGAAGCTTATTCTATTGCAGAAAAATTAATTTTGTCACGCGCCAAAGCAATTGGCAAGTGTATGTTTGGCAACAATTCCATTAAGATGCCAATGATGATAACTCTTTCTAATAATATAATGTTTCATCAGATACATGATATGCTGATGATGCTGAATCACTTATCGTAGATAGAGTTTAAAAAAGTGACATTTATGATTTGCAGTTAAACGAGATAATGTATATATGTAACCCATCAGTTTTAATTGTATTCATAAGAAAGAGATGTACACGATGGTAAAGTGGAAGAGAAGATGTTATTTTGTCATTAGTTGATAAGAGCTACAGCTGTGGAAGACATTCTAAATCTAATTAATTCATACTTTGAAGGAAAACAAATCATGTGGTCCTCTTTTGGAATTTGCCTTCTAGAAGAGGCAAAATTAAAGACTGGGAAATTGGAGGCATTGTTTCACACAGTATGAACATATTGTAGCATACATAAAGTTTTGTCATGAAAGACAATGTCATAACAACTTAAAAACCTATTATTGTTATTATTATGTGATGTTGTCAAAATAATTAATTTCATAAAATCAAAACCCACTCTCTCAGTTGTCTGCCATTTTATGCAGAGAAATGGTCAAGAAGCATGTTACCCTTGTAACACACACAGATAGTTGTATTTCCCATGGTAGAGTTACTACTCATCCCTTTGAATAGTAAGAAGAGTTAGCTGTAGGCCAGCTATGTGGCACAGTGGCTAGAGTACTGGGCCTGGAGGCAGGAAGCTACAGTTGTTCAGTCATTTTTCAGCTGTGTCTGACTCTTAGTGACTCCATTTGGGATTTTCTTGGCAAAGACACTAAAATGGTTTGTCATTTCCTTCGCCTGCTCATTTTATAGATGAGGAACTGAGGCAAACAGGGTTATGAATATGAGTCTTCCTGACTCTAGGGCTGATGGAGTCAGAAAGATCTGTTCAAATATGGCTTCAGACTCTAATTAGCTATGTGACCCTGGGCAAGTCATTTAACCCTGTTTGGTTTGGAGAAGGAAACAGCTAGAGAAAAAAATGACAAACCATTCCAGTATCTTTGCCAAGAAAATCCCAAATGGGATCACAAAGAGTCAAAAACAACTGAGACAAATAAATAACAACAACAAAGAGTTAGTTGACTTTTTCACTGACCATCATTTTCAACTGAGTGAGTGATGTGACATGAGATGTCACCTATTTAATAGACACTTTTTCAAAAATTAATGAACTTAACACATCATTACAGGGTACAAACGCAAATATATTCAATGCTAAAGACAGAGTAAAAAAATATGATTAAGAAACTAAAGTTTTGGAACCAGTTGAGCATAGTATTAAGCACTTTGTGACATTACATAATTTCTTATTTGAAAATAAACTGTCTATTGGAACTAGCTGTGAAGAAAAGATATCAGTAAGCATGAGAGACTTTTTAAAATAATTTTTCAATTAATTTTTTTCCTGAAATATCCAATAAAATAATTTAGATTCATAACCCCTTTGATATGTCTCTGGCTGATGACAATAGATGAAAAAGAAAACTTAACCGATATGTCAATGGATTATGAATTGTGAACAACATTCAAAAATGGTAACCACATACATTTTTGGCTAAAAATAAATAGTTAATTTCCATCTCTCACAAAAGCTTTTGCAAAATTCTACCTCTTTCTATGACATATTTATCTGAATAATAGTTTTCACTTTGTTCTTGCTTTAAATCAAAATAAAGAAATAAATTCAATGTGGAACTAGATAGATGGTGTTAAACAAAAAATTGCAAATCATTATTCTAATAAAAAAAGTCCAACATCAAAATTAAGCTTATATATGGTTATGGTTGTGTTAAACATCTTCCAAATTGTAACTTATTTCGTTTAAAATGTTATGTTCAACAAAATTTGTAAAATAAAAAAATTAATATAAAATCTCTTTGCAGATAACAGCAAGCAAATGAAAGCTTGCTGGATTGCTTCCTTTAATTTGTATAGGCTGTTCCACATAAAGTATTATATGATTATAATTAGAGTATTATGTTTAAATTTTTCATAACTATAAGTAGGATGAAGTTATGTTTTATGATTATATTATATAAATTTTAATATGGAACAGTTTATTTTGCCAAAAGTTACCATTGTGGTTATTGCAAGCACTTAATGAATAAATTTATGATGAATAAATTTAAAGAATATTATGAGTAGTATATTAAATTACCCTGAGAGTTTACCACACTTTTTGTTGTTGGTGGTGAGAGACCACTGTTCTACAAGAAGCCTTTCCCAATCCTTCCCTCTGATGATGGTCTCCAATTCATCCTGGATAGATTTTGTTTGTACACAAGTTGTTTGCTTATATCCCCCATTAGACTAAGAGTTCCTCAAGAGTAAGGACTGTCATTTACCTTCCTTTGTATCCACAGTGCTTAGCAGAATGGCTGGCACATAGTAAGCACTTAATAAATGTTATCTGACTTACTGACTGATGCAATCCATAACCATAACTATTGCTATAGTCTAGATGAGAGTTTAGTACGTAGAGAGAAGGAGATAGACACAAGAGATGCTGTGGAGGTAGAATCGACAGGACTTGACAAAAGACTGGATATGGGGAAGGATGACTCTGAACTCGTGAAACTATCATTTGTCACAATTGAAATTTAACAAAAGGGTAAACTGAGGCAGATCTCCAAGCAAGATAACATTAATTAGCAGGGGCATGCTGCCTATCAGTAAATGGGTCAATGGATTGCCTCCATTTATCCCAAAGACCTGGAGCAAAAGGACAGTTCCCCTTTTGTAGGTTTTTGGGGAGTACAGAACAAAGAACAGACAAGGTAGGTGGCATTATTAGGTTGAGGGCAACATGACTGGCTACAGAGCTGAGGTTCAGGGAATGACATGATTATAGCAACAACCCCCTTTCTTCTCTCATGAGACTAAGAAGTGCCCATTGTTTGAATGCAGGTGCAAGATAGTAGCCCAGACTTTTGGACATCAAACCAGACATCCTTGAAGGAATAAATCCTTGGTGGGGTAAAAATGTCAGGCCTAACTCCCTTGCATTCACACATATCCCTGAAGTCAGTTAAATTCCTCAAGGCAAGAATAGATTTATGATTAACCAGAGAGCTGGATTTCTAAAATTAACTATTACAGGTCTACTGAATTCTGAACTAAGTTCAGAGATAAGAGCTATGACTTAAGCAGTTACAGGACAAAATCAAATCCTTGTAAATAGGACCAATAAGAAAATGATACAGAAGCCATCTTAAAATTCTCACTATGCTTGTGACCTATCCCTCTTTCTACTATAAGCTTCATGAGGCCAATGACCAAGTCTTAGTTAGTCTGTACAGGGTACACTGTACACTGTACACTACTCATACTAGGCACTTAAAAATGGTTGTGGGTTTTTTTGGAGGGGGGAAGGCAGGGCAATTGGAGTTAAGTGACTTGCCCAAGGTCACATGGCTAGTAAGTGTTAAGTGTCTGAGGCTAGATTTGAACTCAGGTCCTCCTGACTCCAGGGTCAATCAATGCTCTAGTTACTGCACCACTTAGCTGCCCCTTACAAATGTTTTTTGTTGTTGTTGTTGTTGTTGTTTTTTCCCCTAGGCTCGGCAGCAAAAAGAGAGCTTTGCTGCAACTGGCAACCTGGCCTCAGTAAAGTATCTTCCCTTGGCTCTGGAGTCAAAGAGCCTAGGTTCAAATCCTGCTCCTGCCATTTACTACTATGTTACCTAGGTCATGTCATTTAACCACCCTGGCCTCAGTTTCCTAAAATGTAACGTGCAGGGGTTGGACTAAACAGACTCTGAGATCCCTTCCAGTTTCAGAAGTCTAGTTCTATGGTCCTATCTGTGATCCTCACCATTAGGAGTACCCCTTTAACAATGATTCTCTGACTGAGATAGAAGCGAGCCTTTCTCAGAGCTTCACAGGCTGTAACAAAGTGCCAAGTACCATGAATTATCTGTGAACTGCCATATCCTTCCTGGGACATGGGAATTCACAAAGTAACTAGCCTCACTTCACAGGTGAGTTGTACTCGAGGTATACCTCCTAAGTGTTAGGGCAGCTAGATTCCTGAAGTCAGGAAGATCTGAGTTCACATCTGGCCTTAGACTAGCTGGTGACCCTGGCAAATCTGTTACTCCTGTTTGCTTCAGTTTCCTCCTGTGTAAAATGATCTGAAGAAGGAAATGGCAAACCACTCCAGCATCTTTGCCAAGAAAAACCCAAAAAGGGGTCACCAAGAGACAAAAAAATTACTAACCACAACAAAAGTGTAAAGCACAGTGCTGGAGATGAAAAGACCCAAGTGAAATACCCCCTGCCCTCAGGGAGTTTACAGTCTACAAAAGCTAGCTATTGTCATGACAGAATGTTGGAGTTGAAGTCAGGAAGATTTAAGTTTGAATCCTAACTTGGATACTTATTAGCTTATGTGGTGCTGGGTAAATCATGTAAGATATAGCATGTATCAGCTTTGGTTTCTTCATCTGTAAATGGGAATAAACCTACTTTATAGTGTTATTATGAAGATCAAATGAGATAATACTTTAAAGCTTTTTGCAAACCTTAAAACATTCATGTCAGTGTTTGTTTTTATTAATGGAGGAGAAAATGTGTTCACATATAGGTATAAACAAAACAAATACAAAAGTACAAGGCAATGTGAGAGTGTGGGAAGAAGTACTAGCAGCTATGGGGACTGAAAAGGCCTCATGCAGAAGGTGATGCTTAAGTCTCAAAGAGTGATGAGGATATTCATTCAGGTACTGGACACAGCCAGGGTAAAGGTGCAGGAGTGGGAGATGGGAGGACAGTATGGGAGGAACAGTGATCTTAGGAGTCCAGGGAGGGAGTGAGGTGTGATAAAGCTGGGAAAGTATCCTGACCCTGGTGAAACCCAGACCAGCAGCCAAAAGAAGTCTGTTCAGGCTCCTAAGTCAAGCTCTTATAACATAGTTTTCTGCATTGTCCTGTCTTCCCCAATGTTACTGCCTCAGAGCACCAGTCCCCTCCCGTGGATAAAGGTACGATGAACTAAGGGTACCCTAGTGCTTGGCAGAAATTCCTAAACCCTGTTTTACCAGCCCCCACACCTCAAGCACCCTCACAATGCAAAATGGAAAATTCCCTTCCACTACCAGAGAAAGAGAACAATGGAAGCCAGCGGACTCTGGCTACATCTTCAGCTAACTCCCCTTTCCAGTTCAGCCCCCGTGGATGTGCACTCCTCCACAAATTAGGGCCTGAGTCAGTCTAAAGTACCCCATACCCACAAGTTCTTCAGGCAGGTGGCTGTTGGCATACAGGGCTGGCCCATGCAACCTTGAACTCCCCCAGGACAATGCACCTACTATGTGCTAGACATGATCTCATTTGAACCTCACAATACTATTATTATTATTTTCCCCATTTATATTGTTATTATTACTCTATTACTTACTGTGCACATAAAATAGATAATTTAATAATCGTGTGCATTTATACAGTTTGGTTATATTCCAGGTACTGTGTTTACTAAGTGCTTTACAATTATTATCTCATTTGAGAATCACAGCCACTGTGGGAGGCAGGATCTATTATTGCCTCCATTTGATAGAGGAGGAAATTGAAGCAAATGAAAGTGACTTGCCCAGGATCACACAGTTAGTAAATATCTGATGTTGGGTTTGAACTCAGATCATCCCAACCCCAGTTCAAATATCCACTGCACCATCTAGATAGGTAAGCTGGAAAGAAGATCTTAGAGGAAGGTATTAGCTTTAAGGGACATCTGGAAAGATTTCTTGTAGAAGGTAAGATTTTAGCTAAGATTGGAAGGAAGCCAGGAGACAAAGATGAGGAGGGAAAGATTTCCAGGCATGAGAGACAGCCAGTGAAAATGCACAGGCTTGGGGAACTGAGTGTTGTGTGGGAAGAACACATCAGGAAATATTTCCTAACAATTAGATCTATTAAAAAATAAAATAAGCTACTTTGGGAGAGAATGGATTTCCCCTCATTGAGGGTCTTAGAGCAGAGACTGAGTGACCATTTTATCATGTATCTTGGAGCAGGAATACCTGGGGGAGCATAAGTTAGACTCTAATAGCTCTTGAGGTGCCTACTAACTAAAAAATTCTGTGATTTAGGTCTGAAAATCTGATTTTTCCATATTGAACCTCTCCCCAAAACACAGAAGGGAATTCTCTCCCCCTTAATTACTGACCTTAGAATACCAAGTGCCAACAAACTATTGCTATGAACCTGCCTAATTAGCCCTTAGAAAACAAGCAAATAGCTGCAGAGGGACAAGGAAGCTGGAGATTTCTCTATAGTGAAGGACAGGTTTGTTGAAAGTAAACCAGGGGGGGCGGCTAGGTGGCGCAGTGAATAGAGCGCCGGCCCTGGAATCAGAAGGACCTGAGTTCGGAGCCGGCCTCCGACACTTAATCCGCACAAACAAAAACCTAGCCGTGTAACCTTGGGCAAGTTACTTAACCCCAATTGCCCTAAAGGGGCGGCTAGGTGGCGCAGTGAGTAAGAGCGCCGGCCTCGGAGTTTGGATGACCCGAGATCAGATCCGGCCTCAGAAAATGAGCACCCACGCATAAATCAAATGACTAGCCGTGTAACCTTGAGCAAGTTACTTAACCCCAATTGCTTTAAAAAAAAAAAAGAAAGTAAACCAGGGGAAAAAATAAACAAACAAGTGACAACAATTTATATTAAGAAAAAAATGTTTATCATCTACCAGACAATATCAAAACAGGAGTACTGAATGTTGGAAAAAGAGCATTTTTACTGATGAAACTAATTTTTTTCACTAAAAGATATACCAGAAGCATTGCCCAAAGAAATACAAGTGACCCTGTAAGATCTTGGCATCTTCCTCTCTCTGTAAAGATGATTGGGAGGTTTTCTGTTTTTGTTTTTTTAACTTCCTAGAGCCTGGAAGTCTTGTCCCCATTGAGAGATTCTGATAACTATATTAACCTACTGAGAAGCAGACTTCAAAGTACAAAAATTCCCCTATGCTGATAGAATATTGTAACACAACCATTCAAAACTGTCACAGGCTAAGAAATCCACCAAAGCAATAGAGATAAATAAACATTCTTCCCTGGAACTGGCCTGATTTAAACCCAAATGAAGATCAAGGCTAGACTTGGAAAAATTAAATATTTATCAAAGGTCCACTGAATGTTCAATGTATTAGAAATATTGTTTCATGATGAAGAATTAAAGAATATGTCAAAATCTTATGAACTCAACATCAAATCATGTAAAACAAAGTGATCACAGTAATGGGATGTATTGAACATTAAAATTTTTTAAGCTTTAGAAAGCTGTAAGGTTTATTAGGCAAATCAATAAATGTTATTATTTCATTTTATTCCAAATAGTTCACACACCAATAAATGTGGGGTGTGCTTTGCAAATTCAAAGCACCGTAATCAGCTACTGTTCTAAGTATAATATATTGACTGAAATTCAGTTCTTCTCCAGGAGAGGGTGCTCAGGATTCTCCTTCAGAGGACCAGTTTGGAGTTGCGGTCTTCCACATTTCCAGAGCACAATGCCTCCGATCTTTGAAAATCTGTTTTCCTTGACCCGAGTTGCACACTTCCAAACTCATACACCAAGGCTCTCTTCTAGAGGCAATAGGAATGCTTTATTCTGAATTGTGAGGTTCAGAGGGATCCTTCTACTCTCTCGATTTGTCCCATTTTCATCAGGGCAGCTGGGCTGGGCTATGCAAATTACCACAAACTGTTCCTTAAAAGATGTCCAAATGCTTCCTATACTGCCAGACTCAGTTAAAGTGTAGGTTAACTTTGCTAAGTTGCTGTCCTTTTTTATCCTTCTTTGTTTTTCTTTTTAACCACGAGGGGTGGCTTGATGAATAGAGGACAAGGGATGTATTCAGAAATAAAGGTGATATAAAAACAAAAAACAGAAATTAATTTTTTTAAATAAAAATCTCCAAAAGGAAAGGTCAGCACTAGGTGAAACACAGACACCTTTGATTCAGGGAAAGAGGCACTTTTGTCCCAAGGGAGAAGATTTTTGTCCTTGAGACACATATCAATTCACATAAAAGAAGTGGGGAATAGTCAGCTCCCATTCTTTACAAGCCATCTTTGGACCTTTAAAAAGAAATAAAGACTACACCTGCAGTATGGGATGGTGGACAGAGAACGGGACTTGGAGTTTGGCAAGACTGAGGTTCAGATGCTTCCTTGGACACTGACCTGAGAAAGTTACAGGATTTCTCTGGGCCTCAGTTCCTTCTTCATCTGTAAAATATAGGAGATGGGGCTTGAACTCCAGGGCCTCTAAAACTCCTCCCAGCTCAAGATCTCCAATCCTATGACCTCTCCAATGTGTCCCAGAGGCTGGGGAGTTAGGCACCATAGCGCAATCATAGGCCAGGGGAATTTTTCAATTCCCTTGTTGTAACTTATAAGTTGGACTTAAAATCTGAAAGCCCAAATTCTGCCATTTATTAGTTGTAAGACCTTGGACCAGTAACTTCACTAGGATTCATTTTCATAGTTTTTCACATCAGTGAGGTTGGACTCTTGAATAGTTATGGTCCCTTCCAGTTCTAATCCATGAGTCCAGAACCTCTACCTACTCTGATGCCTCATTGTAGCCTGGACTTGGTCTTCCAGTGCCCTAGAAGGCTGTGCCAGGCTGGCCTTCCCAATGGCTGAGAGTGTGACCCCAATGACAAGCTGCATGTCTGTCTTCCAAGTTCAGAGAGTCTGTTGGTTATGCTTTTTAAAAAGTCACACAATCTCAGGAAGACACTCTGAAGGAGTTTCAATCAGCATTGGTGGAGGGGGAGCCCATGCCCACAAAAGCAGAGAGGCCGAGTCTACAAAAGCTACTCAAATACCCAGTTATGAAAGTGTCACAGAAACGGAAATCTTTGTCTGGGGCCTGGAACATGCTAAACAAAGATGTTTGTATTGTATTGAACTATGATTTCATTGATGTAGGGAACTCCTAGTGAAGAAATTTCCTATACCAAAGACCCCAGATGTACAACTGACTGTCCTAGAGGGGCATGGGTAGGGAGCAGGGCAGAGCACATTGAGAAGTCAAATGACTTTCCCAGAGTCACACAGCCAGTAAGAGATATTCCTGATTTCAGAGCATTCTATGCATTGCCCCATGTGGTCTCTCAGGTGATCAATAAATGTTAAATAACCAGCCTGTTTGAACCAGAAGTTATGGCATTCCAGAACTGGAAGTTCTTAAATTTTTTCCACTTTGCTAAGAGAATGATTTAAGAGATGTCTTCCTGATCCCATTCAAAAATAACCATAAAAACAATAAGAAGCAATTATTAAAAATTCATCAAAAGTACAGTAAGTACCGTGTGACCTTGGGCAAGTCACTTAACCCCTATTGCCTTCCAAAGAGCAAAAAAAAAAAAGTACAGTAAGTAAACCAGAGGGTAGCAATACAATTGTAAAAATGGCATCAAGGAGCAGTCGAACCAACTAAAAAAGTTATTTGGCATAGACTGTATTCTAGGCACTCTGCACTTCATTCAAGTAATTAAAGAATTGAAACTAGTCATATTAATTAATGAATGAACAATTAAGGGAAGAACTGTATGTAAGAAATCTTGGGGGGTTTGATGAAACTCACTAAAATGAAAATATTGTATAGAATTTTAAAATAAAATGATTACTACAATAATATGATCAAACACAAAAAACAACCAACAGAAACAAATCAACCTTGAAAGAAGTAATACAGATAAACAAAAGGAAAGAAAATGCAGGAAAAAAAGAGTAGAGGAAGGAAAAGGTGGCTAGCCCCAAACAAAAAGTTTGACAAACGTGTTTGTGGAGAATGGGGTGAGGTTCCAGACATTCAGTCATTCAAATGGATCTATAACTCATCCATCAGAATGTCCCTTCCAGAAATGCAGATAGCAACCCATGCGTTGCAACTAAGATCTACACCCTCCCATTAGTGTGTGTTGAGGTCTTCCTCACTTTTTCCTATCATAGGGTGACAGGGTATGGGACCTGGACTCCAAAAAAATGCAACCCAGCTCCAGAACTTTCCCACACATCCCCACCTAGATACTCAACAATCCTTTCAACTGTCCTTTCATTGTGCCCCACCCCAGTCCAACTCTCTATTCTCGGTCACCTCTAGACCACCCCAGGCTACTTCCCACTCCTTAATTCATCTAGAACTCCCCACAGTCCTTTGGTATAAAAGTGTCCAAATCGCCCCCATTAAATTGCTGAGATTCTTAAAAGCTGGTCTTCTTGTATTTGCAACACAAATAGTGCAGTCTCACTAGGAATCTCACCCACCCCAACAGGTGTTTTAATAAACTACTTGGACTGAAAGAAGGCTTGAGTGGTCAAATGAAGAATTTGACCCATGCCCTTTTCCCTTGCATTTCAGAGTTCCCAAAACCCTTAGACTGCAACAAGGGAACACCACTGTAGTACTGAGGTTGTCACCTGTTTATCCCTTGACAAGTCCATTATTTTATATCCCATGTTTCTGTGATGACAACCTCTACTCTAGTTTTCTGAAATTTTAATTTGTTAATAGAATGGCCTGCTCATCCTCACTTGTACCTCCCCACTGTCCTTTGGGGAATACTCATTTTTAATTCTTAGATTGTTGAGCTCTGTGTCTCATAAGTGTAACAATATTGATAGAATATGGGTAGTAAAAAGATGGGCTTTTGTTTCTGAGAGAAATTTAGTGTCATTAAAGGTGCTTTACTGACCTGTTGAATTATAGGCCCAACTTGATGCACATTTATACTCCCTGTTCCAGACAGAGACAAGCTCAATGGGCAAGGTCTATGATCTATCCAATTGCACATCACACAAAATCTGGGTGATAGACACTTTTCATTCACTTACTTTTCCTGTACAGATTGTTAGCTCAAACTCTACCAATTTCTTCTAGCAGGCACTGTAATGAAGCCAGCACATTATCATTTAAAAACAAAAGCATCTGGAGCACCTTGCCACTCCACAGGGTGCCATTTTTGATGCCTCATTTTATCATGGATATGACTCTGGGTTATTGAAGTACTACAGCAGCAAAACGTTAAGTACTGATAGGTTTTACTGTTTTGGAAAGACTTCAGAATAAGTCTGTTTCCTGAGGACCAGCCTAGCTAAGTAAAGAGACAGTCATCACCAATGGGCTGACCACTTGATGATAAATTGTTTGACCATTGGAACCCATGAATCTCACAAAGTTAAGACCAAAAAATACAGAAAATATTTCTAGTGCCATTAAGTTTCATTTACTACAAGAAATAGTAAAATAAAGTCTACATTACTTTCTGACAAAACAATTGAACAAAGCCAAATTTAGTAATTGTACTTTTAAATATAAATGAATTGAAATTCCCCAATAAAAGGGGTGGGTGGGGTTACAGAACAGATTACAAACAAAATAATGATTTTTTTTCCTGTAGAAAACATGTTTTTCATATCTCAATGGAGCTGTGATGCCATCAGTGTGAATATGCCTTCCAATGATGCAGCATGCAACTTGTCTTTGCTTGACTCTCCTTTATACTTCTTGTCCATGTTCTCCCATAATGCCTTGGGAAGTTAGGAGTAGGTCTTCTTCTACTTCTGTTAATATCACCTGGACACTAAGAGAGCACCTAGATGGTCCATCTCTCTACATGACCAATTCAATTTTAAGGGTCCTACTTCTTTGATGATATCTTGTACACCACCTCTTTTGTGCATTTCTCATTTATAGTGGGCTGCAGATAGATGGCTGGACAAGATCATCTGGCAATCCAGTTAATTATACACAAAGAAGATCTATACTAGCAGTGATGACCACTGAGCAAATATTTATTCTCAAGATATTTTAAAGAAAGAATAGCAAATATTGGAGAACAGGAGAACTCAGACCTTATTAACCCCCACAAAAATGCAAATGAGAAGACATCAGTAACTACTGACCCAGGGGCCTACTTTCCACATTTATGAAATCTTCACCCACAGGTGTCTTGAATGAAGGTATAAGAAGGGAATGAGTAGATTTTAACAAGTGGAATTTCATAGAAGACTCTCATTAGAGTCACACAACTTACTGAAAGATGGAGAGAAAGTAAGATTTCACTGTTATAGTTGTTGTTCAGTCTGACTGTATGATCTCATTTGGAGTTTTCTTGGCAAAGATACTGAAGTGGTTTGCCATTTCCTTCTCCAGCTCATTTTAGAGATGAGGAAACTGAGGCAAACAGGCTTAAGTGACTTGCCCAGGGTCACCCAGTTAGTGCTGAGGCTGAATTTGAATTCAGGTCTTCCTAACTCCCATCTGGGCATTCTATCCACTTACTGTCTAGCTGAGTAGAGCAATATGCTGCCCACCTTAAAGGCTCTACTCAAAGCGCATCCCATGCTTTCGTCAAATTCATATAAGACTCCTTGAAAGAGGCAGAAAATGTTGTTCGATAACTCTTGTTCTTACTATCAAGGGAATCATAAATAAGATGGAGCTAGAATCCTGATCCAGACATTTACTGTGACCCTGGACAAGTCACTTAACTTCTCCTAGCCTCAGTTTCCTCATCTGCAAAATGGGGATAACACCCACTTCACAGGGTTGAGAGGACCAAATGACATAATATATGTAAAGTGCTTTGCCAAACTGTTAAAGTGCTACATGAATGTTAGCTATTATGAAGCATGCCTACAGTCTAGACTTGTCCAGGGCAGGGATGGTTTTGTCTTTCTTTGTTGCCTCTCCCTTCAGAGTAGAGGGACGGAGGATGGAGCAGTAAAATCCACCCAAAGTCTTACTTTCCTAGAGGGCTCCAAAGTAAATTGGAGGAAAGTAAAGTAAAATTTACCTGACTGTCCAGGTAAATTCTCCATTTTCCATCACCAGCTCAGGTTGCTTTGGACTTCCCAGAGCAGCATCTCCTTCAGCCCACCACTTTCTTTTGTGATTCATCTTCCCCAGTAGATTGCAAGCTCCTTGAGGGCAGGGGCTGTTTCTTCTTTATACTCCAAGAGCTTACTTAGCACAGTGCCTGGTACATTTCAATTATTTGTTGTTGAGTCCTTTCAGTCATGTTTAGCTCTTCAAGACCCCATTTGGGGTTTTCTTGGCAAAGATACAGAGTGGCTTGCCATTTCCTTCTCTAGGTCTGGCACACAGTAGGCACTTACTAAACATTTATTGACTAGCTATAATATGTAGTTGAATAAACAGCCCATTAAGCTGGTCCCCTGAGTAAACATGCTATGGACAGATGCTGCCAACAGGATGAGGTGGGTCTAGAAAGAGGAGGAGGTAAATAGCTGAATTGATTTTGGCAAATTGTACTTATTTTAGAATCCCAAATTGTTCCCCCAACATAAAAGCTTGCCTTTCAAAAGCTGTAGCTCTTCTAGGGGCATAGTATAGCTACCAGTCATGGAATACCAGAGTCTTTGAAAGTCTGAAGGTGAGTATCACTGTAGGTAATATTGGGACAATGGGGAGGTGCATGGTGAGAATGAGAAGAAAATCGGGCTGATGGAAAATAGATGTGTGTGTGTGTGTATATGTACATACACATATATACACACACATACAACTGTAGATTGAAATGGTCAACTTAAAGCCATCATATAGCTAAGTTTAAGAAAATATGTAATTATATTGGACGATAATTAACTAAGTCAAATTTAAACCAGTATACTTTAATGGAGAAAAACAAGGAAATTTTATCATATTTAAACATATCAGTGAAAGTAGCATATTAACTTTATGCACCAAATAATAAGTAAATTTGTAGGGAAAAGCAGTTTTTAAAAGGAAATTAAAAGATTTCAACACACCACTATTAGAATATAATAAAGATAACAAAGACACCACAGACTTGAACACTAAGAAACTGAATTTAATGAATCTATAGAAAAAAAATTTAATGAAAAAAGCAGGGAACATACTTTTTATTTCCTCCTTAGTAGATTTGGAACATTCATAAAAATTGATCATGTCATTGATTATAGAGAAGTCCCAGGTACATTTAGAAAGATAAAACTTTTAATGGACAGTAATTCAATAAAACCAGAAACCAGAAACAATAATATGGGGGGAAAGTAATAGGCTTTTTTGGAGATCGAAAGAAATAACTTATTAAACATTGCCTGGGTTAAAAAAAAGAAGCTATAAAAATAAGACTACTTAACAAATAATAATAATAATATAAATACTGTGTATTATAACATGATCTATACTCAAAGGGCATTTTGTAGTAGTATTTAACAAAAAGGGGGAAAAATGATGAATTAAACCTACATTTAAAGAAAATGGAAAGAAACAAAACAACACATAGGAAAGCAGAAAAGGGGAAATTTGGGGGTCAGAGAAGAAATTAATAGAGGACAAAACCAACTAAAATTACAGGGTTTTTTTAAAGACCAAAACAATTGATAAAAATTAGCAAATGTAATTTAAAAAACCCTCAACTTTATCAAACTAAAATTGAAAAAATAATCGCACTAAACACAAAATAAAATACCAAGGATTGCTATACATAAAATTATGCTAACATCTGAGAATCAGGATAAATACCTACAAATATATATTTTTTAAAAACCTGTTCAGGGGAAAAAGAGAACAAAGGTATACTAAACAAAACAATTTCAGAAAGAGAAATGAGACAGATTGTTCATGAGCTTCCCTGTAAAAAGGCACTGGATTCCAAAAACTTAAATTATTTGAAGCTTTCAAAGAAAAAGTAATCTATAATATAGATAAAGTTTCTATGGTAATTCTTCTCATGGGGGCAAATATAGTTTTGATGCACAATTTCCCAAAGGCAAAGATAAAAAAACAAATTACAAGTCAATGTCACTAATACTGATTTGAAAACACTAAAAGGCTGCAAAATAAATACATCAATATTCCCACCCCCAAAAGTCATTACAAACAAGTAGGAGTGTTATTAGAAATACAAAAGATGGATGTTTCAATATTGGGAAATCAGAATCATATCACACCAACAACAAAAGTCCTTTAAAATTAATAATCTTACCAGTAAGTTAAATATTCCATAAAACAGAGCTAGCTGTTCAAGTAAAATACTGCATCTGTTTATGAATGTGTTTTTTAAATATTCCAAAATACAACATAGTTTTTCCTCAATACCATAAAAATTGTCTATCTGAAACCAAATGCTACCAGCATAGGCACCACAACATGAATCCCAGACTTGAAATGACTTGACACTAAGGTAATTTCCAAAAAAAGCAGGATGAAACCAAGTTTGTTCATTTCCATTCATTCTATGCAGCTTTAGAAATGTTAATGATATAGAATGGGGAAAAAATTAAAGAATAAGCATTTGCAATGAGAATATTTCAAAAATATCTACTTTCAAGAGATTAAACAAAAGAATGAAAGATAATTAATGCAAAGAAGTGTTACAGAGCATAAACCCATTCTGTATTCTTATGTATCACTAACAGAAAACAGGAAAAATTGAGAGAGACAAAAATGTCCAACATTTGTTCACAATTATTTATCAATTACCAACCAAGAAATATTTAACACCTACATTTAAAGATAACTTTTAATAAAAAGGATTGGGAAAGGTGAATAGCAACACAACAACAAAATGGTAGAAAGCCCTACCATACACAACAAATTTCAACTGGATCAGCAGCCTAAACATAAGAAAAATCACTGGAAAGAAAAAAAATGACATGTTTATCTCAAGAAGAGAAGAAAACATTTTACTTAATCAAACAAACAGAAGCAACTTTTGGAAACAACATAGATTACTTGAGAAAATTAAAATGAAAATATTTTGCTTAAGATAAAGCAAATTAACCATGATTCTCTTAGTAAAGATATTCTCAGATTATAGCCCCTGACTTGGTAGCTTATCCTGGATAATATTTACAGCAGAAAAATTACAGCCAAAGTGGTGTGGAGGACCTCCAAAATTATCGAGGCTGATCATCAGATGACAGACATCCAGTCTGTTCCTGGGGCCATTTGACGCTTTTTCTGGTTGATATTCCTGTCAAAGTATGGATTTCACTGGTATATCCTTCAGGAAACTAGGTCATCTCTGCACCACAATAAAGTATAAGAGGAAGGACTTCAGTGAAAATTGTGACAAATTTTTGATAAAGCAAGCATCTGACATTTAGAATTGACTGATACAAACTTAAAAGGAAAAGGTCCCCATTCACCAATAGATTAAGGATATGATCATAGATTTGGAACTGGAAGGAGCCTTCAGAGGGAATTTAGACCAACCCCTTCATTTTACATATGAGAAAACTGAGGCCTAGAGTTGGGCCTTGCCTGAGGGGATATAGCGACTGAATGGTATGACCAAGATTTGAATCTAGGTTCTCTTAAGTCCAAATCCAACTAGTTTTCCCCCTCCCACTGCATACTTTTTTTTTTCTTTTTGGAGGGCAATTGGGGTTAAATGACTTGCCCAAGGTCACAAGGCTAGTTTTTGTGTTAAGTGTCTGAGGCTATGTTTGAACTCGGGTCCTCCTAACTCCAGGGCTGGTGCTCTATTCACTGTGCCACCTAGCCGCCCCACCACTGCACTTTTTTAATGCTTCAGGGATATTAATTGACATTTTTGAAAGAGATAGACCAAATTCTTCTCTTGTTTGACCCTGCTAAATTTCTTCTGCTGGATCTTTACCTAACTGTGTACCTCATGCTCTGTCCTGGCTTCTCCTTTCTTCTTCCTTTATACTGTCTTGCTGGATGATCTCATCAGTTCCCACAGATTCAATGATCATCTCTACGAAAATGATTTAGAAGACCCTAAGCTCCCTCCTGACTTCCAGTCTCATAGCTCCAACCACCTGCTGGTTATCTCAAACTGGATGCCCCACAAATGTCTTAAACTCAGCACAGACAGAACCTAACTTACTCTTTCCCCCAAGCCTTTCTCTCTTCTGAAGGTCCCTATCATCACCAAGAGGGCCATGAGACTCCCAGTTACCCTGGGTGTCATGCCATCTTTTCAGCTCCCTTCACCATTAGAGTCTTATCCATTCTACCTTCTAAAACGTCTTTTCTATCTACCTGATTCTGTTCTCTGCCATTGCCTGATGCGGGTACTCCTTACCTCACACCTCAGGTCTCTCCTCATTCCTGTCCTCTACTCAGCTATAAAAATGATTTCCCCCCCCCTTCCCCTTTTTCTTTGAGGCAATTGAAGTTAAGTGACTTGTCCAAGGTCACACAGCTAGTAAGTGTCTGAGGTTAGATTTGAACTCAGGTCCTCTTGATTCCAGGGCTGCTGTTCTATCTATCCACTGTATCACCTGGCTGTTCCTTGTCAAACTGATTCTTAAATAAACATAGGCTTCTGGGGCGGCTAGGTGGCACAGTGAATAGAGCACCAGCCCTGGAGTCAGGAGGACCTGAGTTCAAATCCGACCTCAGACACTCAACACAAAACTAGCTGTGTGACCTTGGGCAAGTCACTTAACCCCAATTGCCCTGCCTTCCCCCCTCCAAAAAGCAAATAAATAAATAAACATAGGCCTGACCATGTCATGTGCTCTAACTTCAATGGCTCCCATGACTTTCTGAATCCAATATAAAATAGCGTTTGGCTTTTAAAGCCCTTCAAAGTCTGATTCCTCCCTGTCTTTCCAGTGTTCTATGTGGTCTGTGATGCAGTGATGTTGGCCTCCTTGAGGTTCTTCGTACATGATCCTCTACAGGTCCCAGCTCCAAACATTCCCACTTACTGTGTCTCATACCTGGAATTCTCTCCCTCCTCCTCTTGGCTTCCCTGGCTTTCTTCAACGTCTACAAGTCTCTTTCCCATCCCCCTTAATGCTGGTGCTTTTCCTGATTATCTCCAGATTACCTTGTCTACATTTTGTTTGTACACAATTGCTTGCATGTTGTTACCCTCATTGCAGACAGAACAAGGCGCTTGAAGTGAGGATACTTACTGGCTGGGGGATCTGGGGCAAGTTACTGAGGCTCTGTCTGCCTCAGTTTCCTAGCCTATAAAGTAGGGATGATAACAGCACCTACCTCCCAGGGATTTTGCAAGGATCATAGGAGGGGCTATATAAAAGCTCATTCCCTTCCTCATTAGACTGTGAGCACCTTGGGAGCAGGGCCTGCTTCTGCCTTTCTTTGTTATCCCCGGCATCTACTACAGATACTTGGCATATAACAGGTGTTTAGAAAATGCTTCCTGACTTGACTTCTGTTTGATCCACAACTTAACTTAGTGTGCTTACTCCATCCTTCAATGCCAGTGAAACTCCCTCTTGGCCTCTTCAGGCGTTATTTTGTCTGCATGTTTCCATAAATCTTCCATAGAGGATGCACCCAACACACTGGGGGGGCATTTTCTAATTCTTTGGTCATGCTGCCAACACTGTGCTTGGTTGGTCCTACCTGTCTATTCAGACCCATGGAGCATCACCAAGAGAAAGTTGGCATAAAAAAATAATGGGCTTCTACCCTAGAGAGCATAGGAGTAAATGAAGTTTTCTTAAAATGACAATCTTTATCTAAAACCATCATCAAGCATTGTATTTAATGGGGATAAGCTAGAAGCATTCCCACTAAGATCAAGGGTAAAACAAGGATGTATATTATCACCACTGTTATTCAATATTGTACCAGAAATGTTAACATTAGTAATAACAGAAGAGAAAGGAAATAGAAGTAATTAGGACAGGCAAGGAGGAAACAAAATTATCACTGTTTGCCAATATGATGATATACTCAGAGAATCAATTAAAAAACTATTTGAAACAACTTTAGCAAAGTTACAGAATATAAAATAAACCCACATAGATCATCAGCATTTCTCTATATTACTAACGAAGCCCAGCAGCAAGACACAGAAAGAGAAATTCTATTCAAAATAACTGTAGACAATATAAAATATTTGGGAGTCTACCTACCTAGACAAACCCGGGAATTACATGAACACAATTATAAAACACTTTTTACACAAATAAAGCCCACACTAAATAATTGGAAAAATATTAATTGCTCATGGGTAGGCCAAGCTAATATAATAAAAATGACAATTATACCTAAATTTACTTATTCAGTGCCATACCAATCAAACTACCAAAAATTATTTTATAGAGCTAGAAAAAATAATAACAAAATTCATCTGGAAGAACAAAAAGTCAAGAATATAAAGGGAATTAATTAAAAAAAAACGCAAAGGAAGGTGGCCTAGCCATACCAGATCTAAAACTAAATTATAAAGCAGCAATCATCAAAACTATTTGGTACTGGCTAAGAAATAGAGTGGTAGATCAATGGAATAGATTAGGTACATAAAACACAGAAGTAAATGACTATAATAATCTACTGTTGGATAAATCCAAAGACCCCAGCTTCTGGAATAAGAACTCACTATTTGACAAAAACTGCTGGGAAAACTGGAAAACAGTATGGTAGAAACAAGGCATAGACCAACATCTCAATACCGATAACAAGATAAGATCAAAATGGGTACATGATTTAGACACAAAGGGTGATACTTTAAGCAAATTAGGAGAGCAAGGAATAGTTTACCTGTTAGATCTATAGAGAAGGGAAGAATTTATGACCAAACAAAAGGTAGAGAACAGCATGGAATGCAAAATGGATAATTTTGATTACGTTAAATTCAAAAGTTTTTATACAAACAAAACCAATGCAACCAAGATTAGAAGCAAAGCAGAAAACTGGGAAGCAATTTTTAAAGCCAGTGTTTCTGATAAAAGCCTCATTTCTAAAATATATAGAGAACTGAATCAAATTTATGAGACTATAAGTCATTCCCCAATTGACAAATGGTCAAAGGATATGAACAAGTAGTTTTCAATAAAGAAACTAAAGTTATCTATAGTGATATGAAAAAAAGTTCTAAATCACTATTGATTAAAGAAATGCAAATTAAAACAATTCAGAGGTACCACCTCACACCTATCAAATTGGCTAATGACAGAAAAGGAAAATGATAAGTGTTGGAAAGGATGTGGGAAAACTGGGACAGTAATGCATTGTTGGTAGAGTTGTGAACTGATTCAACCATTCTGGAGAACAATCTGAACTATATCCAAAGATCTATAAAACATGCATACCCTTTGATCCAGCAATACCACTACCAGGTCTGTATCCCAAAGAGATAATAAAAAAGGGAAAAGGACCCACATATACAAAAATATTTATAGCAGCTCTTTTTGTGATGACAAAGAATTGGAAATTGAGGGGATACCCAGCAAGTGGGCAGAACAAGATGTGTTATATAAATGTAATGGAATACTACTGTTCTGTAAGAAATGATGAGCAAACAGATTTCAGAAAAACCTGAAAAGACTTACATGAACTGATGTGTGAAGTAAGCAGAACCAGGAGAACACTGTACATAGTTAACAGCAATGTTGTTCTCAGCTATACAATGATACAAGACAATTCCAAAAGACTCATGATGGAAAATGCTATTTATATCCAGAGAAAGAACTATGGAGTCTGAATATAGATTGAAACACATTATTTTCACTTTTTTCCCTTTTCTTTCTCATGGTTTTTCCCTTTTATTCTGATTCTTCTTTCACAACATGACTAATGTGGAAATATGTTTGACATGATTGTATATGTATAACCTATATCAGATATAACTATAACCTATATGATGTCTTGGGAAGGAAGAAACATTTCTAACTCAAAATCTTACAAAAATGAATATTGAAAATAATCTTTACATGTAATTGGAAAAAAATAAAATATCATCAAGTTAAAAAAAAATGAGCTTCTGCAACAGCAAGAATCTAAGATCAAAAGCAATGGACAACTTTCAAAATATCACCTGGCCCAAACTCCCTCATCCGATTTGATTCTTAACCCAATTCATTGTCCATCAATCACCTTCTGTCTAAGCCAACACCCCAAGCCACAGAATCTCAGAGTTGTGAGGTATATTAGAGGCCATTCAAACATTCATTCATTCATGCACGTGCTAAGGACTTGGTTAAGTGCTGGGGATACAAAGACAAAAGGGACAACTCCCCCTTCCCCCAGCAGCTTACATTCCATTGAGGAGTGAGGTGAAGGAAGCAGCAGGTACATAGAGATTTAAGTTAAATTTTTTAGGTATTAGGACACCAGTAACTAGAAGAAAGGGGTGGGGAGGGATCAGAATCTGATGTGCAAAGGGGTTTTTAGGCTGAGCCTTGAAGGGAGGTAGAGATTCTAGTTCAGGGGTGGGGAACCTGTGGCCTTAAGACTTCGAGGCAGCAGGTTCCCCATCTCTGTACTAGGTGGAAGCAAGACCTGTGTATTCTGGACAACCAAACAATCAACATAAATGAATGGAAAGAGAAGATAGAATGACTGCAGAAGAACAACATATTGACCCACTAGTCCAATTTATATCTGAACAAGGATGTTCTCTAAAACATACTCAGATAAGTGATCATCAAAGCTTTTGAAGCCTTTTAGCAAGGAAAAACTCAATAATTATATGGAGCACAAAGCTGGTAAATAGCCATTATGATGTTTTTGAGATGTCGACTTATACTCAAGGTAGGCAAGACTTTGGACAAATAGATACATCATTATATTGTTGATGGGACCATAAATTAATGCCAACTTTTTGAAAGACAAGAGACAATAAGACTAAGTAAAACTGATTATATGCTTTGTTTCAATAGCTGCCCACAGCTCAGGATTATGTCCTAAAGGGGTAATTACATATGAGAAATGACCTATACATTTATATTCATGGATGACATACATAATAGCAAAAAGTATAAATCTCTACATCCAACAACTGTGGTCTTACCAAGGTGGTGAAATAGGCCATAAAAATGACAAATACACATACATGTGTGTATATATATCCATATACACACAATTTATATATATATAATTTTATATACATACTAAATACCCACACATTATCTATGTGTATATATACATACACACACAATTATATATCTATATACACATACAATTTTATAAACACATACACATGAACACATACTTATTCTGCCTCCTTGTGCAGAGACTACTTTAGGTCAACTAGGAAGATGGGATCCTTGATAGTCATATCCTAGACTTCTAATGACAAGGACAAACACACACACACACACACACACACACACACACACACACACACACACACCAAACAAGGAAAATCCTAGACTTGATCAAATGTTTTTTCTACATGTTAACCTATCATTTTCTTTTTTGAGAAAACTGACAGGAAATCTCAAGCTCCTTCTTGAGAAAGGGGCATGGTTGTTTTCTCAGAAAACAGCTTGGGGAAGGGAAAGGGGAGTGGGGGGATTTCCAATCAACTGGTTCACAAATGCTCTTCCCACACTTATGTGGAAAAACCAACCTTCAACTGTAAAGGATATAGCAGGAAAAAGACAAAATCCAGATGGCTTGAGGCAGTTCCCAAAGAAGGCTGCAGTTACACATGTGCAAGCACCAGATCCCTTCTTCATCCACACAGCTTTTGCTGCTCCCTGCACAAATGAAGATGCCCTGGGCTGGAGCTCACCATGGCTGTTAGATGAGTGTGGTCTTACACCTCTTCTCCCTGGCAATGCCCCTCAGTCTACAACCTTCAGGTACTGAGCGTCCTCTTGCTCTTGAAATCTTTTCCTTAAGGCCAAAATTAACTTGAGGAAATTTCATTTGGCCAAAGGTTGACAGTTTACATTCACTTGTGTGTTTTACTTGGCACAGCTGTATACTTGGAACTTAAAAAAAAATAATTAGAGTGAACTTTGAAGATGACTGAGTGAAACTTCCTGCTAACGGGGCCATAACTGGGGACACTAGATTTCAAACACTCACAGAATCATAGGCCAGAGCTATGAGAGACCTTAGAAATCATCTAATTCAATCACTCTTTTAGCAGAGGAAACCAGCCCAAGTAAATTTCAAAGATATAGTTTAACTTCTACAATCAAAAATTTAGGTAAGTAGTGATTGGAATAAGAGGTAGCAGGGTGGGGGCGGAGCCAAGATGGCGGAGTAGAAACAGCGAGTCCAAGCCTCTCTGCCCCCAGATTCTCCACAAACTATGTAAAAAAGGACTCTGAAAAACTTCTGGAGCCCCAGCACCCACAGAACGACACAGAGAAGCTAACCTCCCGCTGAGGACAGCCCAGCACCCTGCAGGAAGGACCAGCGCAGTGGTCTGGGAGCCGGCAGCGCGCAGAGCGCAGGAGCCGACCCGAGCCCAGGTCCACGTGAGCCGAGGTTTTAGCCCCAGGGCGGCAGGGCCAGCAGTCGGCTGGAGGAACCCCAGAACACCAGGAACTGTGGAGACTCCAGAATTATCAACATAGACTTGCCTAGGACAAAGTAAGAGGTTAGTGTCCTATGGACTTTGGGACCTGTATTTGGGGAATGCGTCAGCTCCCTCCCCTGGGGGCTAGAAGTCGCTGAGGAGACACGCCATTTTGTAGTTTTCATAGGCATTTCCGGCTCCCAGCCTAAAAATCGTGGGGAGATCCAGCGATCAGTCTTGGGGGGTAATCGCTCTTGCTTTAACCTCCTGGATCTGGATTGTGATCTAGGGTGGAAGTTGTGGGTGGGTTTACAGCTTACCAGAAATGGAAGTTGCCCCCCACACGTTCGGGACAAAAATTCCTCTAGCTGGCCTTAAAGCCATAGTGTGGCAACAAGCCCAAAAGTCAAGCAATTAAGTGGCAACATGCCAAGGCAAAGGAAACAGAAAATGCAACCCTAGACTCCTATTTTGGGGGCATAGAGCAGGAAAAGGACTGTGAGGTCAGAAGTCCTGCTCCAAAAGCCCCAGGGGAAAACATGAGTGGGTTGTAGGCCATAGAGGACCTTAAGAAGGACTTTAAAAATCAAATAAGAGAAGTGGAGGAAAATTAGAAAGAGAAATGAGAAGGATGCAGGAAAAGTATGAAATGAGGGTCAACAGCCTGACTGAGGAAAACAACACCTTAAAAAATAGACTAGCTCAAATGGCAAAGAGGCCCAAAAGGGCACTGAGGAGAAGAATGCCTTAAAAAGTCGAATTTGCCAGATGGAAAAAGAATCTCAAAAGTTCACTGAGGAGATTCATTCCTTCAGAGTTAGACTGGAGCAAATGGAAGCCAGTGACTTTATGAGAAATCAAGATGCTGTTAAGCAGATCCAAACAAATGAAAGAGTAGAAGGCAATGTGAAATATCTCATGGAAAAACCACTGACCTGGAGAATAGATCCAGGAGAGACAATTTAAAAATTATTGGACTACCTGAAAGCCATGATCAAGGAAAGAACCTAGAAATCACCCTTCAAGAAATTCTCAAGGAAAACTGCCCTGACATTTTAGATCCAGAGGGCAAAATAGAGGTTGAAAGAATCCACAGATCACCTCCTGAAAAAGATCCCAAAAAGAAAACTCCCAGAAATATTATAGCCAGGTTCCAGAATCCCCAGATCAAGGAGAAAAATACTACAAGCAGCCAGGAAGAAACAATTTCAATATTGTGGAAACACAATCAGAATAGCCCAGGACCTGGCAGCTTCTACACTGAGGGATCAAAGGGCATGGAATATGATATTCCAGAGGGCAAAAGAACTTGGAATGAACCCAAGGGTCACCTACTCAGCAAAACTGAGTATTTTGTTTCAGGGGAAAATATGGTCATTCAGTGGAATAGAGGACTTTCAAGCATTCTTGAGGAAAAACCAGAGTTGAATAGAAAATTTGACATCCAGACACAAGAAGGAAGAGATGCCTGAGAAGGTAATCAGGGAAAAGAAATCAAAAGGAACTTATCAAAGTTGAACTATTTACATTCCTATATGGAAGAGCAATAACTGTGACTGATGATATCTTTTCTCACTATGAAAATAATGGAAGAAGGGTGTGTGGTCATATGAATACATATGTGAATGTGTGTGTATATGGTTACAGTTATATATGGATAGAGGGCATAGGTTGATTTTGTTGGGAAGGGAGAGTACTCAAGGGATGAAATTATGAGGTGAGAGGGGAAAGTGGCAAGAGGAGATGGGGAGAGACATGGTAGGGTAAACTATCTCATGTAGGGGAAAGTGGGTGCAAAGGAGGGGGAGAATAAGGAAGGCTAAAAAGGCAAAACCACATTCACACGGAATTTGGTTCAGGGAGAAAATGACATACATACTAAATGGGATGTCTCAACCTGCAGCAGGATAGGGGGAAGGGGGATGAGAGGAGGGATGATGGATGGGAGGGCATCCTTGGGGTGAGGGGAGGCTGGAAGTACCCACTATAGAAGAGGGACGGGATCATGTAGGGAATGCACCAGGTGGGGGGTGGGATGAGTGGGAGGGAATTATAAGCGGCCTTGTACAATATATCTACTATGATAATGTTTTGCATAGCTAGACATGTACAACATATACTGAATTACTTATCTCCCAAGAAGGAATGGGTGACAAGGGAGGAAGGAAATGGATCTGAAATTCGAGGTCGTAACATTAAAGGTTTCAAATATATATAAATACTATTATTAATACTCTTTTGCTTGTAATAGGGAGATAAGATGTGCAGGCATTGGGACACAAGATTCATCTTCCTCCAATGGAAAAGTCGAAGGGGGTATGGGAGAAGGTATGGGAGAGAGCAGATTGGAGGAAGCGATATCTTGTGGGACTGCGATTCTGGGAGGTTGGGTAGGGGAATAATGGGGGGAAAATGATTGTAACTCAAAATCTGGCGGAAATGAATGATGTAAAACAGAAGTTAATAAAGTATTTGTTTAAAAAAAAAAAAGAGGTAGCAGGGTGTGAGGGGTAGAAAACTGGCCTCAGTCTGGAATAAAAAATGAATGAAAAAACATTCATGAAGCACCTTCTATGTGCAAAGCATTGTATTTACAAGCTAAGGGTACAATAGAAAAGCAAGGCCGTCCCTGTTCTCATGGACCTCACATTCTTAAATGGCAAGACAACACACAGGAGGTTTGAGCCTCAAGTTGGATGACTCCCAAGGCAGTTAGGTGTTGGCCTGGCGTCAGGAAGACTTGAATTCAAATCTGACCTCAGACACTTACTGAGTGACTCTGGGTAAATCACTTAATCTGTCTGCATCAGCTTCCTCGTCTGTAAAATGGAGATGAGAGAGTATTTGTAAAGAGCTTAACACAGGGGCCACTACATCATGTTTGTTCCTCTTCCCTCCCCACATGGTCCTTAGAGTACAAGAAGACCTGGTTTGCCTCTGATATGTACTAGATATGTGAGCCTGGACATGTCACTTAACCTCAAAGTGCCTCTAGGTGGCTCAGACTATAAAGTGAAAGGATGACATCAATCTGCTTTGGTAGAGAAAGTTCTTAATCAGAAGCTCCCTATGCCAATGAAATCAAAGGCCAGTAAAAAAGAAAAAATGTCATTAGAAAAAAATAATCTGGTCATGGTGGCCCTGGCCAATAACTGCTGCCATAGGACAGGTGGGGGCTGCTCAGTCACTTGAGTTTGGGAGTTCAGGGAAACAGTGAGTTAAACTGATTTGATGCAATAGACTGAGTCCCTGGGAGTAGGGAGGTACTCGAGTATCTAAGGAGGCCTGAGCTGGCAAGAAAAAGTCAAAGCTCCATGGCCAATCAGCAGAGATCAGGTCTATCCAAGGGTGCTACTCTTCCAGTCCGGGTAAGATAGAGACCCAACCTTCAAAAAGGGAGGAAGAAAAAGAAGGGGAAAGAGAAGGTGGAAAGGAAGAAAGGCAAGAAGAGAGGAAGGGAAAGAGAAGGAAAGGCAGAAAGGGAAGGAAGGAAGAAGGGATAGAGAAAGGAAAGAGTTGAAATAAAGGAGAGCCAACAATTGTTCTAATCAATTGTCATTTTTACATTTTTCTTTTTTTTTTTTGGAAGGGCAATTGGGGTTAAGTGACTTGCCCAAAGTCACACAGCTAGTGTTAAGTGTCTGAGGCCATATTTGAACTTGGGTCCTCCTGATTCCAGGGTTGGTGCTCTATTCGATGCACCACCTAGCTGTCCCTAGATTTTTCTTATTGAAGAATTTAGTATCTACCATTTCTTTGACCCTTCACATTTAACTTTGGTTAGTTATCATTTTAGGTGTGTTTGCCTTATAGGAACATATTTACAACTAGAAGAGACTTGAGAAGTCACATAATCTAACCTCCCCACTTAACAGATAAAGAAACCACATTAACTGCCTTGTCCATAGTCATAAAGCCAGTAAGTACTAAAGCTAGAATTCAAAACTCCTGCCAGGATTCCAAACTTAGTCAGAATCACAGAGCTGAGGCGTAACTTCCTTCAGCTCAGCAGTAAGCTTCTCGGAGGCAGCAGGTACATGACATGTAAATCTTTCACAGGGCCTGGCAAAATGCTAGACCAAGGTAAACATATGTTTACTGACTCATTTGTCATTCAATGTGATTTAATAGGCTTGTATTTACAAGACAAGCTCTCCCAGAGGCTTATTTCCTACTGGGCACAGATTTGAAGTTCCTGTAGCAGTTATCTGGTTTGGATTGTGAGCCTTCAGAAGCAATCAGTTGCCAATCAAGGGGAATTTGCTTTGGGTTATCCAGGAGGCAGGCAATGAAGCTGCCATGTAGCTCATGAGTCTGCATTAGGCCAGAAATTCACTCATGGGTACTTTCTGGTTTACTAATTTAACTTTTTCTTAAACAGAATCCAGGAAAATCAACTCAATAACTGTTCAACATTGACCCAAAGAGTTAAAGTGAATTGTTCCTTAGCATTTTTGAGAAATGTGCAAATAAATTCAACTGCTTGGTTGGAGTCTGGGGGGAAGGGAGAGTTTGGGAAAGAGTAGCAATACCTAAATACATATAGTGTAAATTTTCATAACATTTTTTGAAATGATTAGAAAATTTACAGATTTAGAGCTGTACCATCCAGGTCATCAAGATTATGTTATAGAGTTAGACAAAATAAATTCATTTTGAAATACAAAAGGTCTAAACTTCAAGAAAAAGAATGAAAAAAGGAGAGATAAAAAGGGAATAGTATTTATTATGAAGCAATAAATATCAAAACTATTCAGTACTTTTTAAAGTAAAGTAGATCAGTGTAATTAGACAACCAAGAACAAGAAACAGTCAAAGATAGCAGCCTAATGTTTGATAAAAGGTAAGGAAATTTTAAAAAGATTGTTTTATCCATATCTTAAAACTGCTGGGAAAACTGGAAAGCAATTTGGCAAAAAAACAAACAAACAAAACAAAACAAAAAAACAAAACCAACAACAACAACAACAAAATCAACCACCTTTAGATACTGGAATTATTAAAAAAGTCGCTATAATAGCCATATCCTTTTACTCAGAAATTCCACTGCTAAGTACATACCTCAAAGAGGTAAATGAGAAAAAGAAAGGTTTGGCATACACCAAAATATTTATAGCAGCACATTCTTGTGGTAGCAAAACACTATAAACAAAGTAGATGCCCATCATTTGGGGAATGGTTAAACAATCTGTGGCACACGAATGTCATGGAATATTATTGTGCCATAAAAAAAAGGAAAATATGAATACAGAGAGAGAGAAGCATGAAGTAGACAGAGCTAAGGAAAAAATGTGTATACAATTACAACAATGTAAATGGAAAGTTACTACATAAATTTAAAAAAAACAACAACTAATGTTGCAAAATTGCAAAGGATAAACTTGGTCCCAAAGGAAAGACAGGAGACGTCTCTCCCAACTCCTCTGAAGAGGTGGAGAGCCAAAGGAGTGGAATTTCATATTCAATATTAGATTTTTTTTTTCATCTTTCTTTCAAAAAACCTCTTTGTTATAGGGGAAAAAAGTAGGTGACATAAAAACGAAAGATACAATAAAAATCTATTTTTAAAAACTAAAGCAGATAAGTAGAATAGATTAGATAACCCAGAACCAGAAATAACTGAATGGAGTGAATCCAAGCAGAAAAACAACTAAGGAAAGGAATCGTTATTTGACAAGAACAGCTGGAAAAATCAGGAAGCAGTTTGATAAAAATAGCTTTAGACTACAAGTTTTTTAAATTTAATTCATTTCATGCACCCTTTGGCAGTCTGCTGAAACTTATCTACTCCTCAGAATAATGTTTTGCTGCCTACATTGATAATGGAAGGAAATGCCAAATTTCAGTTAGAAGTTAGTGACAATAAAGATGAATTTTTTTTCAGAGCCAAGTTCACAGACTCCCTGAAATCTAACCACAGATCCCTTGGAAGTCAATGAACCCTGGATTAAGAACCCATGCATTAGACCAATATCCTACATCATATGCCACAATAAGTTCCAAATGGATACCTAAGTATAAAGAGTTGATTCATAAATAAAAAAATTACAAAGGAAAGAAGATATCTTTCACAACTATAGCTCAGGGGAGAATTCTTAAATAGAGATAAAGGTGATAATAGGGAACATTAACAATTTCAAATACATAAATTTAAAAACTTTTGCACAAACAAAATCAATAAAGTTAGGGTAAGAAGACTAAAAGTCAGCTGGGAAAAATCTTTGCATCAACTATCTGTGTTAAAAGTCTAATATCCAAAATACAGAACTGACACAAAAACATAATACCAAGAGCTGCTGCTCAGTATTTAAGAGGTCAATCAATACCCAACACCTATGACCAATTCTCAAAATAAAAATTATAAATTACCATCGATATGAAACATTGTTGCAAATCACTAATAATATACAAATATAAACAATTCTTAAGTCTGACCTTATAACCGTCAAACTAAAAAAAAAATGGCAAAGGTGGAGCTGTGAAATGGTTAAATCATTCTGGAAGACAATCTGGAATGACATGAGAAAAAGTAAATAAATCACTTATATCCTGTTACCAAGAGAGCCCATTATCAAGTGTATATCCCAACACCAGATATATATCCACAAAGAGTTCAAAGTGACCAAAACAGGCCTCACATGTATGAAAATATTAACAGCAGCAGTTTCTGTGATCAGAAAAAAAAAGGAAATAAAGTAGGTGCCCATCAAAGAGGAAAAGCTGAAAAAACTGGCATATGAATATAAAGGAATGCTGTTGGTGCTTAGCACAGTGCCTGGCATATAGTAGGCACTTAAATAAATGTTTATTGATCATTACACTATAAGAAATAGCCAACATAAATAATTCAGAGAGCCTTGAGAAGACTTGTATCAACTGATGCAGAATACAGAACATGCACAAAAACAATAATGTAAATGAACACTAAAACAAAACTGAACACCATATAATTAATTAGCAATATTGGCCAAGGAGAATACATAAGGAAAAGCACTGCACTCCTTTCAGTAGCAAGGTGGGGGACCATGAGGCTAGAATGTTACATGTGCTGTCAAAATTCAGTGTTTAACCAAGGTTTTGCTCAGTTCTTTTTCTGTGTTACAAGGCAGGACCCAGAGTTATGGGTGAGGGAGGCTGGAATATGTATTTTCAGAAGTAACAGGGCTGGACAAATACAAGGCATTCTATTTGTACAATATAATAATAATAGCAACTGGAATCACCTTACTTTCTGGCTGGGCCTTCTTTTCTCAATTGTAAAATGAGGCAGTTGAACTAAATGGCCTTTAAAGTCATGTCCAGATCAGATATTGTCATCCTCTTGTCCTAAGAGTGAGTGTGGTACCTCTTGGGAATGATGGGATCATAAATCTGGCATTAGAAGAAATCTCATACATCACCTAGTCTGAACTCCTCAACTTTACAACTGAGACCTTGAGTCAACTTTGACCCACAGGTCACAGTAGATGTTAAAGCTAGATTGCTACAAGATTGGATTCCTCTTCCCCCTCTCCCCCGGCTTTCTACGTATCACTATTTATTTACAGCAGCAAACCTGGATGGGCATTTCCTTAGTAGCTAGTCCTTTTTTAATAACAATGAAGAGCAGATATTTTGTATTCCTCTGGTGCTATGATGCAGTTCAAAGAGCCATATGGGGATGACTCAGAGGCAGGATCTTCAACCAACAAGACTCTCAGAAACATAGCACGATTTTGATCAAAGCAGACTATTGATGAACCAGAACCATTCCTCTCATGTCAGGTGACTAACCCAGAAAACTCATCTCCAATCCTCTCAATCAATTCCTCCAGCACGTTCCCAAAGCAGCAAACAAGTGACACACGAGCTTTCACTTCTTTTCCCATTATCCACATATCCACCTAAGGGTGAAGATGCTGTTTAAGAACCAAAAAGTTATCCTGAAGTTGGTGTTTGAGTAGGAGTAATAATAAGGGATCTGGAAAATCCAATCTCAAACAAATGGTTTCCTGTTAAGGAAGATTAATGAACAGAAGACCTGTATTAAGACTAGCATATTTAGAGGGCTTGACATAGTAGCAATCTCCATTTGAACATGGATCTAGTTTATTAACAACTTTTTAAATAAAGAAAAGATGCTAAGAGAACTAAAGGTGTTGGCTGGTACTCCCTTTCTCACTGCAGAGGCAGAAAACTTGCAAGGGCAATATTGCATGCATTGTTATACAGTCTCTGTGCTGGATATTTTGACTTGTTTTCCTTTGGCATAATGGAGAGTCCAAAGGGGAGGAGCTGGGTGGGGAAATTACTGATATAAACTAAAAAAAAAAGTCAATAAAACATTTTTGAAAGCTGTTGGCTGCAAGTTGAGGGTCAGACTAGATGGTCTATGAGCCTTCTTCTAGTGTTAAACCTGTTAAAACTGTTTAGTGTTAAGTCACTCTCAGAAGGAAGTATGCACCACTCCAAGGACAAAAGGCTCAAAAAGGAAACATGATTTAGACTGGAACAAGAAATTAGTGACCTTGTGGCTTTTTTTTCCCCACCACAAAACCCTCCCTTTCATATGGGAAATTGTTAGATATTCCTTAGCCAGGAGAGGCCTGGGTTTGCTACTGATTACACCCACAACCTGGCCAAATCCCTTTAACTGCTCTGATCCTCAGTCTCCTCATTTGTCAAACAGGAATAACACTTTGGTACTCCATCACTCAAGGTTAATGTGAGGTTCAAATGATATGATACATACATGCATATATATGTGTATATGTATATGTGTGTATATGTATATATGCATGTGTGTATATATAAGTGTATGTATATATGCACACATCCATATATGAATATACACATGTATATACACACACGTGTGTGTGTGTGTGTGTGTGTGTAAACACATTTCTTTTCCTTAAAGAGCTATAAAAATTTTGGCTTTTACTAAAAGGTGATCTATATTCCCCACAAATAAGTACAAGAAATGTCACAATGGGTAAGAATGTAATTTAATCCAGTCTAAAGGAAAGAAAAGGGACAAGTATTCATTAAGCACCTCCCAAATACAAAGCTATGTACGCCAAGTGCTTTACAAATATGAGGTCATTTGATCTTCACAACAATCCTACCAGGTGTTATTATTCTCCCCATTCAACAGTTGAGGAAATTAAGCCAGGAAGTGGTAAGTGATTGGCCCATGCTCACACTAGTTAAGTGTCTGAATCCTAATTTGAACTCAGGTCTTTCTGACTCTAGGCCCAGCTCTATCTACTGGGCCACATAGCCAATAAAAAGAAATTACATCGTGACACCCTTGCTAACTATTTTTCCCACATTTCTTTTCTCTTAGCTTTTCTATCACCTTCATTTTCATATTCTCTCTTCCCATGCCCAATGAAGCATCCCTTGCAATAAAGAACAATAGAGAAGACAAAACAGTTCAGCAAAATTAACCAGCAAAATAACCAAACTTGATAGTACATACAATGCTCTATACCCACAGTTCTCCACCTTTGCCAAGAAGCAAAAAATAATCTTCTTACCCCTTTTCTGGGGTAATGCTTGGTTATTAAAACTACACAGCACCCACTTCAGATACATACTGATTTTTTAAAAAAAGAAACTAGTACATCTCATGAAGGCAAATTAAAAATAACAAAGTAATTTCATCAGACCACTAAAAATGTTCCCTAGTTCTTCACACTCACTAGCAAACACTGCAGAGACACAACTAAGGACAATATGAGAGTGTTAGTGGCTGACAAGAACAGAATTAATTACCCTGGAATGAATCTTAATTATCTAGTCCAGGCCCATTCTACCCCAGAAAAAAATGACTCCACAGAAGTTAATGGACTTATCTAAGGTAACACTGGCAATACAGTGAAAGAGCCAGTACTAGTGACACTACTGCTCTAAGAGTTCCCTTTCTATGACAATCACAATTCTCAATCAGATTTTCAATTAGATGTGCTCTGATTCACTGCCCGTAACATAAGCTATGCTTACGCTTATAGCTAAAAGCTATGCTTCCATAATACTCATCACTATAATAGATGACACTTTCACAGGACCTCAAGGTTTACAAAGTGCTTTAGACCCATTATCTCACTGGATCCTTATAAGAACCCTGTGAAGTAGGTAGTAATATCATCCCCATTTTACTGACAAGGAAACCAAAGAGAGATTTGCCCAAATGGGGCTTCTTGACTCTCAAGCCTACTGTTTCATCACACTACATCCCACTGTTCTATGTATTACACTGCTATATGCAATGCTTGTCAATATGCAGATGAAACATTTTAAGTATTTTCCCTTTAGCAAGAAATTCAAATGCCCACTGAAGTACTCTAGGATGAGCCATTAACATGAAAGATTCTCTAATGCTTGGCCATGGTAAGAGATGGGGATTCGATTAGTTACCATGGTACTTTCAGAATAAACCAGTCATCCACGAAAGGACAATGCCTCTAACACAATGGTTCTTTAACCTCTTTTGTGCCATGGATTCCTCTGGCACAGTCTGGTAAAGTCTATGCCCCCTTCTCAGATTTTAAAATAAAATACATAGGACTACAAAGGAAACTAATTATACTGAATAAGTTATCACTCAGATAAGGGTTTGGTATTCAAGTTATGTAAACTAAAAGATCATACACACACACACAGGGTGGGGCCATGAATTCCAAACCGCTATTTAAGGACAGAGCTTAGTTCAGACATTTTACCTCTCCCTCAGCTTCACTACCATGCTCCAGCACCCTCTACCACTTTTTAGCCCCCACCCCTTTTCAGCTTATAATACTAGGGTCATTGGATAGTCTTTAATAAATCCCTACATACACCAAAATATTTGTAGAAGCACTTTTTGTAGTAGCAAAGAGCTAGAAAAGAGATGCTTATTAATTAATGACTAAACAAATTGTGGTAAAATTAATGTAATAAAACATTACTGTGCTGTAAGAAATAATAAATACAATGAATCCAGAGAAGCACAGAAAGATTTACAAGATCTGATGAAAAGTGAAGTAAGCAGGGCCCATAGACACAAAGACTACAAAATGAAAATAATCACAAAACAATCAAAAGTGAATATTGCAAAATTACAAACAATAAACATGGCCCCAAAGAACAGATAATAAAAAAAAACATCTCCATCCCATTCTTTTGCAGAGCCAAGAGATTCATGGGTTCATACCCATACATTGCACATATTTTCAGACTTTAAAAATGTTATCAAAATACTTGAAAAGTCCAAGTTTTATGTATTCTAGGTTAAAAAATTCTGCTAACATCGGGGTGGCTAAGTGGTGCAGTGAATAGAGCACTGGTGCTAGAGTCAGGAGGACCTGAGTTCAAATGCAGCCTTAGACACTTAAAACAAAAACTAGCTGTGTTACCTTGGGCAAGTCACTTAACCCCAAAAGCCCTCCAAAAAGCAAGCCAAAAAAAACCAACAAAAAACAAACAAAACAAAACAAAACCAAAAAATCCTACTAACAGATGAGCTTCATGATAACAGTCCACTACTCAGAACACAAGTCTATACAGTCCCTTCTATCCCTAAAATTCTAGATCATTCCAGTAATCCATTTAGCATCCCATAAAGTTTTAAAAAGGACTAAAGACACTAAAATAAATGGGCCGATAAAGAATCAACAATAGCTATTCAACTGCCCAGGGAAATCTGGTATGCATGACATTGTTCCATTCTGAGGGATCATTCAGTCTTTTTCCATGAACTAAAACTAGAGACTAATTTACTTGAATTATGGATTGTCTTTTTAATCCAGAACTTGCACAAACCAAGGCTGACTCCCAGTGGCTGCTTTTTTGACAGGTCTAATTCAGACCTGAAAAAAAGTATAAAGAAAACAAATTGTACCAGCAAAACCCACTACCAACAAAAAAATCCTCTCCCAAAAGGTTACTTTAACAACATATAACAAGAGTCAGAGGTTCTGCTAAAGCTGACTTTACCATAGACAAGAGTTTCCCTAATACACAGGTAAACAGCTAAAATGCCAAAAAGATCAGATTGGAAACTAGTTCAACCCTTTTAAGTGAAGTGACTTGTCTAAAGTCACTGTAAGAGGCAAAACTAGGAAATAAAACCAGGTCCTCTGTCTCAAGATCAAGACCTCTTTTCCACTATACCCCACTGGAATTCAGAAGATGTTATCTTAAGAAACCATCCTTTTCCTCAGACACTTAACACTTATTAGCTGTGTGACCTTGGGCAAGTCACTTAACCCCAACTGCCATGCCCTGCCCCTTCCAAAAAGGGAAAAAAAAGATACCAACCTTTTGCCTGACAAATAGAAAGATACAGGTAGAAACTCCAGTTTACCCACCCTTTCCTTACGACAAGATTATTCTGATAAGATAGTTCTCATGCACCTCTGCCTCATGAATATGTCGACATTTACTGAACACCCAGCATGCAGAGACCATACAAACATCCAGAAATTCTAAGGATATCGATGGAAAAACTACTATGTGCAAGACAAACAGAAGAACCTAGCTGCTTTACCTAAGTTAAGGCAGACAGGTCACATAGCAAAAAGAAAAGAAAAAAGAGCCCATGATTCCCTAGAAGGATATATAAGGCCAACATTACTAAGCAAAGAAAAACAGAATAATTGGTCACCTCAGCACAAAGGGATACAAACATCCCATTCCTTCCTTTGAAGCTAACAGGAAAGAACTGAATTTCTTTAAAGATATCATTGAAAGAAGTCTTGCTCACACTGAAATAAGCCTAATTAGTTTTCATTCTTAGGGATGAGTGACAAGTCCCACATGGATCTGTCCAAACTACCTTCCAAAGAAGCGTAAAATAAAAACCTTGCCCAGCAGAATGAAGGGTGAGGACACACTTAAAAGCTAAATTAACTCAAGTGTGACTTAACACTCCAAATCAGGATCCTGGAAAAATCCCACCCTATGAAAACTACATTAGCAGTGCCTGTGAACTCTTAACTGGGTATCCAGTATTATTATTTCTATATTCAAACTATTCTTACATTGACAAGTACTTTTCCAGAGTTTAACATGACCATTATTTAACACCAACTTTTAACTGATGTTGAGACAGAATCCCTGGACACTCACCCCACAGCATCCAATCCCTCAACTTGGCAACTCTAAGATAAACACATTTATAAGGAACTTTTAAAGCTGGCAAAGGGCTTTACATTCATTACCTTACTTGAGCCTCAAAACTACCCAGTGAGGTAGATACAAGAGGCATTAACATGCTATCTTACAAATGAGAAAACAGGTATAGTTTCCTGTGATGACAGAGCTAGTGTAAGAACGTGGGATCTGAACCCAGATCTTTTGGACTGTAAGTCAAAGCCAGTATCTGCCATGACACACTGTCTCTTTGCTGCTAGGTATCTGGTTTTAATAACAACTTTCACACAATGTATGCAGGAAGAGAAGTTATCTTGAAAATAAGTCCTTTGGTTTAACTGACCTAACCTAACAACCCAGCAAGATTGCTTTTAATAGCTGATCATGGCAGGGTCTTAATTTTTTCGGCACAGATTTAAGAATATCTTCAACAATTATATCCCGATGGACTGAATACAATTAATATGAAACTCAAAAATGAACTCACTGAGATATTCAAGTATCTAAGATGGAAAGGCATCATCTAAAATGAACTTGACCTAGAAACTGGCACTGACAGTTCAACAAGGTTTTGAACTCAACTTAAAACAAAGTTCAAACCCACATTAGACACTAGAATACTTTCTTAGTCTAATGGAAAGGGACTTTCAGTCACAAGTCAAGGAAGTACCAAATTAGAGGCATAACCTTTTATCTGACTCCATTCACTGGTCATATCATCACAGTGGGCTATAGGCATATAACACATTATTTAACACAATTAAATAAGTTACATTTTAACACTGTTCAAGCAAAGGTTCTACAAGCAGCTTTGCCTTGTAATGTATTTCTTACAACTCAGGCTTACCCTGTAAGATGAATCAATCCAAAAGTTATCATCAGGTTGCCAATTCCAGAAAATGACACATTTAGCAACTGCCAAATAGGCAGATATACCACGATTAGCATTGTGACGTTTCATAAAGATATGGCCTGGTAAAATAACCAATCCCTCCACTTCAGTCAGCTAAAATAAATATGTATTAAGATCACTTCAGTAAGTGCTCAAAAATATCATCCATAACGATCACATTGAGTTAGGATACTGAATTCACCTTGTCCATCAAGTCAGTTTTTTAAGTTTACAGGTTTATAAGGATGAATCTTTGGTTTTGTTTTACACACAGGTAAAATAGACTATCCACAGAAGTTAAGAAAACATTGGTCTGGACTTGTTCATGCCACACAAGTTGGGCCACAGAACTTTTACATTACTGTCCACCTACAGATAACTGCTAAAGGTAATAAAAAGAATTTGGGATAGAAGACGGAAGGGAATAAGCATTTATATAGCATCTACTAGGGTGCTATGGGAGGGAAGAGGCATATTATTTATAGATGATGTTGATCTAAGCACATCATTTTAACCTTCTGGAAAAAAAATAAAAATTGATAAGCAACCCTCTCCAAGTATATAACCACTTGTTTCAAGACAGTTATCAGCATCAAATTACCAAGCTATGTTCTGTTCATAAGAGAAACCTTCTTCCATCAACACTGGTTAACTCTAACTAGATAAAATCCTTGTATATAAAAAAATTTAAACCACCTGAAATTCTCCCATTCAACAATCATTCATTTGGATAGTTAGCTGACTACCCATGAGTCAGAATCATGGAACAATAAAGAATATTAGGCAAATTCAGCCCCCCTTTATTTTACAGATGAGGATTACTGAGGCCAAGAGATGTGAAGTGGCTTGCCCAGTCACAGAGATTAATAATGGCAAAGCCTGAGAAACTAAGCAAATCAGTATGATCATTGATTAGGAGAGCAGAATCCATATTTTAAAAATGTGAAATTAAAAAGGAAAATAGCTAGATCAAATTATACAAAATGGAAACCATCTATCTCCTATAAGTTGCCAGGATCATGGGAAATGACTTAACAAAAGTGATGTGGGTTATTTCTTTATTATTGTTAGAACATTGACTTAAAAAAAAAATTCTTCAATTAACTTAATAACATGTCTAATACCTGCCTGTCCTTAGAGGGAAGAAGGTAAGACAATGCTAGGAAGAACTTCTGCCACCAAATGGATGATGTCTTCAGACTGAGAAAGTCCAATGCCAGAGTTTTACTTTTTATCCTCCCTCCACCTCCAGGTCATCCTTAAATCATGGACCAATAGACATCAGCTGTGATCCATAAAAATAAAACAAAGGCAGAGTGCCACTTACTAGCAGTGTGCTCCTAAAAATACATGCAGATCAATTAGCAAGTCATTTCAGATGTAATAGACTGTTTGTCATGTAACAAAATCATTTGTAAGAATTCTTTCAGAATAACCTAGTTTGGGGGCGGCTAGGTGGCGCAGTGAGTAAGAGTGCTGGCCTCGGAGTTGGGATGACCCAAGATCGAATCCAGCCTCAGAAAATGAGCACCCACGCATAAATAATGACTGGCCATGTAACCTTGGGCAAGTTACTTAACCCCAATTGCTTTAAAAAAAAAATAACCTAGTTTGCCTGAAAGCTCAGAATACCCAAGCACTGAATACCTACCTAATACTGAAACCTGCCATATTTTCTTAAAACTGATACATTCCAGGGGTGGCTAGGTGGTACAGTGAGTACAGCGTCAGCCTGGGAGTCAGAAGGACCCGAGTTCGGATCCGACCTCAGACACTTAACACACACACACAAACAAAACCTAGCCGTGTGACCTTGGGCAAGTTACTTAACCCCAATTTCCCTCCAAAAACAAACAACCAACTGGTACATTCCTTCCATGATAAAGGAATAAGTACTATTCACAACTAAAAGCAGATGTGGGGAAATGATGGTTAGCCCAGTGTCAGCAACTACCTTTTACCCACTTCCTGAACATAATCAAGACAACACAAAGGCTACTGACATCTTTAATTATTGATACAAGCCTGTTTGAGAATGTGGTGCCTTAACTGCTCAAGCAATGGCTCACTGATTCTAAATAAACATCTTAAAGTCTTCTTGGCCCACTCTCTAATTAGGCCTTGACTTCAGATGAAGGAAATGCTTATTTTCAAAGTGGTCATTTCTACAGGTGCCAGGCCTCAAAATCAGTGTTCTATTAAGGTCACTGAAAATAAACAGCAAGCAATGAAACTACGCTTTCCTTGTCTCTTCAGCAGATACCACAAGACAAGCAACTGGGTAAAGATGTATATTTATTCACTTTACAAAGAGGGTGGTGTTTGGTAGCCATAAACAGCTCCATTTATAGACAAATAGACTGTACATACAATAAAACCATGGCCAGCTCAAACTCACTCTGCCCAAGATGTTAATGTGGCTCCAGTTCCAAAAGCAGAGCAAAAGGAGATTCTTGTTTGGCCACTGAGATTAAAAAGTTCCTAACAAATATGGTGTTTTAAATATTCACAGGAAAAAAAACCCCACCTATCCACCTAGCCCTTCCTTCCTGTTTGAGACCATGTTCCAAATACATATCCCCCCTATTTAGTCCTAAATGACCTAGTTTTTCTTTTCAAATAAATGACTGATAAGTCTAAAAGGTCTTTTTCAGGACACAAAAATAAAAGTACTGGTTTATACATACATAAAAAAAGCTTGAGTTCAATTAAAAAAAAAGTATCCAAACTTTGCCAAGCTCAGGTAATAGAAAGAGAAGAAAGCATTTAATGACTAAACATAAATACATTTTCCTTGGATTAAAAAAAAAATCTGTTCCTACTAGGATGGCCATTGATACTATTAACTGAAGCCAAAAGAAAAAAGATTGGTCTCTGTTCTAAAAACCTGACAGTGGAGAAAGTGAATTCATGACTTCTGACTGTAGGTGAATGCCAAAGAACAGTGTGCAGGCAGTTGGGATGTGCTTTAAAAATGAACACGGATGGATCCCTTGTCGTGTTCTACAGTCACAGAGAACCATTCGTGTGGCATGGGATGGTTATTTTGGATTTTGAACTACCTAATTGTTTTTTCTTTAAAAACTATTCAAATATCTAAAAAAATTAGCAGATTTTTGGAGATGGGTTAGGGAGTGGGAGGATAAATCCAGTGATTGAGCCTGCCTGGTTCAGATTACTTTAGCCAGGAATCCTAGAAATTAAAGATGTTTTTCTAAAAACCTGCAATCACATCTACACCTGCATATTTTGTCATGCCTCATTTTCCACACAAAAAGGTAAATTTGGCTCATGCTCCCATCTTACCAACTTTACTCAGGACAGGGTCACACCTGGACCAGACTACACATACCAATCTGCAGTAAGAGCGGATTCCTCCAAAGAACAGGTTGGGCTGTGGTTTTGGCAGGGGAATGGGTCAGGGGGAGAATTTCCTCATCTTCATTTAACAATTCTTGATATAACCAATCATTCCAGGACTTTATTATATTATAAAAATATAAGATATGTAGGACAATCGTGTCAGTATGTTGCAGAAAAATGTGTCTATTTACTGTGTAAAGTTTATTAACAATTGAAAGAAACATTCTTATTTACACAGTTAAGTTTGAGGTGGGAAGGACAAGGGGGCTGGCATGGTGAGATCACCATTTTCAATTTGGAAAGGTGGGAGAGCCTTCTGCATTCTGCCACAGAGGTCAAACACAGAGACTGCCCTCTCCAGGAGAACATGGCAGCATTCAACAACGTGAGCCAAAGTTTATAGTTCTATTGGCCTATTTTTCATTTCTTCTTCATTCTTCTTCACTTTCATTTTCTGGGTCCAAATCAGAATCTCCATTTATTTCTTTTTCAAGAGCCATTTCTTTCTCCTCACCATTTTCTGGGTCCTGATCTGTTTCTTGTTGATCATCATCATCATCATCTTCTTCTTCCTCCTTTTCACTTTCTCTCTCTTCTTCCTCCTCCTCCCAATTCTCCTGATAAATTAATAAGCAAAGGAAACATTCACAAAGGGCTCTGTTTCAGTAGGGTAGCTCTACAAGAGAAGGCTAAAGACCATGGTAGCAGGAAGAGTTACTTACATCAGAATTTTTATCTGCCATTACTTCATCATCAGATTCCTCTTCAGAAGATTCTATAAAAGAAAATCTTTGCTTAATTCCAAAACCATCTAAAAACCAATACCATTAAGAACCTTATGTTTTATTTCATAAAATACTTATCTAACAATAATGTTAATCAAATGACTGTTTCTGATGAGACCTGTGAATTCACCATAAGGAAATTCCCTCCAGCAAATGCAGACTGGAACCTTCTCTGTAATTCAGGATCTAAAAGGATTACTTGGTGAACTTCAAGAGACTGATTTGCCCAGGGTCAAATGTCTGTCAGAGGCCTTCCTGACTCCATAACTAAGCTCCTGATTTACTTTCCCAGACAGATTCAATATCCAAGCAACAAAATTTTATTTTTTAAAACTAGACCTGTAATTTCACTGGAATAGAGAATTCCTTATATGGAAATTCATTTTCCTCCATAAGAATGCGAGCACCTTAGATGCAAAGACTTGATTTTTGCTGTCCCTCCCCTTTTTCACACACGAATGTGAGTGTGTCTGTCTCTAATTCCTGGAAAATATCAGACACTTGAAAAAGACTTACTGATTTGACTCTACCAAAGAAGATTGGTATCTCTTCTGCAAATTAGAGTTTTAGAACGTTGCTTAGAACATTAACAGGTTAAGTATCTTGCCCAGGGCTGCACAGCTACTACTTGGCAGAGGTGGGACTTGAGCCCAAGTCTACCTGGTTATTCTAAGGTTATTATTCTCTCCACCATGACATGTGTCTCCCTTTCATTAGATACAAGAAGCAAATGTTCTCCATGCCAAGGCCTTTGATGCTTGACGAAAATGATGCAACAAAAGGACCAAGAATCTAAACATACTTTATTAAAATTCAAGCTCTAAGAGGTTCTCAATTGAGAGCTCTGACAAAATCCTAAAATTTGACCTACAGATTGTAAAGATGCAATCTTCCCAACAAAAGAAAAATGGAGCAGTGTAATTTAGTCACCATACTTTCCCTAAGACTTGTTTTCTTATACAGGTTTCCCACTGCAAAGCTGAATTTAAGTAAAGTGATATTTCTCACTTTCAACATTGAAGAGTACAATACAGAACTACAACTCCAATTTTAGTTCCCACTCCTTACCTTCCTCATAAACCAGTTTGGCTGTCTGCTCAGGTGGAGGCACACCTTGAGTTTTTTCAGACGCTGCCACCTAAACAATGAAAACATTAACACAAAAGTCAGGCATATTCTGGTTTACCCATTAAAGAACAAAAACAACTTGAGTAAAAGTTTATAGTTAAGGTAAAGGACCAGGTATTTTAAGATTTCAATGATCTGTGGTTTCTGTCAGTGTGTGGCCATTCATCCTCTAACATGACAGATCACCTGACCCCTCTACAATGCCAGAGATGGCTTGTGAGAGCTGCTGGGGCTAAGCTGATGATGAGCTTTATAAAACATCTGCTTCCCCCAGACAAAGGCATGGCATGAGTCACCTTCTCCCTCCCCCCCTGCCCCCCCGCCCCATCATGAATGAACCATCCAAGGGGCTCCTGACAGACCAGGTATATATTCAAATGTTGGAAAAACTCCATAAAATTTATAGAAATTGGGGTATAATATAGCAGGGTTAGCAGTAGCTGTTTTCCACAAGAAAAAAACCCAAGAATGTTGTATGAATCCTAACAACAGGACACTTCTTGAAAATTAAGACAGGACCTTTCTAACTACCAAACTGACCTGGCATATTTTCCACTAAAATAAAGTAGGGATTTACTATAGGATCAGATAAATGTGTTCTCATAACACATACAAAATCTTTCATTGTGGATTATTCAGTGATGTACATACCTGTGTAATAAGAAGGATGAGTTTTCCATGCAGTCGAGAGAGCTTTTTTAAGGTTTTGACTCTGCTCTCCATCAACTGGTATAACATACCTAGCTGGGGTACCAGGTCAGGCAACTAGAAGAAAAAGGATCAAGAAACACTTGTCTCATTTTGTGTCAAGCAAACAGAAGCAAAGGGAATCTTAGATAGCACACATCATTTCCTTTAAACAGTCTTGATATAGAACTACTGTATGAAGGGATGGGGAAAGAGAACAACTAGAAAAAAATCCATCTCATATGCCATTTTCTTTTCTTTCTTTCTTTTTTTTGCTTTTTTGGAGGGGGGAAGGTAGGGCAATTGGGATTAAGACTTGCCCAAGGTCACATGGCTAGTAAGTGTTAAGTGTCTGAGACCAGATTTCAACTCCAGTCCTCCTGACTCAAGGGCCGGTGCTCTACTCACTGTGCCACCTAGCTGCCCCACTTAGTCTTCTTTGCCCCATGTTAAACAGAGTGTGAGTCAAGTTCATTACTCAACAAACATGGATCGTTCCCTGACACAAATTCCCCAGTGTGCTTCAAATGTTGTGATCTCTACCCCTGGGATAAACTTGAGATTAATTAAACTTTGACACATAGCACATTTTTTTAACACCGACATAAGCTAAAGCTTTCATATGACACAAAGGATTAGTTTCTTTTTTAGCAAAGCTGAATACAATTTTTAAAAAGTTCTCTTCTGGGGCGGCTAGGTGGTACAATGAGTAAGAGCGCAGGCCCCGGAGTTGGGACGACAGGGATCGGATCTGGCCTCAGAAAATGAGCACCCACACATAAATAATGACTGGCCGTGTAACCTTGAGCAAGTTACTTAACCCCAATTGCTTAAAAAAAAAAAAAAGCTCTCTTCTATGAAATGCAGACATTATCTGTAAGGATGTATTCCAAAGAGCTATGAGGATCACAGGAGAATGTATATAAAGTACTTTCCAAATATTAATAGTAATATCACTATTAACTGTGTGTGTGTGGTTAGCAAATGTGAAATGAGGACTGCTCAGGTGTTAACATGTACTGGGGCCTGAGAATATAATCTATTCTTTTCTACCACATTTCCATTTATACTCTCCCACCTCCCAAGTCAAGAAGGAAAAGGGGGACCTACGAGGGATGGAGAACTTTTACCAAAATCCTTCTAGTTATTCTCTATATTGAAATCTCAAAACAATGAAAACAAAGGACATAGAGGGAATAGCTGATAAATTACATTACTGACATTCTTATTGTTGAAATTAATTTTTCCCCAAATACAGTTGCAAATGTCTATTTCACTGATTTACTGAGGCCAAAAAAGGGAAAAGTATAAAAATTTAAATATCAACAATAGTGATTTTAGGAGTAAAATTATTATATGCAGTGGCAGATAGTGGATAAAGTGCTGGGCCTGGAGTCAGGAAGACCCGAGTTTAAACCTGGCCTCAGACACTTATTAGTTGTGTTGCCTTGGGCAGCTCATTTAACCCTTGCTTCAGTCTCCTCATCTGTAAAATAGGAATAATAGCATCTACCTCCCAGGGCTTTGTAAAATCAAATGAGATAATAAATGTAAAATCATTGGCACAGTATTTGGCACATAATAAATGCCACAGATATAAAAATGTTAGCTATTATTATTAACAGGAACACACACTCTTATATTCCTTAACAAAATGGCTTAAGATTTGTAAATTTGTGATAAAAAAACAAGGGACTAAATCATTTGGTCAAAATTACTATTCCTTCATAAATAGTGATTTGTTTCTTCCTCCACCTACCCTGAAACACACCTTGAGGTCAAACTTGCTTTGACGATTTTAGGACACTCTGGGTCGGGCCCAAATTCCCAGAGGAGACTATCTGCAGCCATCTTCCCTAGCCCCTGGGCTCCTTTTCCATTTTCTGGGAGCTGCTCTTTTATACTGCTTCTTAGTAACTATCAGTAGTCAATGAGACAAGGCTGGATCATGCTCCTACAAAATACTGTATAAAAACAGTAACCTGAAAAATAAGGGGCTATGGTACCACTAATTATAAAGGGGAATCTTTAAGAGACATTACTTCTGATTGGTTCAAGGGCAGATTTTCTTTTTTTTCAGGGGGTAGGGTAGGATGTTGGGGTGGGAGGTTGTATGACTATTTAAGCCAAATCTTTTACTGAACTCTTGCAGGGTATGAGGACCCCACCTACCCACCCAGGGGTATACAAAGTGTGTGTTTGGTTATTACTGCTGAAGATACTTACTGTGGACAAATAAGATGCATGGATGGTTAACACAGATTTTAACCATGGAACCATAAGCACAGCACTGGAAAGAAAAAAGTTTAAAAAAAATTAAAACCTAAAATTCAATATAATTTGGCTAGTAACCTTGGTTTTTTTATTTCAGGTCCTATTCCCTGAAGGTAAATTGTCACATTAAGTCTTATGGTAGTTCTATAGTTTCTAGTTTTTTCCAACATTGAAAGGAAGCCTATTTTGAGTTTTACACTGCACCAAAAATTACAGGGAAGTATAACATTAATTCCTTTGGAAACTTCAAATCCAGCTGAAAAAAAATCATATTCCTCTACTATCTAGAGAATGAAGTTGAGGCAAAGAACCATTCCTTCTCCCATTTTTTTTTTTTGCACTTTTGGGAAAGGCAATTGGAGTTATTATTTTTTTGCTTTTTAGAGAGGGGAAGGTAGAGCAGTTGGGGTTAAGTGACTTGCCCAAGGTCACATGGCTAGTTTTTGTGCTAAGTGTCTGAGGCCGCATTTGAACTCGGGTGCTCCTGACTCCGAGGCCAGTGCTCTATTCACTGTGCCACCTAGCCGCCCCTCCTATTTTCATTCTAGTGCAACGACCAATGTTAGCATCAAAAGGGGAGCATAAGATCTGGTATCAGAAAGATCTGAGTTCAAACACTGTCTTAAACATTCACTAGCTAGGTGATCCTTGGCAGGTCACTCATTTAACCTGTCCACCTATAATAGTAAACACCCTAGCACACCCAGGATGCCCTGCTGACACAGGTTCTTTTGATCTGCTTTATAAAGGGGTTAACAATCCTACTTTAATTACAGAGAAAGAAGTGAGCATAGAAAATACAAGCAGAGAAATCAGCACAAAGACCAACAGACAGGGCTCCAGCTATCTGAACATAGCAATACTGCTATATGCTTGACATGCATCACTGGAACAAGGGAGCACAGACATCTAAGCAGTTGGGGGTGGTGTCTGAATATAACAACTACTCAGAGTCTCGACCAGGAAATCAAAAGATCCTTCTCATGAGTGAACCCCCAAAGCAAAATGCCAGACTCCCAGAATATATAACAAAGACTCAGCCTCTGACTGGCTCAGAGCCAGAAGGCACAAAACCTACCTGACTCAGCAAAGCTGTGAATTATCAGGGTTCAAAGATCAATCCTTCAGATGTTTACAATTTAGATGTTTACAATTTAGCTGAATCTGGGAAACTGAACTCCAAGAAGAAAAAAACCCCAACAAAAATCCTACCTTGCTTGTGCTTACACTGCCTCAGTTTCCTCATCTTTAAAATGTGGGTCATAATAACACTTACCTCACAGGGCAGGTGCAAAGATCTATTGAGATAATATGTAAAGCTCTTGACTAGTATCACCATCAAGAAATTCAATCCTCTTTACTAACTGATACAAAGGACTTAATAATCAGGGGGAAAAAAATCAGTTGACAATTCATGTGTAAGTAAACATAAGCCAAAAAAACAAAGCCAAAGACCCTCTTTCACTGAATGGCAAGTGGCAAGAAGAAATATATCTACAAAAGGAAATTTAAAAATCATTATTACTACCCTTAAGAAACAGCTATGGTGATGTGACATAGCTTTAAGAGCTTGAAAGGCACACATGTGTATGTCTATATGCATGTACATATGCATGTAATTACTGCAAAGGCTAAACAATTACAGAAAAGGAATCAAGAAATTCTGTGCCAACTCAACAAACAGTACAATCACTTCCTTACATCAGTATTAACATATATTACCAGCCAGAGTCAGGCTCATGTAGAAGACATGTGAATCATGTATATTTTTGTTTTTATAACAAAACACTAAGGAAATGTTTTATAGGGCATCTGGAACAATGTAGCAGATAATTCCAGAAAGCTAAATTTCCAGCATTTAATCACACTATGTAAAATACCAAGAGCTAGGAATCCCAAAGTGGAAAATGACAACCCCAGCCTCAAGAAATGTGTATAGAGGATACAACATGAAACTGCCAAGGTGAAATATGACCCAGGCCTGGAAGAGATCCAAATAAAGTATTCTACAAAAAATGTGAAGTACAAGAGAATACTTTCCTAGTTTGGGAACATTGGGAATGTGGGGGGGGGGGCGGAGAGGAAGAGAAAATTAACACCAGGCAACATATGAACCAAACCCTGAAGATTCTGAAGAAATGCTAGGGAGGAAGGACATATTAAGTCTGAGATCTGGCAGGATAGAGAACAACAAGCAGTCTAGTTTCTCTAGAAGCTAGAGTGACTAGAAGGCAGTAATAGGAAATAAGGCTGGAAGCTGCTGATGGCTCTACCTTCAAATGACCTACTTTGTATATATCTCATATATACTTAGATTTTTACATGTCTCTGCCATTAGACTGTATGCTTCCTGAGGAAAGGAACTGGCTTTGGGAGGATTTAGGGGTTTTTCTTTGACCCCCAAAGTATTAAGCAGTTTTGGGCAAAGAGTTAGCACAATAAATGCTTATTGACTGAATGACAGTTATGTTACTGCATTCTTAAATAGGATATTAAGCATTTATTAAGTGCCAGGTACTGTGTAAGCACTTCAACAAATATTAACTCATATGATCCTCCTCTCAACCACCCTGGGAGGTAGGTGTTATTAATATCCCCATTTTATGGTTGACAGAGCTCAGGCAGACAAAGGTGAAGTGACTTGCCAGGACTACACAACTATTAAGTGCCATAAGGGCACATTTGAACTCAGGTCTTCCTGACCTCAGGCTCAGTGCTGTAGCCATTGAGTCTCTCAACCCTTTCAATGACTCTACAGAGTTCTATCACTTAATGTAACTACTATGTCATCTGCAGACAAGGATCTGAGGTACTGGATTCATCACAGGAGAAATGAACGAGGTCAGACAGCACACATGAAACTGTACAGCTCTTCAAAAGCCCTCAAGATGCTCTGGCAAAAATAATCTCATCTTAATCAATATCAGTATGTTTCCAGTCATGCTTTATGACTACAAATTACATAATGCCACTTTCCATGAAATCTAAACTGTAAGTTACCCAAAGGGAAATGAAAACATGTAAGATAGGTCCACCTAAATAAGCAATAAGTAGCCAAAAAAAAAAAAAAAAGACCAAAGTGACGTATGACCGGAAAAGCAGGGGAACTGGCCACATACTGAAAATGAATAATAAATATATGGACAGCCTAGGTACTGCCCTAGTGAATGTGCAGTATTTAGGAAGGCCTCAGCATGTTAAGAGGACTGCCTTTGGATCATTTAAATAAGGACATGAACAAGGGAGAAATGAGTTGCAATCTGCCCCATTTGAGGGAATGCCCAACAGCAATGAAATATAAAAAAGAACATACTAGAATTAATACCATTAGGTACAGTTTAATGTAATTAATGTAAATTAAATGTAAAAAAATGTAATTAAGATAATACAAAATTAGCTCGCAGGGTTGGTCTTAGCTATTTCCAAAGCTAATCTTAAAACTATTTAAAATCAAGATTAACCAGAGGAAAATTGTTCTCACTGATTTTATTTCTCTTGGCATTTCTGCAAGAAGGCAGCAGACAGAAGAGAAGGGCAGACCAAAATGATAGCTTCATGATTTCTCAAAAAGCCACTCATTCACATTTTTCTCAGCCTATTCTACCTCACTCCTAAAAGTGCCACAAGGTAAATAATTAAATTATCAAGTGAATATAAGATTAATTTTCAAAGAATGGAGATATCCTGGGGCAATCCCAAATTTGGGCTAAGAAATACAGTGGCACATTCAGAGAGAACTACAGAATTTGAACGCAGACTGGAGCAAACTACCTGCTCTCTTTCTTTTTATTGCTTTGTTTCCTCTTTCCCACTGTTCATTCCATCAGTTATAATCCTTCTTTACAACCTGACTAATGTTTAACGTGAAGGTATTTGCAGATCCTATATTTGAGTGCATGCTGCCACAGGGACGGAGAGGGAGGGGGAGAAAATTTGAAACTCAAGAGATTTTGGAACCGAATCTTGTAAACTAAAAGTAAACAAATAAATAAAAAAAATTTAAAAAAAAAAAGGAATACTGTGGTAGTTTCATAATAGTATACACATCAACAACAAATTTTCAGCAAAAAGATAAAAAAAAAAAGCCTCACCTATTTGGATGTCCTTGCAACCTCTTAGTAAGCTAGAAAGAAAAAAAATCAGAAACAATATTTAAACAGATGACTTTCTCTATAATTTCCCAAAATACCTATGCCACAAATATATCCAAGGATAAAAATACCAAAGCCTTTCTACCTTAGGAAATCTTTAAGTTTAGTTGTCAGTTTAATGTTAATTTTTAATAGTAGACTATAAGAACACATATATACTAAGAATAAATCTCTGGTATCCAAGTTTCCAGCAGAGAAAGTTTCTTCTGAAGGGGGATGGGTAGGAAATGACTTCAAGACAAAAAAGCATCAATAAAATGCATAAAATTTTTTTAAAACTACACCAATTCAAATTCCTTATCCTCATTACCTTGTCTCCCAAGTGTTATTTCCTGGAAAAGAAACTATATAGAATATTCTTTTCCTGGGGCCACACTCAGAGCTCTTCCTAAGAGAAGTGTTTGGCTAAGCCCAACAACACTTAATACATCAGCTGTGTCTGAAAATGCCAATTTTAAGAAGTGCCCTTAACAGTAGTAGTATTTGGTAGATACCATTAATTCCAAAGCCTGAAGCCACTGTAAACTGTGGACTTAATATCTTTAACCTCTAACTCCTCCCCTCTAAAACTAACTTTTAAATGTTTTCTGAGCTCTAGATTTATGTGTTATTCAATTAAAATTCTCAAGTATGTCCAGGTTTATTTAAAAAAAAAAAGATGCAATACAGAGAAAAGAAGCAATGTCAAAACAATTTCTTTTCAATTTAAGTTTGTGATAAACATGGTACCTACTTAAAACAATTGTTTGACAGACTGACTTCAGCAAATATTTATCTAGATCATATGTCTAGCGAGTTTCAAAGCTGACATTTCTGCTAATAAAGTTACCAAATGTGTGCAGTAGTGCAGCTTACACCTTATAGCAAGCAGCCCAGCAGAGTTCACTTAGTTTGAACTCTGAGAAAAATTTGTCAAAGCCCTGAACTAAGGATCAGCAAACCTAGCTAAAGTCTGAGGCCCAGTACTGCCACTTACTAGGTAGTGTGACTGTGCAAATCAGACTGCCTCGTTCTGAAAGGTTACCTTTTTAGGAAACAGTACTAAACAAAATGGTCCACAAATTATAGTAGAAGAAAACAAATAATGTCTGGTTTTACAAACAAGAAGGTTCTCTTACCTCATTCAATAAAGGAATAACAGCATACACTGGAATCCTTAACACTGTGTTTCTTATTAAGGTATCCTTTCTTGTTTGAAGTACTTTCTGTAAATAAAGGACAGAAAATTATCCAGTAATAGAAAGATAGTAAGGACACAAAGTCAGTGGGTAAAAAGGATGCTACTAAACTTTAAGCTCAAAGGAAAATCCTTTAATGAAAATGAGAAAGCTTCAGTTTTTAGGATCAAGAGGAAATATATTTTGATTATAATTTTTCTTTTCAACAAATGGCTTTTCTTTAGAAAACATAAAAAAAATGTCCCCCTTAATAGTGAAAAAATGCTTTGGATTTAGAATCACAAGACATGAGTTTAAGTCCTAGGACAGGATCTCCCCAGGTGTGTGACCAAAGGCAAGGCATTTTAACCTTTCGGAGACTCAGTTTACTAACCTTTATGATATCTGACAGGATCACAGGGTCAAAGATCCACTCAGTAATCTCCAGTGGCTCTTGATTGTCTCCGGGATCAAGCAAATACAAAATATTCTCTCTAGCATTCAAAGCCCTTCATAACTTAGCTCCCTACTTTCCAGTCTTCTTATACTATACTCCCCAATGTGTTCTATTTGATTCAGTGCCACTAACCTTCTGGTTGTTCCATGAAATCATCCGTCTCTTGGCTCTAGGTCTTCTCTCTAGCCATCTTCCATGCTTGGAATGTCCTCCCTCCTCAACTCTGCCTACAAACATCCCTGACTTGCTTTAAGTCCCAACTAAATACCTTTTACAGGAATCCTTCCCAAGCTACTCATAATTCCAGTGCCTTCTGTCTGTTAATTATTTCCTATTTATCCTGTATATAACTCATTTTGTGCATAGTTGTTTGCATATAGTCTCCCCTATTAGACTGTAAGCTCCTTTAGAGCAGGTTGGTAACCACAGTGCTTAATAGTGCCTGGCACACAGCAGGTGCTTAATAAATGTTTACTGATTGATCTGTCCAGCTGAACTTATCCTCAGAGTCTAACCTTCTCATTTTACAGATGAAGACACTGAGACTCAGGGAGGTTAAAGTCACACAGTGAGATCTGAGGATCTAGATCTATTGACTAGAGCAAAGTTCATTTGAGAACTCTAGCTAACTGGTGAAAAATAACATAAAACTTCATGAATATAAAGATTTTACTGTAGACCTAAACCTCATTACATAGCTGAAAATTAGTCTTATAGTTTAAAAAATATTAAAATAATTAAAAACTAAAATTTCCTTTAATATCATTAGATTTCCTCAGAAAGATTAAGATGTAGCAAGCTCTGAAAATTCACTTAAATGAGAAAAAGGACAGAAAGTCTAAGTTACTAGAAGTTAAAGTATTATTGCACAATGGAACTAGAAATGTTATACAAGGAACTGCATCCCCTTGAGTAATCTCTACATAGGAAGGAGGTATGCCATTATGCCCTGACCATGATATGCTTAATAAAACACACACTCAATTTTTTATTTATGGTGTCCTGGAAATATCTTTAGACAGGGAAGTAGGCTGGTCATGTAGCAGACAAGTACATCCCAGACAAGGTAAGGACATCTGGATGTGACCTTCCTGCCCCCCACCATGGCAACATCCTCTGTGAGACATTAAAAAAGCCATGGGAGGAAAGCTTCTACAACACTGGGTAGTAGCTCCTCTACGAAGGACGTGGATGAAAAGGCCAGCATAGATTATGAGCTGAATCAGTGGAAGAATTACGTAATCTAATCTATTAAAACACAACTGAGTATATACAGACACACATGTACACGTGCCATATTATTATATCACATGCATTAGTCTGTCTCAACCAAGATATTTTGTAGAGCTAGAGGATACAACACCAAAAGAAAGATCTCATGAATCACTGGCAATTGTGTTACCATTTTAGATCTATACAAAACCAACAAGTAACACTTACGTTTAGCATATAGCAGTCGTTGCTTTCGAGGCCCTGCACTAGAAGAACAGGGTAGCTGTCTGCCTTCAGGTCCCCTTTTCTTTTTTCTTTCGTGGTGTCTATGTCCATTGCTCCCAATCGCTCCTCAATGCTAACTTGCTGAATGAATAAAAACACTGTGGTTAAAGCACATTCTACTCCATTACTCATGCATATGGAGCCACACACTAAAGTAAAATTTTGTCATACAATTATCCTATGTCCATATGCTCAGATATAAGAGCAAGACAACTGTCACCTCTCCTTCCCCTGTGGAAAAATAAAACAAAACAAAAAAATCACAACTCCTTCATAATGTACTAAAAATCCATTATAATGGCTAGTGTATGGGATATACATTTTTCTTGTTAGAGCAGAACTATGATCACAGTGTGCAAGGAGGGATGACTCAATGTGCTTTTCAGATGAAAAACACTGTTAGTTACATTCTCCAAAGATTAATATTTATGAACAGAAAAAAGTAGGTCTGTGATTTATTCTTCATTCAATCAATTACCCAGTTATGCTGATACTAAAAACTCTAAATAACTCACCTGGCTACTCCTATTCCCTACCTTCCATTCTACTCAAACTCCATTACCTGCCTGACATGATATTAGCCTCCTACAATATCTCTTTAAGTCATATTTTGCAAATTAATTTCCCTTATAAGCAGATCTGATCAAGCCAGTCATTAGTCTATTTAATACTTTTTAAATCTAGCCAAGTGAAACTGACTACAAATAAAATCTAAACTACTTAGCCAGGAATCCAAGGCACTATACAGTCTGAAGTCAGTGTAGGAACAAAGTTTTCTATCTCAGTAGTCTCCCTCCATGTATTCTACATGCCAACAAAAGCCTCTAGAACTAAACTGATATTTAACTGAACTGAATGCTATCATATATATATACAGTACACATGTATGTTTTTGTATACATGTTATATATCCGAATCTACGTGTTTTGAACAGCTACACATTCTTCAAAACAAGATTTTTATAGAGGCTGTTTAGCTTACATGTTCCTACTTCCTCTATAAAAAAAATCTTGTTTCCCTGATTACTCAATTAAGAAACCATTCTTTCTTCCTTAGATATCTTAGGTACTTTGCACCACACACTTCAGATGTTTTGTATAGAGCACTTTGTCTGAGTTGTACCTGAGAGCAGGGCTCACGTCTTCATCCTCTTTGGATCCTGGGTGTTAGTTATTAGACTGTATATAATATGAATTTAATATTGTATCATGGAGTAGATGAGAGAGCCCTAAAATGGGTGCCAGAAAGGCCCGAGTTAAAATATTAATTAGGCACTAGCTCTGTGATCCTAGACAAATCATTTAACTTCTCTGTAACTGTGTCCTGATATACTGCAACATCACCTTTTGGCTCTCTATCTATGATCTTGTGACTGAATGCCAGACATGCTCAGACAGCCAAGAGAAAACCATCACTGGATCTCAGCAAAAAGCGAAACCAGATTGAAAACATCATAGCAAGTACTGGCTTTTATTTAGCTCTGTAACATATGAAACAGCCCAACAATGATCACATATATACGTTCCTTTCTAGTTGGTATGTTAAGAAACAACTAAAGATTTATATTTCTAAGCCAAAACAACAGTCATTTTCTACCTTTCTTGGTTACTAAACTCTAAAATACAGTAAAGGAAAATAAAACAGACAGCAGCAATAGCCTGACAACTTCAGTAGTCAAGTATGATGACACCTTCCACTGTCTTTATGGAAAAACAAACAGACCAAAAGAATCTAATACAAAATAGAAACTGCATGTGGTATCAAAGGTGCCATCAGTCTCTCTCTAGGTGACACAAGCAATGACTGATAACTGGATGACTTTTTCATTCTCCTGCAAATTCTGTCATTTTAAATTAAATGAAGAATTACTTGATTGACCCACCCCATTTGATATCCCTGACTTTCAATTACCTCCTTTTCCTTTAATCTCCTTTTGCTTTCTGTTTTCTCTGTCTCCAATGTAGGTTTGATGGCTGCATGATGTCCAGGAATCCCAGGACCTAACACTTTAGCTTCTGAGTTCATCATTGGTGTTCTCACCTATAGATTTGGAGAGTGTTAAAAGAAGTGGGGGGAAAAACCCACATGACTCAATTAGTCAACCCAGACAAGCTTAAATCAGGAATAACAGTGAGATACACCACAAATGTCTGCTACTTAAAACTAAATTCAATATATATTGAATCTCTCTAAAAACATTAAAAAAAATAATATGGCATCATTCTTCCGAACCTAACATTTTTAAAAATCTGTTCTAGATTGAAGATTTAAATTAGATAAATTAATTTTACTGGAAAAATAGGCATATTTTAATAAATTTGCTTACAAATAAGTTTGTAAACTATAAAACTAGATATTTATCAAACTTAATTCTACTACTGATTTAGTTTATCAAGAAGTTTCAAGTAGCATCATTGCATTAAGAGGGAAAATACAATAAATCTTCTTTTATAAAATTTTAGCATTTAAAGACATAGCTGATTAAAGCTACCTAAGTGATATGCCAGGACTGCTCAGACAGCCAAGAGAAAAAACATCACCTGTGAAACTCAGCCACAAGCGAAACCAGATAGAGTTCATCACAGCAACTCCCAGCTCTTATGTTTTTGTTTTGCTTTCTGTAGTATATATACCAAACTGATTCTGAGAACACCATAATTTTACTTAATCAGCCTCAAGTTTTTAATCAAAAACAGAGTGCCAATGCTCTATTTACCTTCCAATTCCAACGGGATTATCAACAAATTAAAATATACAGTGACTTTAAATTCCATATGCCATAATTCACTGGACAATATCTCTATAGATCATTTTTTCCTCAAAGATGATTATTAGATGTACCTTCAACATTTGCTTATTCACATTTATACCCATCTTACAGAAAGAAATCACAAAATTATCTTTAACCCTAATATAATCCAATTACAAAAAATGTCTTTTTATTTGGGGAAGGGGGGGAGAGGGCGGCAAACTGGGCCCACAATCAAGATCAGAGACTTGCCAAGAGTCACACAGCTACTAAACATGTGGGGTGAGGTCTGATCTCAGGTCCTACTGACTCCAGGGCCAGTGCTCTATTCACTGTACCACCTAGCTGCCCCTCACATAATGTCTTGATCCAATGAGATAACCTATGATAATAGCCTCAATTTACCCAATGTAGTTTGGGAAGTTTTGTTTTTTTTCCTCCCAGGGTAACTGAACAATTAATATTGCAATTAATAAAGCAAAATTACTCTAAGGCTAGGAGGACACTCCTGTATAGAATGGAGGAGGTTCTTCTCTGTCATTTTTAGGAATACAGCAACTCAAAAATCTTAGAAACAGGAATCAGACAAACCATACTATAGGGTTAATATATGTCATAAGATGCCTTACAAAATTAAGATATTAAGGTTACTTCTAATGATGTTTGTAAAGCATAAATATGAAATCCCCCCCTTAATCACAGGGATAAAACCCAGAAAAAAACAAAAACAAAAACTCATGAAACTGGAAGGTATTTCAAAGTATATGGCATATGTTGAAGTAATCAGTGATGTAGAAAATATAAATCTCAGGTTGCCTTCTGATCATTCTCTAGCAGAACAAAAGGAGGTAGGTAGTCTGAGTATACATCATAGGTTCCACTGGGTTTCCAGAGTCACTAGAGCAACAAAGAGTGGCTATTAGAATATTAACTGAGATGCTGAACTGAATAGCATGAAGACAAAGAATAGATTATACATTATAAGGAAGGAGCAAATGAGCAGTCAGTCACACAACAAGTAGCCAGCATCCTCTGAGCCAGGCACTGTGGGAGGCCAAGGGGGACACAAATACGATGAAAGACCCCCTGCTGGGAAGAAACTTACAGTCTAACAGGAAAGACAAAAGTTGTATTAAGAACAAATACAAATGAATACAATGCAGTAAAGAGGGAGGAAATGCCCATGGTGGGAAAAGCTGTAAGTCAGAGGTACCTGGGCTAAGCTCTGAGAGAGAGAGTGCTTGGAGAGGAGGCTAGAGATGAAGAGCACTGTGGAGGACAAAGGGAAAGACACTGGCTATGTCAGCAAGGCTCAAAAAGACAGAGTGGGGCCATATTTTAAAGGACTTTAAAAGCTAAATGAAGGGGCTTAAAATTTATCTTGGGGGTAATAGGGAACCATTGGAGTTGAATGAAGAGGAGAGTAACATAAACAGACCTGCACTTAAGAAACAAAGAAGCAGTGTGCTGGATGAAGGGGATAGAGTGGGGAAAGACTTGAAGCAGAAAGACCAATTAGGCAGCCACTGAAATAATCACATCACTTTAGCAGCCCCAGGATAGCTTACTCTCAACGGGAGGTAGGGCTGGGCAAGGGACTTGGGCATGGTAAGGCTTAGAAGGATGGGAGAGGGGCAGCTAGGTGGTGCAGTATATAGAGCACCAGCCCTAGAGTCAGGAGGACCTGGGTTCAAATTCATCCTCACACACTTAACACACTTACTAGCTGTGTGACCTTGGGCAAGTCACTTAACCCCAATTGCCTTGCCTTCCCCCCTCTAAAAAAAAAAAAAAAAGGATGGGAGAGAACAGTGGGGGAGGAGGGGTTTGGGATAATTTGCTCCCACGTGGGCAGGACTGGATTAACATGGGCAGATGAGAAATAAATAGGGGTTGGGAAATTGTTCAGTCTCCAGGGGTGAACTGCTGCGGAAGGAAAGAGCTATAGAGTCTACTTTCTCCTATAAATCAGGGGTGGTGCCACCAAATGGAATTAGGATTGTTTCATTTCTAGTACTTGTGTAATGGAATACCCAACATATAATAAAGGATTAATTAAGGATGATAGACTGATTCATTAAGTAGTTTACCTAAACCTGCTGGTTTAGGTAAAAACTGGTACAATTACTCACCTTTGTTATAGCTATTCCTATTTTTGGAGTCCAACAATTGACATCTCTTATCAGACACATATGGGGCTCTCTGGAGTTGAGGGACTGAAATAGGAAAAAAGTAAAAAATTAATTACAGACACACCATACATAATCAAACACAATCACAAAAATCTTATATATATATACACACCAATGTATAAATCCATGCACAAAAAGTGCATGTATTAGAAGATGGGATATGTCTTCTAAAAAGCAATTTATGTTTTGGTAGTTAAAAATTATGGACAAAGAACCCTTCTAATTCTAATGAGCTCAATTTATAAAGAAATCTCCTTTTTGCCTCTCAAAGACCCATGCATTTTACTACATCCTCCTCTCTTTTATATACAAATAAATAACATTAATAAGAAAAATAATAGGTCAAAGGCTTGTACCATATAATTGTAATATACAATTACCAGACACCAATTTTTAAAAAAAGTACTCTAGTAATAATGGCATGCTCATAACAACTCATTAAAAGTCTTCAAAGAAACTTAAAAAGTTAAAAAGATTACAATATTACATTATCCATTACATGGTCATCCACTGAAACTCAATGGGTGCTAGTACTACACTGTGACAAAATTCCAAGTAAACTTCTCCACTAATTCAATTTATTAAGATCCACTCCCTTACTTCAAAAAAGCTACCTTTTAGGTAGCCACTGGAAAATAACCTTAAAAAAAAAAGACACACCAAAATAACACATTAAAATCTTCACAGGGGCGGCTAGGTGGAGCAGTGAGTAGAGTGCTGGCCCTGGAGTCAGAAGGACCTGAGTTTGGTTCCAGCCTCTGACACTTAACACACAAACAAAAACCTAGCCGTGTGACCTTGGGCAAGAGTTACTTAACCCCAATTGCCCTCCAAAAAGCAAAAAAAAAAAAAAAAAAGAAAAAGAAAAAGAAAAAGAAAAAAAAATCTTCACCCATAAATACATAATCTTATATTAGTTATTCATAAGAAGCATTTAGTTATCTACCTACCACTCTTTCAATAGCTGGCTGCAAATGACTGCCATATACAAGTAGCAAAGACTGCTTGTCTGAACAAAAGGCTGCTGCTAGAATTGGGATGGGTGTTGGTGTTGATTCTTTGTCTTTTCCAGATGTTGCAATCTGAATAGTGCAATTTGAAGTCAAAGGCTTTTTGCAGTATCTAGAAATGAAAAAAAAAAACAAAACTCAGATATGACCAAATCATTTGAGATTAAGTAGCAGGTCCAAATTTACTATGGGAATCCCCTTCTTAGAATGCAGAGAGGGAATCATTACCCAGAATATTAAAATGCCCTAATAAGGTAAAAACCTGATGGAAAGGGTACACTGAATATACTTGTGCTCATAAGTTATCTGCATGGTCTGTGGCTACCACAACTATATCAATGTTCTTTACCACCCTCTACAGAACAAAGGAACAGAGTCACACTGTTTACAAGGTTCAGAGATCCACACAGATAGAGTGCAGGTTGCTTCAAGAGTACACCAAGAAAGAGTGTGTGTGGGGGGCGGCTAGATGGCGCAGTGAGTAGAGCACCGGCCCTGGAGTCAGAAGGACCTGAGTTCGGATCCGGCCTCAGACACTTAAACCACAAAAACAAAAACCTAGCTGTGTGACCTTGGGCAAGTTACTTAACCCCAATTGCCCTAAAAGGGGCGGTTAGGTGGCGCAGTGAGTAAGAGCGCCGGCCTCGGAGTTGGGATGACCCAAGATCAAATCCAGCCTCAGAAAATGAGCACCCACACATAAATAATGACTAGCTATGTAACCTTGAGCAAGTTACTTAACCCCAATTGTTTTTAAAAAAAAAAAAAAGAAAGAAAGAGTGTGTGGGATATATCATGAAAATTTAAGACCAAAAAGCATCATGAAAACATGGGAATCTAATTAATGCCCCTTTGTGGGGATATTTTGTAAATCCAAAAACAAGCTAATGCAACTTCTTGTTCCTTTTAAAGGTTTTCATTTTAGGTGTATAACCATAATTCAATTAAGAAAAATTCTATCCACTATGTACAAAGCATTGTACATAATCCAAGAAAGGCAAATAAGGACACTACCTTCAAGGAATTTCTAATCTAATAAAAAGTGGGCAGAAAATGATAGACAAGCTAAGTATGATACAAGGCAAAATATGGAAAATACCAAGGAGAGGTATATACAAGTTGTCTAGACAAATTTTAGGGAGATGGCTTCTTGCTTTCAGGGAAAACAGGGAGGGTGAAGTTGGAGATCAGGAAGGCTTCACAAATAAGTTCGTAAAATACAGAGATCCTCAAAGAGATGCAAGGAAGATAGGGTGGCCATTCTACACATGGAGGTGATTGCAAGGCCTGAACCAACTACAGTGGGAGTACAAAGACCCAGTTATGGGAATAACTATGTAATCAGAAATCATATGCTTGAAAATTAATTGGTTGGGGAAGGAGAAAGGGAACAGTTAAATACCAGTTTAATGACAGAATAGAGGAGCTACCAACAGAAAGAGATATTAAAGGAAAAAGAGGTTAAGTTTGTAAAAGTTAAGGCAGGGCTAAAAGAGGAACTTGTTTGTAGAAACACTGAATTATGTGCTGTACACAAAACCAACCTCTAGATGTAGGTAAGATTAGACATCCAGAAGTGAGAAAGTAGAGTTCCAGAGAGGCTAAGGAAAAGGATATATGGATTGTGGACTAATTTGCACAGGCTAACTGCCTTAGGAGATGAACATTTTGGAGCTAATAAGAAAAATGAAAAGGAATAATCAGGGGTAAGAGGACAAGAGAGTGCTTTTTTATAGAAGACAAGTATGAAAGAGTAATTAATATTAAAGAGGGTATAATCAAAAGTATAAAATACTATAAAAACAAAAACTATGAAGACTGAGAAGATGGTACTGGTTTTGGTATGAGTGTGTGTGTATGTGTACGTAACCAGGCTGAAAAAGGTCAGAAGTGAGTGTGTAGCAAGAAGGGACAAATATAATTTCTTCTTCTTGGAAGCAGCAATAACATTGTGAGAAAAGAACATTAGAACTTAAGAGTGGTAGTTAACATTAAGGTCAAAGGGTATCGACAACAAGAAGTTTTCTAAAGGAAAAAAATCCAAGCCATCAACAATCAAAAATGCTCTCAATCACTAACAGAGAAACGCACATTAAAGTTACCTGGAGGTACCACTTCACAAGTATCAGACTGGCAAAAAGGATAAGAAAGAAAAATTACAGATGGTGGAGGAGCTAGGAAATGGTCTAGCCATTATGGAAATCAATTTGTAATCATGTGTATCAAGTTAGAAATGCCTGTGCCCTGTGACCCATGCATAGAACTTTGTTGTTGTTCAGTTGTGTTCTACTCTTTGTGACCCCATCTGGGATTTTTTTTGGCAAAGATAATGGAACATCTTGCCATTTCCTCCTCCACCTCATTTTACAGATGAGGAAACAAGAGACATAAGAAATCACAAAATGAGACAGTTTCAAACACAAGTGAGAAGATCTCTGTGAACTAATGCAGAGCAAAGCAAACAGTTAAAACAATTTATACAATACCATTTTAGGAAAAAAAATCAACCAGGAAAGACTTTGGAACTCTGGTCAATGCAATGATAAACCACGAGTCCAAAAGAATGAAAAGGAAATATACAACTTGAGCCCTAATAAAGAGGCAATAAACTTAAAATGCTGAACGAGATAAGGCTGATGTGGGAATGTGTTGTTGGATCAGTTATGTATGTATCAATGGGTTTGTTTTTAGTGTTTACTCAATGAGGAACAAAGGAAACACATGAGGTTTCCTGAGTGTGGGGTTCCATCAAAGAGTAGGAAGGACAAATAATTTTTTTTAAAAGAAAAAAATTACAGTATAAAAAATTACAAAGCATAGATGATTTTAAAGAACTTATTTTAAGCTAAAAGGAATTTGGCTTTCTTTCTTTTGTGGGTGGGGTAATGGGGATTGAGAGGAGACATGGGGGGGAAATTCACACACGAAGGAACAGAAGAATCCTAAGACAATAGCTGAGAAACCTAGAAATGCATGAGGCTGAGAATAGTTAATAGAACAGACACAAAAGAAGGATTGGATAGGAATAAGAGCACAGACAAAGCAGTTAATCTCTGAAAGGAAGGTCTTATCCTCCAAGACTAGAGAAGTACTGATTGACTGGGCGGAGCCAAGATGGTGGAGTAGAAACAGCATGTCCAAGGTGCTCTCCCCCCAGATCACCTCCAAACTATATAAAAGGGGACTCTGAACAACTTCAGGAGCCCCAGCACCCACAGAACGACACAGAGAAGCTAATCTCCCGCTGAGGACAGCCCAGCAGCCCTGCAGGGAGTGGCCAGTGCAGCGCTCTGGGAGCCCCAGGGCGGCCAGGCCAGCAGCTGGCTGGAGGGACCCCAGAACACCAGCAGCTGTGGCGATTCCAGAATTATCAACACAGACATGCCTAGGACAAAGTGAGAGGTTAGTGCCCTATGGACTTTGGGACCAGTATTTGGGGAACAAGTCGGCTTCTAGGCTCAGGAGACACGCCATTTTTGCAGTTTCAGTAGCAGCTCCAGCCCCTGGCCTGTGAACTGTAGGGAGATCCAGCAATGAGTCTTGGAGGTTAATCACTCTTGCTTTAACCTACATGGATCTGGAGGGAGGTCTGGGGTGGGCATCCAACTTGCCAGAACCGGAAGTTGTGAAGACCCCAACATTTGGGACAGAAGCCCCCTTGTCTGGTGGCAGAGTCCTACTGTGGCAACAAGCCCCAAAGTCAAGTAATTAAGTGGCAACATGCCTAGGCAAAGGAAACAAAATAAAACAGAAAAATGCAACATTAGACTCCTATTTTGGGGGCAAAGAAGATCGAAGCATGGAACAGGAGGAGGACCGTGAGGTAAGAAATCCTGCTCCAAAAGCCCCAAAGGAAAATATGAGGACCATAGAGGACCTTAAGAAGGACTTTAAAAATCAAATAAGAGAAGTGGAGGAAAAACTGGGAAGAGAAATGAGAAGGATGCAGGAAAAGTATGAAATGAGGGTCAACAGCCTGACTGAAGAAAATAACACCTTAAAAAATAGACTGGCAAAAGAGGCCCAAAAGGGCAATGAGGAGAAGAATGACTTAAAAAGCCAAATTTGCCAGATGGAAAAAGAATCTCAAAAGCTCACTGAGGAGATTCATTCCTTCAGAGTTAGACTGGAGCAAATGGAAGTTAATGAGTTTATGAGAAATCAAGATGCTGTTAAACAGATCCAAACAAATGCAAGAATAGAAGGCAATGTGAAATATCTCATGGGAAAAACCACTGACCTGGAAAATAGATCCAGGAGAGACAATTTAAAAATTATTGGACTACCTGAAAGCCATGATCAAGGAAAGAACCTAGAAATCACCCTTCAAGAAATTCTCAAGGAAAATTGCCCTGATGTTTTAGGGCAAAATAAAGGTTGAAAGAATCCACAGATCACCTCCTGAAAAAGATCCCCAAAAGAAAACTCCCAGGAATATTATAACCAGGTTACAGAATTCCCAGATCAAGGAGAAAATACTACAAGCAGCCAGGAAGAAACAATTTCAATATTGTGGAAACACAATCAGAATAGCACAGAACCTGGCAACTTCTACATTGAGGGATAGAAGGGCATGGAATATGATATTCCAGAGGGCAAAAGAGCTGGGATTGAAGCCAAGGGTCACCTACCCAGCAAAACTGAGTATTTTGTTTCAGGGGAAAATATGGTCATTCAGTGGAATAGAGGACTTTCAAGCATTCTTGAGGAAAAAAGCAGAATTGAATAGAAAATTTGACACCCAGACACAAGAAGGAAGAGATGCCTGAGAAGGTAATCAGGGAAAAGAAATCAAAAAGAACTTATCAAAGTTGACCTATTTACATTCCTACATGGAAAAACAATAACTGTGACTGATGAAACCTTTCTCAGTATGAAAATAATGGAAGAAGGGTATATGGGCATATGAATACATATGTGTGAATGTGTGTATATATGTTTACAGTTATACATGGATAGAGGGCATAGGTTGAATTTGTTGGGAAGGGATGATACTTAAGGGGTGAAATTATGAGATGAGAGAGGAAAGTGGCAAGAGGAGATGGGGAGAGACAGGGTATGGTAAACTATCTCATGTAGAAGAAGCAAGGGGAAGTGGCTGCAGGGGAGGGGAAGAATAGGAAGGCAAAAAGGCAAAACCACATTCTCATTGAATTTGGTTCAGGGAGAGAATGACATACATACTAAATGGGATATCTCACCCTGCAGCAGAGTAGGGGGAAGGGGGAAGGAAGATGATGGACAGGAGGGCATTCTGAGGGGAAGGGAGGTTGGAAGTACCCACTATAGAAGAGAGACAGGATCAAAGTAGGAAATGGACCAGGTGGGTGGGATGGGTGGGAGGGAATTATAAGCAGCCTTTAATATATCTACTATGGTAATGTTTTGCATAGCTATATACAACACATACTGAATTCTTTATTCCCAGAGGGAATGGGTGACAAGGAAGAAAGGAATGAATCTGAAATTAGAGGTCTTAAAATTAAATGTTTCAAATATATATATTAAAAGAGACAGAGAGAGAGAGAGAGAGAGAGAGAGAGAGAGAGAGAGAGAAGGACTGATTAAGACACATGTATTTAGAAAGAAACAAGGAGCAGTTAGTTAGGTGTTGCAGTGGATAGAGCACTGGACTTGGAATCAAGAAGACTCATCTTCCTGAGTTCAAATATGACCTCAGACACTTACTAGCTGTGTGACCCTAGATGAGTCACTTAACCCTATTTGCCTCAGTTTTCTCAACTGTAAAATAAGCTAGAGAAGGGAATGGCAAACCACTTCAGTATCTTTAAAAAGAAAACCCCAAAATGGGGCCACAGAGTTAGACACAACTGGAAAAAAAAACAAAACACCACTGAACAAAAATTTATAGAAACAAAGGATGAGAGTTGCCTCAGATCCTTAATCCAGCCTCAAATGCTTAATGACTGTGACTCTGAGCAAGTCACTTAACTTTTGTCAGTTTATGTTTCTGTAAAAAGGGGTAAAAAAAGCATCTATCTCCCTGGACTGATGCAAGGATAAAAGCAGATATTTGTAAAGCACTCTGCAAACCTTAAGGCACTATATAAACACTATCTGTTGTTATATAAATTCTAGTTACTATTACCACTACACAATTTTAGAAGGCCTCATTTCCAGTGAAGTAGAAGGCCTTATGAGAAAGGTAATGAAGAAGATGGATGTTTGAGAAGAAAAGATTAAACAATAATTATTGTGGGCTTTTCTAAATTATTTTCTGACCAGCAATCATAAGCAAAACCTAACAAAACGCTCTACTAGTTCTATGACTAAGGGAATAGGAATACTAAAATTTATAATCTGGTTGAGCGATATAAAACATACACCTAATAAAATCTTAAGAACATTTAAAGGGAAACACAGAAACAGACTGACACAAATGCCAAGAGACTATAAGTAGGAAATGTAAGGAGCAAGGAGCCAGGTGAAGAAAAATAAATTCCCATTTGAAAAATTCTAACTTACCCATTTAATATGTGTTCAAATAAATGGACTTGTCCATCTCTGCAAACAACAGCTAACTTCACAGGCTAAAGGAGGAAGTCAAAAGGCACGGATTAGTCTAACTGAAATTGAATATTCAACAATTTCCATTATTTATTAATGTTCTAATTTTTTGCTACGACCTAATTATTCCCAAACATCTCTACCCCTTCTAAATTGTAAATTTGCTCTCCATATCATGAAGGGAAAACAGTAACAAAGGTAATCTTTAGTATAGATTATAGGAATAATTTAGCTATTGTAACACTTGGTTAAAATTTGTGATCTATGAGACAGAAACTTCTTCACACACACCAAAGTAAAACTATTTTCAGTGGTAGAAAAATGTACACAAATGGGGTAAAGGCTAAAGTGAAGACATGGTGGGCTGCTCCTGTTTACTGCTATTCTAAGGTCCAAGTTCCAAGACAATTAAAGCCACAATTCTGCAGATGAGAGCTTGGCTAAGCAAGTCTTGCTCTGATGATTGCAGAGTTTCTTGGGAATAGAAAACACGTGGGGAGATACTATTATGCAGTCAAGGGATTTAGTGAAAAAAATGAAGCTTTGCTATGTCACTGCTAAAAACTTGCAGATTCCCTTTACTAATATATATCAGCAATTCATATATTTGAAGTTAAGTAAAAATTTGGGGGACAAATGAAATAGGCATCATTTTAGGGGGTTGTGTTCAAGAAATTAAAATCACTGTTAACCTAGGAATTTTTAAGTGTAACAGATGTCAAATGGTTTGCTTATGATTTTCACGGGAGCACTGTATTCACTATGGAGGGTCAAGAAAATTGTAAGGAATGGGAGTTTAAAAAAAGTTTTCTCGTCCCTTACAGAAAGGTGCTATCTCAATCTCTCCTACCCACTATCTGATATTAGAGGTAAAGCAAGCTTATTAATTTCATAATAAAATATTTTTATAAAATAGAATGGGAGGACCCTAATAATCTATGGCATAAAGGTAACATACAATCATCAAGATGCTGCTATATTTAACATTCCACATTATCCTGATTTTTTAACCATAGCAAATGAAAATTTAAACAAGTAAGAAATTTACTTCCTTGTAAAGGTTTAGGACTAACCACAAGTATGCTAAGTGGAAAGCTCAATGCATTTGCAGTCAAAAATACAGGTTCCAATCCTGACACACTACCTCTGTGACCCTGGACACAGCACTTCCCCTTTCTTGGTTTCTATTTCCTCAACTGTAACATGAGGGGCCTGGATTAAATGATCTATATGATTAAAATTCTACATAAATTTCATGCCTCTTGATGAATTTTATGCCCATTCTAATATGCAGATTTTGTATTTATTGAAGGTTGCTAAACCTTATGAAGAAAAATGTGTTTTTAAATGGCAAGTTCTCATACTATAACAGGGGACTGCCCTGAAATTAAGTTTCTTAATTCTAATTGTTATGTACAGAATAGTATCTATGCTTTTCAAACAAAAGTGCTAACAACACAGATATATCATTAAGTTTGTCACTGGCTATATTCCTTAAAACTGAATGTCTAGATGGTTTAAAGTGGAGATATTTCGGGCAGCTAGGGTGGCGCAGTGAGTAAGAGCACCGGCCTCAGAGCTGCGATGACCCGAGATCGAATCCGGCCTCAGAAAATGAGCACCCCCACATAAATCATGACTAGCCGTGTAACCTTGAGCAAGTTACTTAACCCCAATTGCTTAAAATATAAATAAATAAATAAAAATAAAGTAGAGATATTTAAAACTAGTTGTGATGTGAGGTATGATCATATTGGGAAAACCTGTCATTTGTGTAATCTTTTAGGGAAATTGTTACCATTTTTGAGCCTAGAGCATCCACAGTAAAATTCAACTTTTTGGAATTTTGTGCTACAAAAGAAGTATCTGGCAAAGCAGTAAAAGACTGCCTTGTTAATAAGATCTTTTCAAATAACTTTATCCATTATAAATTGATTCTCCCTTATATCCAAAATGTTCTATGGGGAGGCTAGGTGGCACAGTGAATAGAGCACAGGCCCTGGAGTGAGGAGGACCCGAGTTCAAATCCAACCTCAGACATTTAACACAAAAACTAGCCATGTGACCTTGGGCAAGTCACTTAACCCCAATTGCCCTCCAAAGAGCAAAGGGAAAAAAAAATTCTATGAGCCCAGAGTCAGTCAGACCTGACTTAAAATCCAGCCTCAGATACTCACTAGTTGATTTCATTCACTTGAACCTAGGCAAGTCACTTAACCTCTGTCTTCATTAATTTCTTTGACTGTAAAAGGGGGTAGTAAGTATTAGCACCTACCTGCCAGGGTTGTTGTGAAAATTAAATGAGATAATATCTGTTAAGTGCCTAATATCTGGCATTTTGGTGAATATTAAATGACTATTTTCTTCCCCCTACCCTGTTCCCATTCTTCACTCAAAAATTTTATTAGTTTTTTATTTTCTAAAAAATCTTAACAGATTCACACACTTCATTCTTTTCAGTCATTATCAAAGCTGTGACCTTCCCACCACTCAAGCGTGCACATGGCTCACAAACCCATCAATGTGCTGCATCTTGCAAACTGGAATAAAAAGGAAACAGCATTTCTGAATCGTTAAGACCAAATCATCCAGTAATTTTACCTCTTCTTTGTTTTCTGATAGAGTCAGGTCAATGTAGACTGGTTCATCAGTAACTGTAAAAGACATCACTGCATTCTTCTCTTTATTTTCTGACCGAACTTGCCTAGGACACATAAACCAGCATTCATCCAGTGAGATGCAGAGAAGTTGCAAACACCACACCCAATAAACCAAAGTGGAACAAAAACGAAAATGAAACTATTCCATCACTTAAACTGGTTGCCTGGAATAATTGAAAGCACCTATCAATACTATCTGGCAGACACAGTGAGCAATAGCCTAATTATACAATGAACAACCCATAGACCATTAACACAGATTTAGGGCTGAGGATAACTGTAGGAGAAACATTGTTTTATACAGGCTGGGCTGGTCCACTTAGGGGCTAAGGTCACCTGAGACACAAAAGATCTGGCCTCTGGGGAGGAGATGTCAGAGGTTTAGCAGATTTCCAACTGCCAGATGGGACACTCAACTAACCTAGTACTGGTAACTATGTGTCAGTATACTTTTTAGTCATTCTATAAGAGGTTTTTTTTTTGGGGGGGGGGGGGGGGAAGGGCAGGGCAATTGGGGTTAAGTGACTTGCCCAAGATCACAAAGATATTAAGTATTAAGTGTCTGAGGTGGGATTTGAACTCAGGTCCTCCTAAGTCCAGGGCTGGTGCTCTATTCACTACATCACCTGGCTGACCCCTATTCTATGATAGTTTTAATTGATTTTTATGGTTCACAAATGTATCTTCTAAATTTGCACCAAAAATAGCACTGATCTTGAGTTAGGCCTGGCTTTAAATAAAGACCTGAGAGGCCATCTGAGCCCACCATATTAAAAAAAATTAACAATAAATGAGGAATTGAGACCTAGACAGATTAAGTGACTTCCCAAAAGTCACACAGGTAACAAGTAGCAAAAGAACCAGCATTTGTTTCAAGTTCACTTGCTCCAAATCTAATAGTACTTTTCCTTGTGGATGTAGACGGGGAGACGTTGTACTTCTCTAGTAAGTATTGCCAGTATAGTTATTTAAAAATTTGAATATACTATTCATTTTTGTATGTGTTTTCATAGAAAAGAAACCTCTAAACTTATTACTTGGATTCCTGTATCTTAAAACCAAATCATTCTCCCTCTCCTCACAAATTTAAGATTATAACCAGTCTATATTACAGATGCCAGTTCTTTTCATTAATATGAAGGGAGGTTCAACTCTGGTATAAAAAGAAACCCTGTGACATTTGGAAAATATAGTAAATATTTCTGAAAAAACACGAAGGGAACTAAAACTAAACAGTTACAACCTTTTAGGCCAAAACTAAACTACACATACGTTTAAAATATAGGCATATTTCTAAGTCTTCATATAGCTTTTCAAAACTGACATTTTCATTACTCATCTGCCCTAAAACTGAGGCACCTAAATGCCTAAGAGCCCAAAAACTCTAGTCCCAACACTTCTGAACATCCCTGGCCCTGCCCCCACAAGGTCAAAAACACCCCCTTTGAAACTGCAAGAACAATGCCCCTGTCCCCAGGGATAAAATCAAGCCAAAGTTCACAACCTGTTTAAAAAATGTCAGTAACGGCAAGGACTGTTATCCCTTACCCAATGATTATAAAGAAAGACAGAAGACTAGAACACAGAAACTAAAGCATAAAAAGGTGTAGAAAGGGAAATTTTAATCAATTCAAGGACATGATTCTGGAGCTATAGTTAGAATAATACTGACACAGGGCCACCATTTGCAATTGATCAACAAGCATTTGCTAACAATATTTATCAAGTGCCCATATGTTATGCACTGTGCTAGATCCTAAGAATACAAGGCCCAAAGAATGAAAAAATCCCCATTTGCAATGAAGCAGGCACTACACTTCATGGCACACGAAAAGGAAATAGCCCCTTTATTCAAAGAATTAACATGATAGAAGCCAGGAGACACGGGTTTTGAGTTCTACCTCTGCTATTTATTAGTGATCATCTACAGATCCCAATCTAAGTTTGCTTCGTGTATAAAACAAGGATAAGATTTAAATTACACAGCAAAAAACCGGAAATAACATGCTACTTCTCACCAAGGCTATTGTAAGCATCATATAAACCAATGAATGTTAAGTGCTTTATAACTCTAAAGCACTGTGATTATGTGAAAACTACTGTTACCTTATACATATAATTTACAGTCTCTCTATTACTAAACTACTCATCATCCTTCAGAATTTCTGCCATTTACCTTCCCAACTGGGAGGAGATAAGCAAAATTATTTATAACATCTATAAAATATCTAGACTATTTCACATTAGTTTCTATGTTCTAGTAATGTTGTTTCCAAAATATCTAGGAAAATTATAATCCAAAAATAAGTATTAAAACACATGGGGAGGGGCGGCTAGAGGTGGCGCAATGAGTAAGAGCGCCGGCCTCGGAGTTGGGATGACCCGAGATCAGATCCGGCCTCAGAAAATGAGCACCCACGCATAAATAATGACTAGCCGTGTAACCTTGAGCAAGTTACTTAACCCCAATTGCCCTAAAGGGGCAGCTAGGTGGCGCAGTGAGTAAGAGCGCCGGCCTCGGAGTTGGGATGACCCGAGATCAGATCCGGCCTCAGAAAATGAGCACCCACGCATAAATAATGACTAGCCGTGTAACCTTGAGCAAGTTACTTAACCCCAATTGCTTTTAAGAAAAAAAAAAACACACGGGGAGTACGCATTAATTATTAAAACTTTTTTATTAACTTTACTGTAACGTTAAAAACTTAGAGGAGCTGAGTCAAAAAAAAATTTAATAACCATTTATTCCAGAGTAATCTTGGTCTTAAAAAAGCTGATTTGAAGGTAAACCAAAATATAAAGTGTTTATAAAAAAATTGTATGAGTATGCTCAGACACAGCCAAGGAATTTAATGTCCTCATCCAATTATCGGTTTAAGGAAACCAACAGTTGGATGTCATCATAGCACCAATCCAAAATGACCTACAGCTAAGTCCCTATTAGTGTACAAATGAACCCATAGAAATGGTTGCATTATTCAGATTCACACTGCATAATTCCATTGTACTAGAACAAATTACTGAATTTTACTTAATTAAAATAGTAATTAGTGCAAATTTCCATACATGCAACTATTTCCCAGGATTCATTATTCACTTATTGGGCTGTAGCTGTGTTTTCATATAAAGATCTCTTAATAGAGAAATATTTATTATTGATCAGCTTCTTGCAAACTCAGAGAAGCAAAAATAGACTTGGGATAAGGAAAACAAGTTTCTCCTCCACAAAGATAAATCAAAGACAAATTAATAAAAAAATGTGTCAACTTAAAAGTTTCTTTTATTCTTCTGTCACCTGTACACATGAGCTGGAACGTCCTTATAAAAGTGAGAGACATCACAGAATTCCCACAACAGAACAAAGTCAGTCGTATTTTTTTGGGTCCACAAGTGGCAAGTTTTTCAAGACACAATTTTTTCCAAATTAAAAGAAATACATACCACACATTAAGTAACCGGTCATGTACTGCTCCAGATAAGAAATAAAGGCCAGTAATTCCATCAAAGGGCTGACTTTCATTAGGAGGTCTTATAGTTGTGAACATCAGTGATGAAACAGCTGTTGCATGACCTGTGAAATGCTAGAGAAAATTAAGTTTCATTAGGAAAAGGTGATTCTAAAGAAATTATACAAGAGTCTGGATATTTCTTTCAGCTATAAATTGCAATAAACAATGGGGACAGGTGATAACAACTAAATGAAGATAATAAATTATTCTGAATTGTGACTATATTTGGAACTAATTTGATTTGCCCACTCTATAGACTTCTTTGTTCTCCAACTCCCAGTTTGATAGCTCAAGCAATTGATGTGTTGCACTCTTTAGAATTCTTAGGAAATAGGGGATCTGCCTAAATTATAAAAAACTACAAAGTATTCCTTCTTAATAACCCACATGTCCTCCCCATAACCCATGTTTCCTTACATTCTGTAGTAGAAAACCAATTTCTAAATTCTATAGCAAAATCAAAAGGGGTACTGGATGTGCTCAGACACAGCCAAGGAATTAGATGTCCTCATTCAACTATCAGTTAAGTTGAAACCACAATTTAGTATCATCACAGCACCAAATCTCAGTAACCCCAAAGAACTTTTTCTTCAACCAGTACAGTATAAAACCTATATTTAGGGGTAGCTAGGTGGCGCAGTAAGAGCGCCGGCCTCGGAGTTGGGATGACCCGGGATCGAAACCAGCCTCAGAAAATGAGCATCCACACACAGATAATGACTAGCTATGTAACCTTGAGCAAGTTACTTAACCCGAATTGCTTAAAATAAAACAAAAAACAAAAAAAAACCCTATATTTAATTTTAAACAGTACAGTTTTTCAGTCTGGAAAATAAAGCATCTATGGTTAGCAGTATAGTAAAAGCTCATTAATTCAAACTAACCTAAATCAAAGTCTACAGTAACTTGTCTATTGTTAAAAAAAATAAACACCAAGCAAATTAAGATAAAAACAAGATTTCTGGGTGCATATTTGCATATTTGTCCTGTTTAACAAACTCTATCTAATGGACCTGAGCAAAGTCATAGTGAAATGATTTGGAGGCTTCAGAGCTAGAAGGGAACTCAAGGAATCATCTTATCTAACCCCCTCATTTTACATGTGAGGAAACTGAGAGCCAGAAAGGTTATGATTTGACCAAAATCACAAAGGGAGTAAGCATCAGGGCTATGATTAAACCCAGGCCTTCTGATTCCAAATCAGTGTGTAAATAATACTACTAATTCTAAGTGATTCTACTGCTATCAAAACTTATTTGGAAACATTTCCTTGGTGGCTGATTCCAGTAACTCAATGTATTTAAACATAAAAACATCATATTTCATTAATAATAAAAATAATTCATACTTTCCCTAATTCAAAATCATGTTCCTCCCAAAGTTGTCTGAATTATTGTGCTTTTACTATACCTGCACCTAGTTTGACTCACTCACTCTATAGACTTCTTTAGTCTCCAAATCCCATAGTTTGATAGTTCGACCAGCTGAAAGCAACATTTTCCCATCAGGGCTGATGCACAAAGCACTGACACTGCTGATGTCACCTTTCCATTTGCTGTATTACAGAGAGAAAGATATTGCAGAAAGTTAATATTTTCATTCTTTTGTAGCAGTAAGCAGTAACAGTGAAAGTTACCACTAAGAGCTTCATGCCAGGCAGTGTTCCTTGAAAGCCAAACCTTGTGTTTAGCTGTCCACAAGCAAAACTGACCACACACACTGTCATCCTGTCCCATCACAGCCCCGGCCCAGCCCTGAAGAAACTTGACTGGCTCCTGTCCAAATAATCCTAGAAGTGGTTCCTTTCAGCAGATAAAGAGTTTAAGAAGGGCAGGCAGATGATTCAGTCACACTTCTGTCTCCCATTGATCTACAATCTAGTTCTCTTTCTTGTCCCTGACAGACCCTCCCCAATCATGTCTGGGTCACACACTAACCTGAGCTTTCAGCCTTTCAGCCCAAAGTAGATTCATGTTGGTGTGGCTGCTAGCATTCTCATCTCCTTAGAAAACATGTTTCCTAATCTTATTTCCAGATGTAGGCCCCTGCTGGAGGAAAGCATCAGGGGGTAGTACAAGAACATGGGATTAGGAGTCTAGAGACTAAGGCCTCATCCCAGCTCAGTAACCTTGAGTAAATGTTCAAACCTCTCTAGACTTCAGTTTCCTCATCTGTTGAACAATGGGGTTAAAGCAGAAGATACTTTTCAGTTCTGTGGCTCTTATGTTTTCTCTCCTGGACTTCAGGGCACTCTGCCCTTGTTGTCAAATCTTATGTCCTGGAGAAGTCACTTACAGATTTGGTCCTATAGGCCTGAAGAAGTTGTTGTTGCCCAGCTAACCATCTGAAGGACGCTACAACAATTTTACATACTGCCCAGTGCCTTTATCACCCCCACCCTCAGAAGCATCTCAAAGATGCTGTCTCAGTGTCTATTCATTACAAGAAAATTACTTTTTTGTTTATTATCTAATTGATTCTCTATTTCACTCCAAAGAGTGCCAACTATATTTCATTTATTATCTCTCAATGTTTACAAACTGAGTTTAGTTATATATAATTACCCTAACATCTCTCAATCATCTCACTGTGAAATGCATTAAGATGAGGAAACCCTATATAAGTAGTTATTTATCTTCAACAGTTATACAGAACTTCTCTTTGAATTCCTTAAGGAATGACTGGATAAACATGTTAACAGTAATGTTTTCTTTTTTTCTTGGAAAATGACAAATTTAATAGCCACCAAATGACAAAATCTTACTTAAACTACTTAGACTCTAACAAGAATTAACAAGCAAGCAAACAAGATTAAGGATTTTCTTAATTTTAACTGGCAAAAGAAAAAAGGGAACAAGCTATCAGTACAAGTGGGAAAAAAATACAACTTTTACTTCAAGAACAGTCTTCCAAATTCTCAGTTATTCATAAAGATATATTTAAATATCTTAAAATTTTCAATTATCCTAAAGCCCTTAATTAACATAATGAATAGCAGGTTACTCAGATGGAGAACCTCTGAAAACTACAATACACTGGAATGATGTGCAGGCAACATGACTGAACCAAGTCATGTCATCTCTACATCTAGAAGCAGCCAGTGCTGGTTATCCCTCACAAGAACCATGAACTAACAAAATTGTTAGAACACTTTCTCACATGCTGTACACTTTGAATAACTTCACAAAAATTTTGGTACTTTTAAAAATAATTTTGGAAGCATCTTGCAATGAAACACAATGATGCGTAATTATAATTTACAAGTTTGGAGAAAATGGACATACTCCCTTCTTTGCAGAAGTGAGGGACTATGAGTATGAAATATTGTATTTACTCTCAGACTTTAGCTGATGTGTTGGTTAGCTTTGTGGATCTGCTTTTTTCTTCTTTTTTGCCATTTAAAAGGTAAGACCCTCTGGGGAGGGGAGAAGGTAGAGATATTTTTTGGAAATCAAGGTGATGTAAAAACAAATTCTAGAAATTTTTTTAAAAATTAAGATGCTTTGATTGGAACAAATTTTTACCTCAAACTGTCTATGCTACAAGTCTTTAATTCAATACCTAAAATTACCTTTAAAAAACCTATCAAGCTATATCCAGAAAACAGCTGTTCTTTTATTCAGACTATACAGTAGTGATCCTTTCACTGCCAAACTTCTTAAAGTTTTATATACCACAGAATTTCTAATTTCTTTACTATTCACTGTCTCCTAAATCCACTAAAATCTGGCTTCTGTAACCAATATTCTCCTGATAGCTACAATCTAGTCTAGGAGTTCCAACAAAAACCCTCCAAGTCAAATGTTTTGTTTTGTTTTTTTTTCCTTCAGGCCTCATTTTCCTCTCTTATGTTGTTTTTGATACTACTGATAGTATACTATGATACTCCCGACTCCCACCTGGCAGTTATGACAGGCTACTATCCTCATTCTACTTGTAACCTCTCTCTTGCCTTTCGGTGGATCCTTTTCTTTCCTCCCACAGTTTTACCAAAGACTCGGTTCTGTTCCTTTCTTTCTATTCTTCACCACCCCTTCTCTAAAGGACCTTCCTCCCACAGGTCCAACTTATATTTCTACACATATGATTCCCAAACCTGCAACTTTGTCCATGAACCCATTTTCCCTACTCCCAGACTGTAAAATGCCACATCTAAAATCAAAAGACAACATGATTCAGTGAGAAAATCATCAGAAAAGCAGCAGTACTTGAAGGATGTACAAGGACCTCTAACTCAAGCAGATCTGGTTCAAGTTTCACCTTTAGCATACACTGGATGTGATCCTCAGATGAGTTACTGAAGTGTCCCAGGATTATAAGACTATGAGCTGTGAATCAGTTGTTGATTTGCTTTAGCAGAGGGAATTTCCTCCAGGAGTCCATTTTTGCCAATGAAATCACAGATTTGGATGACCCCCCCCTCCCAAAAAAGGTACTAATTTGGATCCCGGAGGCAAGGGTTCATCTCTTAGATGCACAACACAATATGGCGTCCCTTTTTTAAGGCCATTTCCACATGTATAAAACTGGGTTAAACAATATGTATAGCATCTATCTTATGCAGTTATGAGAGAAAGTTGTTAGTAAACAATAAAGGGCTAGATCAATGTGGGCAATTATTAACCAAATTCATTATATTGCTCCCCAAACAGGGACTCCCTGACTTCCCTATTTCTGTTTGGCAATACTATCACTCTCCTGGTCACCCAGGTTTGAAACTTAGATATCATGATATTTTTCTCATCTTTACACTCTCTCCTTCAGCCACCAAGTCCTCTTAAGTCTTCCTTCAAAATATTTCTCATATTTGTCCCTCACTTTTCCACTCTACCTTTCAGACGTGAGGAACCTGTGGCCTTCTAAGTCCTCAAGTACAGCCTTTTGACTGAGCCCAAGTTTTACCAAAGAAATCTCTTTTATTAAGTTTGGATTCAGCCAAAGGGATGCATTTGAGGACCTAGAGCGCCATATGTGGACTCGAGGCCACAGGTTCCCCACCCTGGGGCTTTAGACCCTGTTCAAAGTAATTGCCTCTTTAAATTAATCTATCTCTAGCTTCTCTTTCCTTCAATCCGTCCTGCCAAGATTGTTTTTTCACCAAAACACAACTTTACTATCACTATCAGTCAACACTTTCAGTGGCTTCCCAACTTTTCATTTAAAATCTTTTACAATTTGACTCCCACCTACCTTATGGACTTTATCTCCCAAATCCCCCAAACTCCAAAAATGGACTCATCATCATCCTGCATCACTGGGGTAACCCCATTCTTGCACAATTACCCAAATCCCAATTATCCTTGGAGACTTATTTCTGATCCTTCTTCCTACAATGAAGCCTTTCCAGATTGTGCCAAAACATTTCTGTCTCTTCTCTGAATTCACTGTGTTTATTGTCTATATCATTCCATGACCCTGAGATAGCTTTTTCTAATCTGTCATTTGCCTTTTGTCTCATGTGTAACTTTTAAAGACTCCTGCCTCTCTTTCCGACTAGATGTCAAATTCCTTGGGAACAGGTATACAACTCTGGTATACCCCTGCAGTGCCTAACAGAGAGATCCACACTGAGCAGACCTACAATGACATCGCCAGCTCAATTCTAAGCAGTCCTAGGATCCTTCTTCTGAAACAGAACCAACTTACCATTTCACTCTGCAAGTCTGTGTATTCCATTCCACAATATGTTTATCATCTGAACAGCTATACAAACAATCATTATCTTGGTGCCACTGTATGCAATTTACTTTACTGTCATGTCCCCCGCTCTGAAGAAGGAAAAAAATTAAACAAAAGAAAATAAAGTATTTACTTAAATGAAATCAAAACTCATAATTTACATCTCTTATACACCTGAAAACTAACTTACCTACAAGAGAAAGCAATATATTTTCTCCCCTAGCTGTCATAACTCAGTTTATACCACCCTAATTTCCAAAATAATATCCAAGTTAAAATATACACAGCATCCAATTGTTTTTTGAAGATCTGATAGCCCTATGGTCAGCTCTCAACAGGGCCGAATACTTATAAGTAAACAACAGTAATATTCTTTTAAAAAACAAACAGCAAATATATATATTGAGAGATACAAAGAAACAATGCTTAAAACTTTATCTTACTGTATAAACTTTAAAATTGATTGTTGCATAAATTGTTGAGGTAGGGGAGGAGGAAAACAGAATTATATCCAGAAATCACTGATATAAAAACAAAAAGCACTATTTTTCAAAAAAATGTTTTAAAAGAATATACTGTTACTTCAAAAGAAAAACAATTTTCAAAAGCAGAATGTAAACACATTGTAGCAAACCCCTAACTTCTCTTCTACCTCTTAAAAAAATGCATTTTTCTACGAGCTACGTATTAAAAACAAAAAATAAATACCCCCCAAAAACATCCCACAATATTTCAGATCGATTTAAATTGATACCATTTTTTTCATCTTAAAAAGACCTTGAAAATTATGGATGCTGGCTTGCCATCAATAATCATATTTTTAGTCTTAAACGGTTCCAATGGATTGCACATTTCCAGAGGGTAAAAATTCCAAAGTGAGTAAAACACCACTGAAAAGGCTCCCAGTTTTAATGGATGTTAGTAAAAGTAGGACCAACAGTAGTCAATAATAAGTAGGACGCTCCTTTACAATAGATTGGGTTGTATTTTGGAATTCTCCCCTCCCCCCACTCCCAAAGAGCATAACTCTATGGACCAAGTATTACAATGTACAAAAAGTAAACTTTCATTTTTCTTATGATTCTATGGCTATAGTGGCTCAGGAAAAAAAGGATGTGATGTAACTTATCTAGAAAACTTAACTGAGTACTAATGGACACTAATTGCATAACTAGTAGAAGCACTCCTCTGCCCCCTACCAGGACTCTGAGAAGAGGAGCTACAGGAAGAGGTAAAGAGGGAGAGATGGCCACTATTTCACTCTCCTACCTCTACTTTGTTGTTCTTCCTCTCCATCCTTCTCTATCTCCTCCTTCCCCCATCATGTCACTCTTCCCTTCCCCAAAACATCAAAGAAAACATCTCTATGCCTACTGTATACCTTCTTTATCTCTTATAAAGTTTTAAACAAGAGAATATATATGTATATATGTATGTGTGTGTATATATATATATATATATATATATATGGTTTTTTTTTTGCTTTTTTGAGGGCAGTTGGGGTTAAGTGACTTGCCCAAGGTCACACAAAATTAATAAATAACAAAATATTTATTGTAAATCCCCAACAGTCTTCACAATCTCCTCAGCAAATATGACTATAAAAACTGAGCACTGATTGTTTTAATTCTTTATATATGTAAATAATCTATATGACAGAATCACTAATCCAAAGAGTTTATCCCCTCCTTAGTAAAAGTTTGTCAACTGTTTTTAAATAAGAAATTCCCACTTATCCAAAATAAACAGAAGTGGCATTATCTTATTGCCAGTTAAAAGCTACCACACATAGAAGGTCCAAAAAGCTTTGCAGAAGAGAATTTTCCTAAAATAAATATTGACAGAAATTTCATTCCTACTCCATTAAAAACCCCAAAGATGAAATAATGTTCATTTCCAGCTTCTCAGTAAAGCAGGAAAGAGAAAAAAAATTTTAACCCAATTGGAATAAAAATACCACCTATTTCCATTCCTTTCTTCTTCCTATTTCCCAGACATTTTTGGTTGATTGGTTTTATTAGTGAGTTTAGGTAGATTCATCAAGTGATTAAAATATTAAGAGGTACAAAAGCGGTGAGAGGATATACAGCATATTTATAAAATGTAAAGTGAGCTAGTTATTGTTCCTAGAAGGTAGGATTAAAGAAAACAGCAAGAGTTCAACTATCACTAGCTGTCTCACAGACCAGATAGCAAAAGTGCAGTATCATTCACAGTACCAAATCTGGTATACCTGGATGTTATCCAAATTAACATGAGAAATAGCTTTATTAATCAAAAAGCTTCCTTGTGGGAGTCATTCTAGTGAGATTTTAATTACACATGTAGATTGCCAATTTTCAAAGACTAAAAAACAAAACTCAAAATACTGAAGAAAAGCTATCAAAAAGATTCTAAGGTTATACAATGTTACAGACACTTAAGATGTAAGAAATTGGGGTGGAAAACCGTACTGATCCCATAATATAATCTGTAGGTTGTTAGCATTTATCCCATCTGATTCTTGTAAAAGTCGAGTACAGAATATCGCCTCCTCAACTCCCTGACAGAACGGTTACTCCAATACTGCAGTTTAAAGACCCAAAACAGAACCCTAAGAGTTCCTTACGCCATGTTTAAAAAGAATACTTACTACTAGTTTGCTCTGTAGCTCTCCCTTTACTGTGTTGTATAATAAAATGCTGCCGACCGTTGTGCCAATGGCCAATAGGTCCACCTGGTCACTGGGTCCTACGGCTTCAGATTTCCGCTTTTTCCTCTGGGGACCTTCCTGGAAAACAAAATAAGAAATCCCCACAACTTTTTATAGTATTTCAAGCAGTCCTGAATAAAATTTTAAGATGCTAACAGGTAAGTGGACAGGTTTAAATATGCTAAAACCCATTAGCTAACAGAGGGAAGGCCCCCCTACTGGGTGAAAATATAGAAACCTTAACTAAAGGATTTGTTTCTTATGCCTTCCCACACATTGCTGGCAAAAAGTCACTTCACAGTAATCCAAAGATAAACCCAAGTGGAAACCCCACCTAAAGTACCTTGGGCCACAAACAGCTAAAAAGGGACCCAGAAGATTCCTTACAGCTCTAATGCTTTTTTTAATGCATAAATGTATTTATTAAAAATCCAGGGATAGCAATGCACTGCATATACAAACTAAGATTGAGCATCCGTAGATGAAGGGTCACAAAGTTTTGATCCAGCAACAGTGTTCTAATGAAAACAGTCTTTGAAGATGCTCTGGCAAATGCAGTTTAAGGGTGACCAATGAAAAATGTCAGTTTTAATGGGAAGTTGTAGTTGAAGAATCATATCTAATGAAAGCAGACATTGGTTTATTTTTTCCCTTAGAGGTAGGCCCTAAGAATAAATTAACATGAGACAAGGTAGTATTTCTAATGTGGGCAAAGCAATCTCCAAGTCTTGAAAAATTTTTGCATCTGCATGCCTTACACTCTAGTGTAAGTTCTAAGTAAGCTCTAGTAAGAGAAACAGAAGTGGAGCTCAGTTTTGTTAACTGAGACCCCTAAGGTCATACACCCAGTTACTAGGTGACAAAAGTCAAAACTTGAGCCCAGGTCATCTGAAATTTGAATCCAGACTTATAGGAATATAGATTTAGAGCTGGAAGTAAAGTTAAAGTCAGAGTCTAACCCCCTCATTTTATAAATGAGGAAAATGAGACAGAAATTAAGTGATTTACCTAAGGTCACACAGGCTACAAGTAGTATAGCTACAACTCAAAACCAGGGCCTCTCACTCCACAGAGTATTTTTTTTTCCTACTGTACCATGCTGCCACCAATTCCATGGAAACAAAACCCCCAATTATTTACCTCTTCCTTGTGCAGTCCTTCCCCATTTCCCTTATTTCCTCCATGGGGTGGCTTCTTTATTACTATTCTCACTACTTCCTGAAGAAAATGGGAAAGGGCAAAGATGTTGAGAGCTAGTCTAAAACCTTACACACAAAAGGGACCTTGGAGGTCATCTATCTCCATCCCCTTATTAATGAGGAAACTAAAATGGTTAAATGACTTGCCCAAGGCCACACAGGTACTAAGTGGAAGGGATTTATTCTCCAAATTCAACATTATTTCCACAGTATCACAACCTTAAAAATTCTGATTCCTCCCAAAACTGTATAGCCTTCAGAAGGATTGAATTCAAAGGGAAGTATTCTATTCTCTTAAGAGAAGCCAGAGGTACTTCCCTCAACAAAGGAGGGTTTAAATTATACTTGAAAATCTCGAATTGGGGCAGCTAAATGGCGAAGTGAATAAAGCACCAGCCCTGGAGTCAGGAGGACCTGAGTTCAAATCCAGCCTCAGACACTTGACACAATTACTAGCTGTGTGACTTTGGGCAAGTCACTTAACCCCAATTGTCCTCCAAAAAAAAAAAGAAAAAAAGAAAATCTCTAGAAGTAACAACCATATCACCACATCTATTTATTTTCTGGAAATGAACTCAACAAGCACTTATGAAGTGCCTACTAATTGCTCACTCAGGTCAGGAGGGGGAGAAAGGAGGAGAGCCAGCCACAAAGGGCAAGTACCTCAGTAAATATCTAATCGTATGTGTATAAAACCATAAAACTTACATTTCATTCTACTGTGAGATATGGATAAGTAATTGTAATGGGAATTTGAAGATCTTCCCTTCCCCTTAATAGACCTAGGGGGGAGTTCGAAGACCTCCCCTGCTTTGAAAGTAAACTCTGCCCCCTGATAGGCTGAATGTAGTCACTTGGAGCCTGTGGTGGGAAGAGTTTTGCTGAAGGGAAGCAAAGCCCACAGGAAGCTGGTCAGAGCTAGCCAGACTGTAGGGGACAGAGGAGCTCAGGCAATGAGACAAGACAATTCTGTGAGTAAATATTGATCTTGTATTGGTTTGTGGGAAGGCTGAAGGATGCTGTGCCTCTCAGCGTTATTATAGCTTCTGAATATCTTTGGTACTATGATGGAATCAGCTTATTGGTTTTGGGACTCGGTTTTCTGGTGTCTACATAAATGTTTCCGTTCTGTTCTCTACCTAGAGACTTATATTTTGCGATCGAACGTCATGTGATACTTATAGTCACGGTCTTTATTGTGATCATCGGAGCTATAAATATTGCACTGGTGCTACAGTAACAAAATTATCTATTTCATACAAAGAGAATTATTACTTGAGTGCTCAGTACAGAGCCAACAACATACAATGCATTAAGAACTCTGAGGAACCAAAAAGAATCATAGTTGCTATCCCCAAAAAGCCAACTCTAAGGACACAAGAATCAAATACACAGAAAAATGCAGCCATCTAACCAAACACCTAAATAATGTTTCTAAGAATTTTACATTAAAGTGTGGGGATTGGCCACTAGTGGTTTATCTGAAGGCAAGCTCATTTAACAAAGGGGAAATAAACATTTGTTAAATGTCAACTACATGCCAGTAATGGCATACATAAAAAGAATGAGCCATTTCTTTCTCAAAGCTGGATCCAGTAAGAGGTGAAGTTAAATAGAAGCAAAAAGTTACAATTCACTAACTCTACAAGAGACTTCCCTCTGTTCAAATCAGGAGAAATACTTCTGAAGCATGGGCAACTTCCCCCAGTTCCTCTAAGAAAAAACAATCCTTGAATTTTCTGCATTCCAAGAAAGGATAATTATGAAGTGAGAGAAATTTGGGTAAATTCAAATGAAATTAGAGCAAAGTAGGAAGAACTAGAAGGAAAATTTACAAGATGACCTCAAAAAAACCAGTGAAAGACTTTAAGATTCTGATTAGTGAAGTAATCAATCATAATTTCAGCAGCCTGGTGGTGAAGCATGCTTCCCAGAGGTGGTGGACTACAGGGACAGAATGTGACACACATACATCAGACATATTCTCTTTTATTTAATTTTACAAATTTGTTACAAAGTAATTCTTCAAAGAGTAGAGGATGTCATTGTGAATCAATGGCAATGTTTAAACAAAAAAGAGAGACCACAATAAAAGCTTTTTTTTAGAGAGGAGAGGAGGGAAAAGACCAGACAGTGACAAAGGAAAACTCCCATTATTAATTAAATCTATCCCATGCTTTACAATAAAGATGTAAGAAAAATGTCAATACCTTCTAAATTAATTTACTTATTCAATGCTATGCCAAATTTCCAAAAGCTCATTTTATAGACCTAGAAAAAAATAACGAAATTCTCATGGGGAAAGAAGGTCAAGAATCTCAATGTAATCATGAAAAAGGTGGTTAGTATCAGATCTGATTTCTAAACTGTACTATCACTAAAATAATTTGGTACTGGTTTTAAGAAAAAAAGAGAGGTTAATCAGAGAAACAGATTAGGTATACAGTATACTGAAGTAAACAAACATAGCAACATAGTGTTTGATAAACCCAAAGTCCCTAGTTACCACAACTGCTTGGAAAAGTGGACAGCATTTTGACAGAAATTAGTTTTAGATCAATACCTCATGCCATTCATCAAGATATACTCTAAATGGATGTGAACTAGATATAAAAGGTCACCTCATAAATAAATAAATTACAGGAGCAAGAAGAGGTTCCCTTACGAATCTATCACCAGAGGAAGAGTTCATGACTCAATCACCCAAGATAAAAGGACAATTTTTATTAAATGAAATTTTAAAAGTCCTGCAGAAACAAATATAATGTAGCAAAAATTAGAAGGGAAAGAACTGTGAAAAAAATCTTTGCAACAAGTCTCAATAAAGATATAGAAAAAAATGGATTAAAACGTACAAAACTAAGAGTCATTAAAGGATGTGAGGAGGCACTTTTCAAAGGAAAAAAAATCCATGCTATCAATAACTATATTTAAAATGCCGTGGCTAGGTGGCACAGTGAATAGAGCACCAGCCCTGGAGTCAGGAGGACCTGAGTTCAAATCTGGCCTCAAGACACTTAACACTTACTAGCCAGGTGACTTTGGGTAAGTCATTTAAACCCAAACCCTACCCCTCCCCCCCAATCAAATAAAAGAAATAAAGAAAATGCTTCAAATACACTATCACACTATTGGTGGAGCTATGAATTGGTCCAGCCATTCTGGAAACCAATCTAATATGCATAAAGTTATTGAAATGTGCTTGTGGCCCAGTCAAACAACTATTAGGCTTATAACCCAAAGATATTAAAGAGAAAGAAGGATCTACATGTTCAATTATTATTTATAGCAGTTCTTTATTTACTCATAAATTTGCTCTGCCCATCCATTTACTTATTTATGATGGGGTTTTTGTTAAACATATTGAGTTAAAAATCCCCTCCCTCCTTCATTCACTGAAAAAGCAAGCAATATATCAACTGTACATTTGAAGCTATGCAAACAATATTTCCCTAATTAGCCATGATGATTTAAAAAAAAAGATAAGAAAAACAAAATGAAAAAAGTATGCTTTATTCTAAATAAAGTCTTCATCAATTCTCTTTCTGGAGGTGGATAGCATTTTTTGTCATGGGTCCTTTGGAATTGTCCTGGATCACTGTCTTGATCAGAGTGGCTAAGTCTTTCACAGTTGATCACTGTTATAATATTTCTGACTTCACTCTGCATCAGTTCATGTAAGTCTTCTCAGGTTTTTCTGAAACCATCCTCCCTGTCCTTTCTTATAGCAGGACAGCATTCCATTATAATCATATACCACCATTTATTCAACCAATTCAGCTCCCAATTCTTTACCACCACAAAGAGTTTTCTAGCAACTCTTAACAAGGTAGCCACAAACTGGAAATTTGGAGGCTGTCTTCCTGGAAGAGGTAAACACATTGTGATATATCAATGTGTAATGGAATTGTGCCATAAGAAATGATGCAATCAACAGTTTTAGAACTAGGAAAACCTCTAGGAACTAATGCTGAGCAAAGTGAACAGAGCTAGGAGAATGATTTATACAATACCATTCTGGAGAAAAACAACTTTGAAAGACTCTGGAACTCTATTCAACACAATAACAAACCATAAGTCCAAAAGAATGGAGATGAAATAAACACACAACTCACATACTAACAGAAGTGATAAATTAAAAATGCAGAAAAGAGACATATTTTCAGGCAAGGTCAATGAAAGAATTTGTTTTACTAAACAAGGCAGCTATATATTGAGAGATTTGTTTTCCTTTTGTTTAATTTCCTCAACTGAAGGGAGAGAGGGGTAGTAGAAGGAATAGATTACTTTAAAAAAACCCCAACAAATACTTGAAGAAAAAAGATTTTACTAGCAAACTAACAGTTGCTTCTCTCCAAGTTTTAAGTTTAGCAAGTCATTTCAGGTTACTTTGTTTTACCAAGCAATGAGGTCATCATGTCCACTCACAATTTATCTCAACTATAGTTTAACTGTTTTCTTGACTGATAAAGTCTAATGTTTTCATCATTGTCCTAGTCTAAGCATTACCAAACACCAAAAGTATTTACCAATAGCCATTAGATGAGCTATAGGTAGGAGTTCCTGCTACTTTAGTGGAATCTATAATAAAAAGGTAACACAAGTCAAATAGTACATATAGATTTTTAAAATAATTATGAATAATTTAGAGGATAATAGCCTAGAAAGTTGTAAGACAGATTCAAAGGTGGTGCAAAATCACAGATTCGTTAGACAGGGAGACTATTTACATAGTATGGAGGATGACCCAAGTAAAGACCAGAAAAATAACTGCCTGGACAGTATGAATAAATGTATATGAAGAATGAAGAATTGTTACCTAATAGTGATGTTATTAGAGTCTTACTGGAGCCATCAGATTAAGTGTCAAAGTAACATAGCTTAAGCAGCACTTGAATGACAATTTACAAAAGGAGAAAGAAACTTTGCAGCCTACAATGTAGGCCAGAATATTGGGATTAAACAATAAAACTGCTAAATTAGGATCAAATAGAAATGGAGGGAAGAAAAGTTCAAATGATATGAAACCTAAACTAGGTGACTAACTATAATGCAAAATACCAAGATTATGCCAAGGAAAAGATTTGGGTAGAAATACCAAAGAGACAAAATGCATTCTACTTCACATACTAACCATTATTCACGGAATGAAGAATCATAATAAAGAAATCTATTACAGGATCTGAAGTGTCTAGTATTTTCTTCTCAAGGATGAGTACTGACAAGATATTCCATACCCACCACTAAACACTGGAACGGAGGACTGAATGAGGGGGGAACCAATAGCTGCTTCTGGCTGACAATGAGCTTCTCTCTCAGCAAAGTTGGAGTACTAGGGTGAAAAATACTGTCCTCAGACTTCTGATACTGTCTTTATAATGCTATACCTTGTTTTCCTCACTAGAAGCAGAGAAACCATGTCCTCCAAGAAGCCAATAGGGTTGGGACCCAGGCCAAATGAAATGATGTCCATACAAAAGACAGAGAATGTGCAGAAGGAAGGGAAGAGACAGGGGAATTTTAAATGGAAGTGGAAACAGGGTTTCTTAAATCTGAGGAGGAAATTATAATTACTTCATCTGCTTGGTATCTTTTCTTCTAACTTACAAAGTTTGTATTTAGGCTTCCTGCACAATGCTCAACTCAAGATAACAGAAAAGGACTTGGATTACAGTCAGGAAGATATGGGCTCAAATCCTGAATTCAAGGTTTCTAGGAGTACACTGACAAGCCAGAGTTACCTCCATTCCTTATCTGTAAAATGTCCTGCCTACCTTCTAGGGTTTAAGATCAGTCAAAATGAAACAGAACTGGATCCCTGCTGGCCACTACATATTGATTTAGAAAACCACAAATTAATATTATCTGTGTTGTATTGCATTTTTATTTTTAAAGCATTTTGCAATTATACTTTAAACTGATTCAATTTTAAACCTTATGATTTTGACACCTTTCATTCAAAAGGCAACTCCAATGGCAAAAGGCATTACAATACTGGTGACACTAGATAAAAAACTTATTCTCATTCATAAAATTAAGATAACCTGTGTTCCTTGCCTGACTCAGGTATTATTACCTCACTTCCTAAACCCACCAGTTCTTCAAATTTGTACATTTATTGAGGGGACAACCATCTCCTCACTGCCATTTATCCAGGTTCATAAAGTCTCATCCTTGTCAATTCCCTTCCTCACCTTCCAGTAAATTGCCAAATCTAGTCAATTCTACCTCCAGAACATATATGGAATCTGTCCCTTTCTCCACTTACACAGCCACCAATTTGGTTCAAATCCTCATCACTCCTTGCCTGTGCTACTATATTTAACAGTCTCTTAACTAGTCTCATTTCTAGTCTCACCTCTAATTTATCCTCAACAAAAACTGCCAAAATAACCTGAGTCTGATCATATTAGCCAAATCAAAATCATCAGTGGCTGCCCAATGCCTAAGAGATAAAATGCAACCTCCTCAGCCTTTAACAAGCTAGCTCCACCCCACTGGTCCAGCCTTATGGCATACTAGTCCTCATGAACTCTATATTCCAGCCAAACTGGACTATTAACTGTTCCTGAACTTAAGAACCTTGACATTCCATCCCTCCCTGACTACCTAGAGAAATTATCCCATGTGCTTGGAATGCAGTCTCCCATCATCTCTCAGAATTTTTATTTCCTTCAAAGTTTAGATCAGCAATCATCCTGTAATGCCTTCTCTGATCTTCCCAGTTGTTTAGTGTATTTTGCCTTAATTTTCTTTGCACAGTCTCTCCCCATTCCCTCTAGAGAAAACTTCAGAGGCCATTCCACACCTCATTTTTACAGAGGGAACTGTGGGGCAGAAGGGGCAAATTAAGTGACTTGCCAAAGATCACCTTACTGTAACAAATTTATGCTCAGATCCTCTGATTCCAGAGCCAATGATGTTTCCACTGTAACAAGCAGTTTAGAGGCTGAAAGGTGTTTTTGCATCCCTATCACATAGCAGGATCTTAAGAAAAATGCCTTGACTTGACTAACTGTAACTAAAAGCCACAACCTCTCAAAAATACTTGGATAGTTCGGTCTTACTGTACCCACTATGCACCACGTGGGTTTAACAGTTGCAGCAGATGCCGCCAGATGACTCAAACACCACCAAATGGTATCTCCTACCTGAGTTGGGCCTTTCACAACTGAAGGCCTTTCAGCTGAAGCAGATTTGGGCTACTTCCATTCCGGTTCCTCCGGATAGGGACGGAAGATCCCCTTTCCCACTCCCGGATTTACATTTAATTTATTCCTTATTTAACAGAAAAGAGATGAAAACTACAAACGGAGAAGCAAGAAGGAGAATGCCTGTGGGGGAGGGGCGTGCAGCATGTTTCCAACGTGGTGGGTGTAGGAGGCCAGAGCCTGGGTGATGGGTTGGGTAAGGGGGTGCGATAGGGTGGCGTGGGGGGGGTAGGGGGGTGGAGTGAGAGACGCGGGGTGGTTAACCAGGAGTTCCATGAGGAGCTCACGTCGATCTGCCGCGACAAGTCCGGGCCGAGCACGCAGAGAGAAAGGAGCCGGACTCCAGAGAGCAGAGCGAGACGCGTGGCTGTAAACTACGGGCCGGCGTGAGTGGCGAGCGGGCCGCGTGGACAGAACGGCAGCAGGCAGGCGGGCCCGTCCGCTCCGGAGATTCTCCCGGGGCAGGCAGGCGGGCGGGCACTGCACGGCAGGCCCTGCTCCTTCCTGCGGCTGCCGGTCCCCGCCGGGACAGTACTTCCCCCCCCCCCCCCCGCGCATCTCCAAGCGATGGTTGGCCTCGCGCCCCTCTCCCCCAACCCAGCTCCGCACGCCGCCTCCCCCCTCCCCCAGCTCTGCTCCCATGCCTCCAGCCTTACCTTGGCCAGTGACCGTGGCGGGGCCCAAGCCAGGCAGGTGCAGGTGGCGCTGAGGTGAGCGGAAGGAACAAAGTCCTGGTGGAGGCGGCTGCTGGCTGTCTCCCACACCCGCAAGTGACCATCCGGACCGGCTAACGAGACGTAGTGCTGGCCCCGAGGAGAGAAAGCACAGGGAATCCCGGTCGGGGCCAGGGGGTCGCGGCGGCCTCCGCCACTCGCCGCCATTGCTCTTCTGGCCCCGCAGCAGCCACGTGTTCGGCCGCGCGCCTGCGCAGCCAGCTTGGGCGGGGTGTGTGGAAAGGAAGCTAGCCCAGACTGGACGGGGGTGAAGGGGCGGGGCTTAGGGCGCCTGCGTACGGCGGCCTTGACAACTTCAGGTTTATAGACTTTCCACTAGGAAGTTCTTTGAAAATCTAAAGCTCACAAACCTCACTCCCCTTTTTTTCTGATGAGGAAATCGAGGTTCAGAGAGGGGAGGGCGGGGGTTCCCCAGCCCAAAACCACATAATTATGTGGTAAAGGAATTTGAGCCCAAATCCTCTGACACCAAACAGAAAGATTTTTCTCCTGTGTCTCCTTATGTCCAATCTTGGGCTCCTATGGAGACCTGCTAAGATTTTGCACAAGTACCTGTAGTTTTAAAAAAATTGATATATTTTCTTTACATCCCCTCTTTCTACCTAGAGAACAAAGAATTAAAAAAAAAATCTTATAGAGAAGCTAACACAACTGACCACCGTCTTCCTTTAAGTCCCAATCTAAAATCCTGTCTTTTACTGGAAAACTTTCCCCAGCCCCTCAGTTCCAGTGCATTCCCTATTTATCCTTTATATAGCTTGCTTTGTATATATTTGTTTACATGTTGTTTCCCCCATTAGATTGTAAGCTCTTTGAGGGCAGAGAATTCCTTGTGCCTCTTTTTTGTATCCCCAGAACTTAGCACAGTGTAGGCACTTAATGTTTAATGACTGATGTGTGAATGGACTGACTGATTCATTGACTTGGGCTTCCACCTCAGCAAAGAAGGGGCTGCTGTCTCATTTCTCCTTTGGGGTCAAACTTGGTCATTAAGTTTGATATAAACACCTATGGCATTTTGAAGTTTGGCACAGTCAATAAATAAATCAAAAAGGATTTATTTAGTACCAGCTAAGTGCCCAGCAATGTGCTAGGCACTGAGGATATAAATACAAAAAGAGTTAATGTGTCCTCAATGAACTTCAGGGAATGCTATCAAATAGCCTACCTACACAGGCAGTTTTCAATCATGGGCCCACTCAAATGTAATCCTTATGATGAAATGCAAAAAAAAAAGTTTGATTTGGAATCAGTGTACTCCTGGATTTAAGTCCCTGTTCTACTATTTGCTGTGGGATCTTGTCCAAATCACTTCCCTGCTCTAGATTCAATTTCATTAGATGTAAAATGTAAGATTGGATTAAACTATACATAAAATCCCTTCTGGGGTGAGAGACCATCTCAGATATTGATACCAACTCCTCTTGCAAGCATAAAATAAAGAAAATTAAAGAAGGAAGGTTTTACTGAAAATCAAAGAAAATGAAAAACTGCACCTTTATAAAATAGATAGACACCTTTAAATGAACTACCCTCTCCCAAAGATCCAGTTTCTGTCAAGTGTAAATTCCCCTGCAGTCCTTCAGGGACAGGAATTATCCTCCACAGGGGTTCATCTTTATGGTTTCCCCAGCGGAGCATCACCAGATATTTTTCTTGAATGTGGCCAAAACCCTCTGGGTTGTTGGGAGCATTCTTTGGAGCTGATACTATTCCCAGTTTCTCTGTAATTTTCTCTGAAATACTGAATAGTCAACTAGGTGGGGTTATTCAAATTTCCCTCAGGGCCAGAGAACATATTCTTTGGGGGGGGGGGGGGGAGAATAAGTTATTTATCCTGAAATCAGCTACCTCATAATTAAGTATACTTTTTGAAGAAAAAAGGATGGTCTTTCAGAAATTCACAATACTTTGAAAAATTTGTGGATCCCCAAGACAATCTAGAGATTACAATGTGCAAAATCAGTAAGGTCTGGGTTGCAATAGAAGAGAGGTAGACTGGTGTAATAGAAATAACAATGGATGAAACCAGAGAAAACAGTGGATTGAGAGGAAGTAGTACAACTCAGCTCCCCTCAACAACTAATCCAGCACCAATTGAGGAAGAGCACCAGATAGAGCAATGATCAGAAATTCAAAGAAGAATGGCAGTGCATGCTTTTTCTAGCCCAAGTTGGCATAGAGAGATAGCCTGAGACTTGAGGGAAGGGGGCCTAATCAGGAAAATTAGCACAGAAGCCTTCCAAGGTAAGGACCAGAAATGGAACCCAAAGCAACTGGAGTATGGAACTGCACGGGTGATTTTGCAGTTGTGTCAATCTAAACCCAAATCAAGGTCATGGAGCCTTCCACAAAGCAGGTTGGGGCCTGCAGCTGTGTGCTAAAGCAAGAAGACCAAATAAATGGCAAATCAGAAATTCTGTTGCTTATGAACCTGAGGAAGACCTGGGACCAGCAGCTGCCCAGTGGAGTTCTTATCAAAGGCTAGCTTACAGATCCAGAACTGGGGTTGTGAGACTGTAAAGTTCAGACTGGGGAACAGAAATGTAAATATTTTTAAATTGCCTACTATGTGCCAGTCACTGTGCTAAGCCTGGGAATAAAAAGAAAAGGAAAAGACAATCCCTGCTCTTAAGGAGCTTACAATCTAATGTTGAAGACCACACATAAAAAGAATCTATCTGATTGCCCTGGAGTTGACTAATTAGGGCATTGCACTTTTGGTTGATCCACTCCTGAGGTGCCTAAAGAACAAAGCCTTCATTATTCAAAGGGAGAACAATCAGGACTAGAAATTCAGGACTAGAATAGTCCTGAAACCCTGACATAAAATTCTAAATTGGGAAGCAAGACTGGAAAAATGAGTAAGCAAAAGAAGATACTAGCAATAAAGAAATATTATGGGGGTGGCTAGGTGGCACACTGAATAAAGCAACATATCTGGAGTCAGGAGGACCTGAGTTTAAATTCAGCTTCAGACACTTAAGGCTAGCCATGTGATCCTGGGCAAATCACTTAATCCCAATTGCCCTGCCTTCCCCCCTCCAAAAAGAAAAAAAAAAGAAATATTATGGATCTAAGAATGTCTAATACACAAACTCCAAAGAACAAAACAATCCCACAATGTTTATACAATCAAAGCCTCATAATTGCTTGGCAACAATGTGAATTAAATTTCCTGGAAGAAATGAAGCAAGAGTTTTAAAAGATACTATAAATAGCAGGAAAGCTCTTGATCAGTTTTGGTCTCAGGATTCCTTGACACTGTTAATTATTGAGGATTAGGTGTTTTATCTCTACTGACATTAGCATATTAGAAATTAAAAGCAACAAACTTTAAAACTTTTATTTATAAACCCCATTATGTTAGATGAATAACTTAATGTAAAACATATGTTACAAAATTTAAAAATTGAGGAGTGGCATTATTTTTTTAAAATTTAATGTCTGGTGTAATAGAAGAAAGTTAGATTCTCCTATCTGCTTCTGAATTCATTCATTTCGTTGTGATATGCTTTTATTGCTGAAAAAAATCAGGTCCCTCACAAATATGTAGTTGGAAAAGGGAGGAAAATTTTAATGGGCCAATAAAATCTTAGTATTATTATGAAAATAGTATTGACCTCACAGACCCCTGAAAGCATCTCAAAGACTCTCAGGGATTCTTGGACCATACTTGAAACTACTGAGAGAAAACAGAAAGAAATGAGAGTTATAAAGGAAAGACTTAGAAAAAACACAAACAATTGAGTACAAGAGGAGCTTTCTCCCCTCCAACCCTCAGGTAAAAATTAGGTGTGGGACTGCTGAACAAATATTTCCCATTCACCTCAGACTTTACTATCTGAGAACTCAGAGAATTATCATGGAAGTATGGTAAAGCCCAGGTCTCCTGCCTTTTGTGGATTTAGTCTTTCAACTACAGCATCTGTTAGTAGCACTTTTCTACTCAGAGAAACATGCTATTAGAAAAATCTCCCACTAGGGTGCTAGTGCCTGACTCTTGAGCCCAGTACCTCTCCTTCTATGAGGTAATCCAAGGAAAATAGATTAGAGTGGACAGAATTTTGGTCCTGAACTCAGAAAAAAAAATGGTTTAAAATCATCCCTCTGACAGTTCTTGAGTTGTTAACAGTTCAGTCGCTTCTGACTCTTCATGACCCCATATGGGGTTTTCTTGGTAAAGATAGTTTTCTTAGTAAAGATAGTGGTTTGCCATTTCCTTCTCCAGTTCATTTCATAGGTGAAGAAACTGAGACAAACAAAAACGACTTGCTCAGGGACAGCTAGTTAAGTGTCTGAGGTAAAATTTGAATTCAGGTCCTCCTGACTGCAGAGCTGGCACTCTATTCACTTTGACACCTAGCTCCCCTTCACCTACCTGAGTTATTTGGAGGCAAATAAGATAATGTATACCAAACACTTTGCAAACCCTAAATTGCTACATGAACTTTAAGTTGCAAAGATGAATCAATCTACAAACTTTTTTTTAAAATTAGGTTAGCCCTTAAGAAACTAAAGGTAACACATGAGTGGATGAAAAAAAGTATTTGCTAAACCTCTTACTAGGTGCCAGGCATTGTTCTAAATGTAGGGAAACACAAGCAGACTGAAAGACAGCTCCTACATTCATGGAATTTACATTCTAATGGGGGTAAGACAACTGGTAAAAAGATCATGAAAGGCTCATAGGAGCATGGTATATAAAATCTGGAACAGAGTCTGGAGGGGAGTAAGACATAGTTTAGCTTCTATAAATGGAAGGTCTAGATTAGGAGCTGACCATTCAGTGGAGGAGGCCACAAGGCTGGAGAATACTTCCAATGTTTGAATTCCAGGATTGAAGTGAGCTACCCTGAGGAAGAGATTTCCAAAGGACAGTTCAGAGTGCATCCTGAAGAGAAATAAGAGACATAAGGGAGAAGTTCTTGCCCTTAAGAAGCTTACATTCCAACTGAGGCAAACATCGGGAGTTTGAGAGTGGTGACTAGGGTATCCTGCGCTTTGGTTTGGAAACTTACTAGGATGATACTAGAATGACACACTTTCCAGGAGTGATAGCAGTACTGATTTAATTACGCTTTCAAAATGTGTCTAGGGAGGCAGGATCAGGAGAAGCAAGTAAAATCCAACAAGCATTTATTAAGCACCGCCTTTATACAGAGCACTGCGCCATTCAGGAGCATCTGAGGAGCACACATTCTTCTGAATCCCTTGGGGGCTTGGGGTGCACTGAACCCTCTGGGGTTCGTCCGGTCCAAGGGACCCCAGCCCCGGGTGTGATTTGTCAGGGCAATTCAATCCAACAAGCGCTTATTAAGCACCAGCTGGGTGCCAGGGACTAGCGCACAGTAACACAAAAAAGAACTGGAGCCTGCCTCGGAAGAGCTGACGTTAGCCTTCTGGGAAGGCCTGGACCCTCATTGGACCCAGGCCTGTCCCAGCGGCCTTCGCGGCTCTCCAAACCTCCCCGCCCCCACCCCACCCCTTCCCCTAGGAAGGCTCGGACCGGCGCGCTGCCTGTCATCTTCCCCTGAACTCTCTGAGGACTAGGACAATGTTTCTGCCATTCTTTATATCCCCCAAGGTTGTACAATGCACGGCACCCAGTAGGCGCTTCATGAATGATTCTAAGTCATAGACAAACTGAGCTATTGCTTGATTGGCTAGCAGTGACCCGGAAGGCTTCCCACGCCGGGTTTATGTCACTCGTACGCGACCCACTGCTCTCAGGGATCCTGGCTAGTCCCCGGACCCGGAAGACTCTAATCTCTCCGCATGACGTCTCTAACCGGAGACTGCACCAGCTGTTCCCGCCACCATGCTTCTGCCGGCTGGGAAGTGCAGCTCTTTGCTGTTCCGCTCGCTGGGAAGGCGTGGGTTCATGCTTGGCCTCTGCCAGCACGGGAGGTTGCCGAGCTGTGTGCCAGTTCGACTGAGGCGAAGGCCTACCCGCCTTTTAGGAGGGACTGGGCCGCGGTCCTGTGCCTCTTTTCCCAGAGACCCTGGGGATTTGGGTGGGCGGAGCAGTACTTGGGAGAAAGATGAGGAGCGGCTTGATGCTTCTGTTCCCCAGCAAGGTGAGCACACGTCCTGGTCGCAGCCTTCCTTGGGCGCCCAGGCCGCCCGAGCTTCTTCTTTGGAGAAGCCCACGCCAATGTTGCCAGAGGAGACGCTGCTTCCCGAGATCGAGGACGTGGTCCCTGGCCATGAAGAGTGCAGCGCAGAAAGCGAGGCGACCTCCCCGCGTCCGCTGCGGACTCCAGGACCTTTTTGTGAAGCCCAGCCCCCGAGCATTGACAAGTTGCCTGCACACGCGGTCCGGCCAAGTCCTAAGGAGCGCCCCTTTCAGCCCGGGGACCTTCTTTACGCCGAGCTCCAAAAAGGCGAAAATATATTTAAAAGATTGTTTAAGTTGGAGGCTACGGGACAATTAAACAGTAACTGGGGATCAATTCCATACAAAGAAGTGATCGGGAAGTTTCCTGGCCAATTACTTAGGAGTTCCATTGGTCACCACTTAATGCTGAGAAGACCAGCATTGGAGGAGTTCGTTTTATTCATGAAAAGAGGGCCTACTATATCATATCCAAAGGTAATGCCCATGATTTAGGTAACCACTAGTTCTCAAAGGGCACAATTGGTTGTCTGATGTATCTGAACTTTATAATTTCAGCCCTGGTGAAAATATTTACTCCTGTATTCTCAGTTGTACTTAAAGTGTATTTGTGACCTTTAAAAATCATACTTTTAGGGGCTCAGATTACTTCTTTGGGGGCAGGATCTGATTAACAGAGACTTGACTTTATTTGATCTGCTTACAGCACTCAGGAAGATATCAAGGTGTGGAGGAGATCTTCATTGGTAGAGAGCATCCACATGAATAAAATCACAGTTCTTTGAAATATTGGAGAGAGAGAGAGAGAGAGAGAGAGAGAGAGAGAGAGAGAGAGAGAGAGAGAGAGTGTGTGTGTGTGTGTGTGTGTGTGTGTGTGTGTGTGTGTGTGTGTGTGTGTGTGTAATAGAATGTAAGCTTCTTGTGGGCAGGACTGTTTCATTTTTGTCTTTGTATCTCCAGCATATAGCACAGTACCTAGTATGTAGGCACTTAATAAATGCTTGTTAAACAAATATCATGTTCTCATTTTGGTTAATATCCTCCATATGGACTAACAGTTAACCAATTCATGAATTATAAATTTATTTGCACAGTCCCTCCCCCCCACCATTGTTCACATGCACTCTTCTATTTTGATCAGAAGTCATAGTACAAATTAGGTGATGAGCTTAGACGTTGTATGTCAAATTTAATACTTGGAAAATTCATACTGCTATAATAGCTATTACTTGATATAGTCAATGTAATTTCAATACTCTCCTAGGCAAACAGAATAGATGGTACCTGGGACACAGTCTGGCTCATAACCAATTTTTAAAGAATGTTTCCCTACCAGAACAAAACATCCACTTGGGAAAAAAATGTCTTCAGTGCCTACCACGTGCAAAACACTGAGCAGGGATAATCAGTTTAAATATAGCCTAATCCTGGCCCTCAGAGCCTACATGAATATGACACAAAGATAAAGTACAAAATGTATGCTGTCTATTAGATGTGCAAGATAACATACCAACGTCTGGTGAGCAATGGGAAATTACTGACTTGGCAGGACATTATCATTTGATCTGGATTTTAAAGCATAAACAGAAATATCGTCAAAATAGGAAGAAAAAAAAATCAGGAATAAGGAAGTATTGGATAATGGAGGCAGAGAAATGGGATGATGGTCTCATTTGACTTAAGGGTAAAGTATATGGGAAGGACTGTTGGGAGATAAAGCTGGAAGAGGAGTTTGGACTTTATCTGGAGGGATAAGGAAAATGAGCAGTGACAAGATTAGATATATGCATAAGGAAGATTGATTTGGCAGCAGTATGAAGAATGATTTAGAGAGGAAAAGAGCTGAGGTAAGAATGCCTGTTAGGAACCTATTGGATAATCACTGCAACTGGTAATGAGGACCTGAATTATAAGAAGGGAGACATTCATGCAACATTTAATAATGATAGCTAACATTTATATAACCAGGCACTTTACTAAGAGCTTTACACTTATTTCATTTGAACTTCACTTCAACCATGAGAGGTAGGTGCTAGTATTATTATCCCCACTTTTATTGCTGAAGAAGCTGAAACAAATGGATTAAGTGACTTGCCCAGGGACGTGTAGCAAGTAAGTGATTGAAGCTAGATTTGAAAGAGGGTCTTCCTGACTCCAAGCCTGCACTCTGTCCACTAAGTCAGTAACAAGGTTTTCAATGTGAGAGCTAGGATGAATGATGTCAGTGAAAACAGTAAGATCAAAATGAGCGGGATTTGGAGAAAAATACAATCTTGGGCATAATTGACTTTGGGATTCTTGTGGGATATCCACAAAGAGATTGCTACTCAATAGGTAGTTGTAAGACAAGGGTCTGGATTTCCAAAAAGATATCAGGGTTAAACAGAAATTTGGGGATCATTAGAAGATAGCATAATTGAAGCTATGGGAATGAACAATATTGCCCAAAGAGATGGGAAAGGAGGAAGGGGGGTATATGTGTGTGTGAGGGGGTATGGGGATCGGGGTACGGGTGAGAGAGAGAGAAGAATGTAAAGGACAGAACCTTAAGAAATACCTATTCTTGAGGGTCAGAAAAGATGAACCAGCAGAGAAGAGTGATTAGAAGCAATGTAGGAGAATCAGGAGACTGGTATCTCTGAAGCTGAAAAAGGAGAGAATATTCAGAAGGAGAGGAGGGGGTGGTCATTAGTGTCAAATGCTTTAGAGAGATCAAGGAGGATTCGTGGCAGATAGAAAGCCGATGGTAATTCTGAGAGCAGGTTTAGATTAGTGGGTATTGAGACCAGATTGAAAAAGTTTGAGGAGCAGTGTGAGTGATGCAGTAAAACTTTGGGGTATAAGTAGCTTTCAAGAAACTTGGCATTAAAGGGGAGGTTCAATTTCTAAAAATAGATTTAAAGTGGTTTTATGACACACTTGTAAAAAGCCAACACTGGTTTATTAATGACCTTAATTTTGTAAAAAATTTAAAATAGGTTATGGCCAATTGTTATCTTAGGATCTTTGATTTCACCATTAAGAGGTCATTTCACTAAAATAGTTAAGGCCTAGAGTGTTACTTGAGGAACATAAAGGTAAAGTTATTTGCTCAGGGTCACATAGCTAACGTATGTCAAGGGGGATTTGAACTTAGTACTCTAACCACAATCTAGTGTTTTCTCTATTGGTTCTAATTTATCCTGTATGCATCTTGTTTGTACATAGTTATTTCAATGTTGTCTACCCCATTAGACTGTGACCTTGAGAGCAGGGACTGTCTTTTGCCTTTCTTTGTATCCCCAGTGCATGTAATAGGTGATTAGTAAAATTACTGACAAGCGGCTGTTTCTCTGTAAGTATAAAAAAATAAGTAGTAAATAATAAAGGAATTCTGAGAGGGGTTGAACCTGTGGCCTAGAATGTGGTTTTTATTAAGCCATTTGGTTCCTATTTTTATTCAAATTCATTTTTAAATGCTCAATTTTCATTTAATTCTTTATGTGCTTTTACATGATTCTTTACATCCCCACAGTGCCTAAGTATGCAGTCTCTCTCCTTGGGCAGCATACAATGTAGAGTATGGAAATAAGACAAATGCACCATTGACTATAATAAAAGTCTAGTAAGAGACATTAGAGAGATAAAATGTTGTGATTGAAGGATTCTTGGGGGTCAGTCACTTTATTTGAATTGGGCTTTGAAAGGATAGGTAGAATTTTGATAGCTAGAAATTAGAATAGAAGATAGAAGATATTCCACCCAGAGCAAATTTCCCTCCTCCATAGCATTTGATGCTAGATTAAGAAGTTTGGATATTGGTCACTAAGTGGGGAGGAGTAATTGATCAGAGCTGTGCTTTAAGATCACAAAAGACTAATAGTAGCACTAGAAGATGGCTTAGAGGGAAAGTCTGAAGGTAGTGAGACAAGTTAGGAGGCTGTTATGGCAGCTCAAGAGATGAGGACATGATTTAAGGTGATAGCAGTAGGAATGGAAAGGAGAGGCAAGAATTGAAGTGGTATGTAGACAGTTGACAGGCTTTGATTGTTTGGAAGAGAGAAAAATCAAGGATAGCTTTTGAATCTAGATTATTAGGGAATCAGTGGAGTCAATAACAAATAGAAAAGGATGAAGAGCTGTTTTGTTTTTTTGGTTTGTTTTTTTTTTTTTTGCTTTTTGGGGGGCAATTGGGCTGGGCATAAGTGACTTGCCCAAAGTCACATGGCTAGTGTGTCAAGTGTCTGAGGCTAGATTTGAACTCAGGCCCTCCTGACTCCTGGGCCAGTGCTCTATTCACTGCACCACCTAGCCACCCCTGAAGAGCTATTTTGGAGAGTAATATATGGGGTTAGGTTTTGGACATATTCATTTTGAGGTGCTGCTAGTTGGACATTCATGTGGAAACATCTGTCAAATACCTGGAAAAGGCTAGGATATAAAATTGGGAATCCTCAGGTAACAATTGAAGAAGATTTTGGAAATGTTTCAGATCTACAGAGGAAATGTTTAGAGAAAGAAGCTAGTCTGGGACAGAACTTTGGAGACAATCCTTAAAGATTGTAGGGAGGAAGAAGAGTCATTCAAAGACAAGTAGAAGGAGTTAGAAGTTGTAGGAGGACCAAGATTTGTATAGTGGTTTGTAAGACAAGGGAAAGAATGCTTGATAAGGTCATATGCTACAGAGGCTGAGAATTAACACTGAGAAGAAAAGGCCATTAGAATTGGTTTTTAAGAGGTCTTTGGTTTCCTTTAATTGAATAATTTAAATTTTTTTATCTATAATGTAAACTCTTTGTGAGCATATTTCCTTTGTTTTCTTCCTATCCTTTATGCCTAGTATAGTATTCGAGTACTTGTTGATTATATAGATAACTTTAAATTATCAATGTTTTTTCATAGGATATGAATATGATGTTGATGATGATGAATGTCAAACAAGGTGATATCATTTTGGATGTTGGCTCAGGTTCTGGCGGAATGAGTTTGTTTTTATCACAAGCAGGTAAGAAATTGTGATTAAAATGAATTTAGACAACAGAGGAAGTAATTTCATTTTGTATAACATGGCAAAAACTTATAATAATGATAAACCTATAGCTTAATTGCCCACACCAGAGACAATGGAAATTCTGCTTTGAGGCCCCTATCCTACTGATTGCTGACTGCATGTCAGTCAACAAGCATTTATTAAGTAATGTTGTGAAAGTAGAAAATAAAAAGACAGCAGATTGGATGTGCAAGGCAAGTGGGAGTGAGAAGTTGAGGATGATGAGATTTTTAGCCTGGGTTGCTTTATAGTGGTACCCTTGAGAGTAATAAGAAAGTTGGAGAAAGAGGAAGGTTTGGGGAGAAAGATAAATTCTATTATGTATCTCCAAGAATACTATTTCAGGAAAAATCTAGCAGTTCTTCACTTTACCTCATCTTCCACAGCCTCCTTGCAAACAGTGACCCTTGTATTCTTTCCCCATCTCTTCCAGTTCTGGAGCCCTGAGCCAAGATCCAATCAACTGTTGTGTTACTGGATAGGTTGTGTCAATTTATTCCTCTGTAGCCTCACTCACCATCCCTATAACTTTCCATACCCACCTCTTTCCCGTCCCCTATTCCCTTGGAGGCAGGGGCAGTCTTATAAGTATTTTTGTCTCTAGGTCTTAGCACAGTGCTTACACTGGTAAGCAAGCATGTAATTATTTTTCATCTGTTTATTAAAGTGATAGACATATAAACACATTTCCTCTAAATCAGATGGGAGCCACTCTATATCTTCTCTGTTGAAACTTCATCCAATAGTTCCTCTTCTTTCCACCCTTCTTATGTCTCAACCATTTGTCTTCTATATCCAAACTTCTGCCATTCATAGGATAATACATTTAAAGATGAGTAAACTAAGGCCTAGAGAAATTAAGTTACCTGCCTAAGGTCACATGGTAGTTTGTGGTAAAGCAGTGATTGAATTCAATCAGATCCTTTTGAGTGCAAATCCAAGTCTTTCTTTATACCACCAGGTGGCATAGTGCAAACCACTTCAAATTTTTTTGTGTATTTCTTAGTTAAGGCATTCTAAACAATAGTGTATCATTCTTTTGCATTGAAATTATAAAAGTAATATAGTCACAAGAATGGATGATGCAGAACTGACCTCAGACTCCAGAAGATCTGGGTTCAAGTATTGCTTCTAACATAAGTGACCCTGAATAAATAAATTGATCTCTCAGTGTCCCAGGCAACTCAGGCAACTTTCTAAGACTAAAAGTTCTGTAGAAGATGTGGATCTGCATTTGTAGGTGGAATTTCCTCATTGGTAGTTCCCTATGCCAATAGAATCACAGATCTGGTCAAATAAAAAATGCAATCACAATAGATTACTTTGGATAGTAAAAAAACCTATCTTTATATTGCTCAATCTATAAAGAGTTTTACCTACAGAAGTATGAGTTTTTAACCAATCTGAAGTTTGGTTAGGTTTATTTGATGATTGGTTGTAGTTCTAAGTAAATGAATGCAGTTTTGTACCTAATGGACTCAAGATGTGATGCCATTCTTCCTAAAGTATGCATTTGTTAGGTTTGTTTTAAATGACTTGTATTTCCTCCTCCCTCATTTAGCAGTTTAATACCTATAACATGGCTCAAAATGGTATTTTCCATGGTAATTATTGTCAGATTTAATATAGGGTATGAGCAGCTAGGTGACATAGTGGATAGAGTGCTGTGCCTGGAGTCAGAAAGCACAGACTTCAAATTTGACCTCAGACACTTACTAGCTGTGTGTCCCTGGGCAAACTACTTTACCCTGCCTACATTAAAATGGAGAAGGAAATGGCAAGCCAGTCCAGTAGCTTTGCCAAGAAAACCCCAGATGAGGCCATGAAGATTGGGACATGACTGCACAACAACAATGGATTTAATAGACTAAATTTAGCTTTTTGCCTCTTCACTAGATGCTGCTTTCCTTTGATATCCTGTTTCTATACACTGTCACTATTGAGCCCTTCAAATCTCTTTTTTGATTCAGTCTTTTATCAAGTTAAATAAATGAATAAGCATTATTCATTATTAAGCATTTACTATGTAGTAAACTCTGGAGATACAGATACAAAAGGGCTAAGTCCTTGCTTTCAAGGAACTTATATTTTTGTGGGAGAGAATACATTTAGGGGACTGGCATTTTGGTTTAGAAAATTACTGGGATGAAGAGTGGAGCCATAGGTAAGTAGATTAAAATAACCCTTCTAATAACTAGCAGTATAAATTTCATTATGTTCCGGAACTGGAAAAAGGAAATCTAACCAGAGGTTGGCTTGCAGATGTGTCACTGTGACCTAGAACTGGGGTTATGAGCCTGTAAAGCTCAGACCAGGAGGCAGTGATAAGTCAGTCATTAAATATTTATCCCTCACCTGCTATCTGCCAGGCACTGAGCTAAGTGCTTGAGGATACAAAGAAATGTTAAAAAAACAGTTCCCGCTCCCAACGAGCTCACAGTCTAATGGGGAAGATGATATGCAAACAACTGCACAAACAAGCTATATACAGGATAAATTGGAAATAATCAAAAGAAAAAGGCACTAACATTAAGAGACACTGAGAAAAACTTCCTGTAGAAGGTGGGAGGCTTCTTTTGTTATTTAAAAACACCATTACAAAGTTATGAAATATTACTACCATTGTTCAATGTTATTCCTTCAATTATTTTAGTTGGATTACAGGGACGAGTTAAAAGTTTTGAAATTAGAAAAGACCACCACAACCAGGCTAAGAAGAACTACAAGTGCTGGCGTGATGCATGGAAGATTAGTCATGTAGAAGAATGGCCAGATAACGTGGAATTCATTCATAAGGATATTTTAAAAGCTGCTGAAGACATAGAATCCATAACATTTGATGGGGTAAATCTTATACAAGTGTGTTGTAGAACATTAGGTACTCAGACTACATGTATTCAAGGTTGGATTGGACCACTAGGAGGAGTGTATTTACTTCATAGTCCCTCTTTAATGATATCAGGCCCTGTTGTATCAACTCAGTTTTCTCACATGTAGTAGGATATTTTCCTGATGTGCAGACAGTTATATCCAAAAGGAACATTATCTTTCAAATTACTTCTTACCAGACCATAAGCCCTCTAACTTAGATTTTTAAATTTCTCTTTTCCTTGAGAACAATGACTATTTCATTTTTGGCTTTGTATCCTCAACACTTAACCTAGTACCTTGTAGAGTAAGTGCTTAATGTTTGTTCAACTGAATTTTTCCCATACTTAACACACCTTGTTTCTTCTGTTGAAACATTTTAACTAGGCAGGAACTCTTTATGCACCATGATTGGGGAATATTTTCTAGTTAACTGAATATTCTGGTTGATTAAGTTTTCATGTACATGTTAAGTTATCAAAAACTAGAATATCCTTTTAATATTGACAACATACTGGTTATAATTTAATATGCCTTCAATAAAAGTTTTAAGTGGACTGCAGACTCTCTCTGGGTCTGCATTGTCATGTGATAACTAGATGAGTTAATGATACATTAGACTGCATTGATCAAGGCATAGCTTCTAGGAACAAAGAAGTGGTAGTCCTACTGTACTCCACCCTGGTCAGACCAAATCTGAAACTGTGTTCTGGGTACCACAGTTTAAGAAAAACCTTGGGATAGAGCACCAGTTCAAATCCAGCCTTAGATACTTACTAAGCTGTGAGACCCTGGGCAAGTCACTTAACCCCAATTGCTTGCCAAAAAGAAAAAAAAAAGACAGACATTGATGAGCTAGAGAGTCCAGAAAAGAGCAACAAAAATGGTGAAGGACTTTGAGACTATTCCTTGTGGAGACTGTTTGAAGGACCTGAGTCATCATCTGGAGAAGTCTCAGAGGGATATGACAGCTGTCTTTATGTATCTGATGGATTGTTTGGCACATTCAAATTTGTGATAACAGATAGTAGCAGGAACAATGGGTAGAAGTTGCAAAAAGATAAATTTGGGCTTAATAATAGGAAAAACTTTCTAATCCATAGACTGCCCATAAGTACACTAACTGCTTTAGGAAGTGTTGATTGCCCTCACTGGAGGTCTTTAAGCAAAGACTAGATGAGCACTTAAGGGTACATGATAGTAAAGATTCCTTTTGGATATGCATTGGACTTGATGATCTCTGAGCTCCATTCCAGTTTTTAAAAACTGATACAAGATATTTCAGAAACCTTGAGTACTTGGAGCCATCATAATGAACATTTTTGCTTTTTATGCTGGTAAAATATGAAGGTGCTAATTCATGGAGATTTTCAGTTAATAGAATGCTAGATAAATCAGTGTTCATACATGTATGTATATGAACAACTCTGTGTTTACAGACAAAACTTGAGCTAATCTACATTTACAGAATACTTTGTTTTACAAAGTACTTTCCTCACTACAACCCTATGACATAAGTAGTACAAAAAAATTATTTCAATTTTGCAGTTAAGGAAATAGATTCTGGAATGTAGAGTGACTTCTCCAAAGGTCATCAGTGATTAGCCAACTAAAGGACCAGGTTGGCTGTTTTCATTTCAATATTTTGCTTATTTGATGATTATCATGTCATTAAAAATGTAGTGATTGTTTTTTCTAAAAACAAATCACCTTAGTATAGAGTATCACTTAGCAAATGTTTAATGTGTAAATAACTTCAAATTATTAGGAGTCATCAACACATTTTTTGTTTTGGACATTGACTATTTTTATTTGTAGTGGATTTTATATTCAAAATCATTCCTCTAAGAAGAATTTGTTTAGGATCATCTTTGTAACTAGAACAATGTTGGGCACTGTGAGGAATACAAAAGAAAATCAAGTACCAATTTTCTTCCTTTCTACAAATGTACAGGCACAACTTTCCCTATCTTTAAAAGTAAAGAACTATAGATATGAAATATTGCATGCATGGGAGTTTTATTTACTTAATAATTTACTTAACTGTTTTTATTTGTTACCAGGAAAGGTCCAATGATGGTGGTCATTAGTGGTGGTGGAGCATGTCAGGAAATGAGGACTTGATTGTGATTTAAAAAACAAGCATATTAATAAAACCTTTAAATAATAAATTCACAGGGGCTATTATCCCCCACTCCAGACTTGTGATTTTTCTTCTGTATGATAGATTAAAACAGTCCTTAAATATTGTTAATTTTTATTGTTAAAAGTTTAGATGAAATGTGTAAATTTTTAAAAAGAAATTAAAAGAAAAATGCAGTTACCACATCTAAGACATGTCATTTTGTTTTTATAGTAAAAATCTAGAGGTACTGACAATTATAGATCACCAGACAGGTATCTCAATATTAATCATACACAGTTGTCAATACTACATTCTAATGAAATGAAATTAAGTGTATGAAATAGCTTTCTAAAAGTTAACTATCTTTTCTCTATTTCTCTAACATAACCTGCCCCCCCCCCCCCATTTGTGCCTTTACTTAATAAAACTCAGTGCATCTTTTCTTTCCTTTTACAGGTGGCTTTGGATATGCTAAATCCTCAAATTGCTTTGCCTATTGTATATCCAAATCTTAAGCAAGGTGGCATATGTGCAGTATATATAGCAAAGTGAGTATATAATATGATATTACATACATTTTAACTTCACTGAAACACCACACTGGAATAAAGTTGAGTTTTAATTTGTGGAAACAAACATTCAGTAAAACCCTATCATAAAGTACTATACTTATCTGCATATTGTTATGATTGCTAGTTAAACCACATTTTTTATATATATTCTTATATATGTCAGGTCTCTCTTCCATTAACATGGAAAGCTACAATGTAGATTGTCATGCTAACATCAGGATGTAAATGAGGTTCTTGCTTGCTCTCAAGATTCTTGCAGAATACAGTAACTTTTTTTCCAAATTGTTTTTATGCTTGACTTAATGCTAGTTTGGTTGTGGTTGGTAGTATAACAAATGCAATTTTTTAAATATGTAGTGGTCTTATTAAGATTTCAACATACATTTTGCTTTCCTCTGAAAGTATCACACAGGTAATCGAACTTTTAGAAGGTATACGGATCTGCAAACTTGCACTCTCATGTGAACAGATAAGAGAAGTTCTTCTTAGAGACTGGTTAGTATGCCCAGCAAAAAGGAAAGATGGCACTTTAGCCCAAAGAGTAGAGCTTAAAACTGGTACGGATTTAAAGTTACATCCTCAAAGGGATTTTGAAACTGAAGAAAGTGAGAATGTAAAAGAGAATGATTATGGTAAGCATGACTGTTTTGGTATGAAAATATTTTGCAGTAGTAAATGGATTCTGGATTTCCAAGTAGTCAGTGAATATCATTTGAGACATTTAACACTTACCTACTTTTAGGTACTGAAATATGGTATTTATTCACATGCAGTTAATTTAAAATCTCCTGCATACACAAAGCTCTTATTCTTCAGGGAGTGACTCCTAACTTTTCCTGCCTCTCAGTGACCTTTGTTGCTATTTGGAGGTATTGAGTTTCTTAGTGTATACAGTATTTTTAAATGATCTCTATAAGATTATAGAAGATTCTGTATATATTAATGTCTATAAAGTAAAGATCCTGATATTAGTAGTTTTGACAAGTTTATTTTTTAAGACAGCAGAGACCCAGAGATTAAAGTTAAATATGAGAAGTTAACTTACTCAGGGAAAATACTATATTAGCCAAATACAAAAAAAAGCATAACAAAGATGTTAAGTTATATTAATAGCTCTTAAATCAAAAGTTTTGAAGATTTCTGTGTAGTTTATAATATAATGAAAATAATAATGATATATGTATATGTTTGTTTGAATCCAGGTGAATCACTCTCTGGTTTTCCATATAGTTCAATTCCCTACATTGCGAGACCCTTTCATTGTCAAGCTAGTCATACAGGTAAGTAATATTCAGCAAATAATTATTATGCTAGATAAACTGGCTAGATAAATATATGCTAGATAAATTTTTAACCACATTTATAATTTAACATTTTAAACTCAGTTGTCCATGTAAATTGAATTTCATGTCATTTTAATGACATTGCTTTTTTCTCTTAAATTAGCTTTTCTTGTTAAATTGAGGAAGTTCAACCCAGAACATTAACCAAGTACTCCAGTTGACTGACTACAACTGATTTCAAGATTGCAAAGTACCAACATAAACTTAATATTGTAAATGATTACTTTTATAGATTTGTTTTATCTTTGTTATTACTTTGATTTACAAATCTTTATTACATACAAATTTTAAAATATAGCTAAATGAACAGGCAACTGTGCAACTGCTAAAAAACAAACCATATGTTACCTCATTTCAACACTTATCCTGAAATAACATTCATTTTGTATTTAATGATTCCAAGTAGGTTTAGTTGAGCCATTTCATTCTTCATTTCCTGTAAACCACTCCATAGATTTATCTTGCTTCATGCAACTAGTTTTCCTTCCCTTTTTTGATACATTGTCAGTGGCTGTTAAACATTAAAAAAAAATGTATAAAGACATGGGAAGTTAAGTTTTTTAATAGTAGACATTCAGATGGCTCTAAGCATATCTGGTAAAAACAAAAACCTTTGGGCTTCAGTGAATATAATTTATTCAGGCTAATAAAGATTCAAAACAATTATTCTCCCCAAATAAAAACATTTTGGTTAAGTCAAAAATCTTTTCAATAAACAGCAGCAGAAATATTCATGTTTCCTTTTGTCTCTTAAAGGTATAATATTGTTTTAATCATCTTGCCAAAATGTCAATTATATTGAGGTCTTATTAAAATGAAATCCTACTAAGTATAGGTTGTTACACTTTGGTGTTAAGTTTGGGAGATTTTCAAAGGTGTTACATAAAATAAATGCTTGGGCTGATAACAGTATTTACAAACAATAACAAGCTGGTGGTTGTCTTTATACAAAAGGATATATGTTAGGGTTATCGTGTGCTTAAAAAGTTCTGGTATGCCTTTATTTCTGCAGTATGTTGGTGGACCCTCTGCTCATGGACACAGATTAAAATTGTACGGGATAAGGATTGTTGGTGTGTTAGGCTGAAAAGATGGAGGATATACACATACTGATGAAATCAAAGATCTCTAACTAAATGAGATACAAGATAATTGCACATGTTTTAGAGCAGTTTTAGATTTAGTGTTCATATTGTTTGTACTATTTAGTCATCTATTTTTTGCATGGAGTACTTTGTGCATAAAGAGGGCTATGATCTATGTTAAGTAAGTCCTCAGGCCAAATCTTGGTATAATTTGGGAGAGATCAAATCTGGTCACACAAATATTGTGTAACCCTGAACAAGTCACTTAACCCCATTTGCCTCAGTTTCCTCATCTGTAAAATGATCTGGAGAGGGAAACAGCAAACCACTGTAGAATCTTTGCCAAGAAAACCTCAAATGCAGTCATGAAGTGTTGGGCATGACTAAAAGGACTGAACAACAACAAAATTCGGGAGGCTCTTTTCTCAAGCTTTTCAGGGTATAGAAAAATATACAGCATACTAAGTCTGTAACTTCCATCTCTACCTCTTCTTGTTCAGCTCTTCTTCACTGACTGCCTTATTCACTATCTGTCTTTTGAGATCCAGGTGCCCTTCTTGAAAATCATAGTGAGCAAAAGGTTGCTTTAGCATTCTTATTTTCAGTATCAATCCTATGTGCTAATAGCTCTTTAATCCCATAGAAAATACTCTAAGAAAAAAACAAAGATTTGTTCTACCTCCCCTACCTCCAAAACAAATACATTTAGGAAAGCATATAAAAATTTATTAAAACTATCTAAATTTGTACATATTTTCACATAGTTATTGTTTGTACCCAAAGTACTATATTTTCATTTAAAACATTACTAGATTTGTTTGCACAACTTTTACACAATGATTTTATTAATATTCATATTAGCCTCACTGTTATAAAGAGAGATTGGTTAAGAGCTTCATGAAACAGAAAAATATTTTAAGAAGTTAAGTTTAGAAAAGCTAAGTGGGGCAGGTAGGTGTCGCAGTGAATGGCACATCAGCCCTGGAGTCAAGAGGACCTGAGTTCAAACTTGGTCTCAGACACTTAACACAAAACTAACCATTTGATCTTGGGCAAGTCACTTAACCCCAATTGCCCTACCTTCCCTCTCAAAAAAAAAAAAAGCAAAGTTAAGTAATTTGCTCATGTTCACACCTGGTTAAGTGTAAGAGGCAGGATTTGAATCCAGGTTTCTCCTGACACTGAGATGGCTCAGTTATAATTAACTATACTATTAATGTAAAGCAAAACTTATTCTAGTTATTTATGCTACTTATGTTATTTTATACAATCTTTGATTTGTTATATCTCTTATGCACTGTTGAGGAATAGAGTTCTACATAAGTGAATTTATCAGGTAACTAAGGCTTACCCTTTTAACATACAAGCATTAAAAAAATAAATCTCCCTGTCTAGGAATGGCACCAATTATTTCTCTATTCCCTTCCTCTTACACCATAGTTCCCTACCAGATTGAGCCAATCGCTATTGTTTGCCCCTATTATAAATTACTTCAAACTGCTATACATCATTGAGGTTTTTTTTCTGTCTTTGTACAATTTTTCCTATTTTTTCCCCCAGTCATCAACTGTCACTCGCATCTGTCAGGATAGGTGCTTTAGCTGTAGCAAATTTTTTCTCCATATTTCCTTCTTTCATAATTTGTTTTTTTATGTCCTGTGGGCGAGGATATGGGGTGACTAAATATCAGTATTTCTGAAATAAGCATAAAGAGGCTTATTGAGGTCCAAAGGGGTAAAGTATCTGAGCTTTAGTGCACAGGCTTTGTGACTTCTAGTTTTGCTACTAAGAAGCCTTTTTTTTGGACTATTCCTTCTGAATTCTTAGCTACATTCTAGAATTTTAGAGTTTTTGTTAATACTTGTTTGAACCAAGATGAGCTACTGGAAAAGGATAAAAATAAATTCAAAGGAAACTAATGTAATAAAATGAATAGTGGAAACAATCTTCAATGGGACAAGTGATCTAAGAAATTTAAGGAAATGCCCTCTTTTTTTTTTTTTTAGGGGGAAGGCAAGGCAGTTGGGGTTAAGTGACTTACCCAAAGTCACACAGATAAGTAAGTGTGTCAAGTGTCTGAAGCCATATTTGAACTCAGGTCCTCCTGACTCCAGGGCCAGTGCTCTATTCATTGCACCACCTAGCTGCCCTTCTTAGAATAGAAATGCCTTTCTTAAAAGTGATCTCAATTTCTATCAGATTTCAAAACGCCTAACACTAAAGACAGAAACAAAAAAGTACAACTAGTGTGCAACAAGTATTTCAATTAAGACTTTTCAGTAACAAAAATATTTGCATAAAAAATCTGCAAAAGCTTTAGGTGGTAGCTATAATTATATTAAAAATGCAATGGCTTTTCAAAGAACCATTTCAATGGTAAGACAGTATGATGCAGATAAAAGTGCTATCAGTGGAAATTGGAAGACTTAAGCTCTCATTCTTATACTACTAGTAACTAGAATGTGGCCATGGGCAAGTAGTTTCACCACTCTGGGAATCAGTGTCATCTTCTTAAGTGAGGAAGTTGAATTCTAAAGTTAAAATAATAGTTTTGTCTCAGGGATATCTTAACAATATATTAAACTCCAAACATAAGTCTATGTAATTTAATAGAAGCACAAAACTGGAAGGGTCTTCAAGAGATAAGTTCCTTTTATCTTCTTTTCTCAGATTGGCTAAATACTTGCAAGAAAGAATATAAAATACAAAATATTATAACTGTTAATGCTAGTGAAATCTAAGTTTTGCACCGTATTTCATCAAATGGCTAGAAATAGAAGTTGGCATATGTAAAAGAAATATACTATAATTTTATAAAAGAAATTTGGATGAAATTGGTAATACAATTGACTCAATTTCCTGTTCATATGGATTACTTTCAAATTAATTCAGGACTACTTTTCCATCAACAAATAAACCATTACAACTTTATTTATTCCCTCTTCTAACACACTGTCAGGTCATATTTAGTACCACTTTTCAAGAATGTAAAGTTTCTACTGTGGATGGTAATGGGAGGGAAATGAAGACAATTCAAGAAATTTTATGCATAATTCCAGAAGACTTGGGGAGATTCACATCTTCTGGTTTTTCGTGTTTCAATTTGTTAATTCCAATAATTGGTAAAGAAAGCTACATGAGTCAGAAAGATAAGAGTTTGAGTCCAAGATTGACAAATTTTAATAAATAAAGGTTGACACTGCCAGTTTGTTGCCTTTCTAGCAACCAAAACAGAAAAACAACCCTCGCCTCTTTTAGTAATCATCTACTCAGAATGTTTTGATATTTATTTTTTTTCTTTGTCTGCAACTATTATGCCCTTTGGAAATGCCATTTTGTATTCCAAAGGGAAAAATGGTGCTCAATAAATAAAAGTTTTAACTGAACTAAATGATCTATATCTTTAAATCTTACCTTGGGAGTAACAATAAGATTGGGGTGGTTCAAGTGGTAAGTCCACTGAGAATGAATTGTATGATTCCTGAGATGAGTATTTCTCCATCATTTCTAATGTGCCACTGGATGAAGATGAAGAGGATGAAGACAATCCCAGTCCTACAAATCTTCCTTTTTTACCACAAAGTGAACAATCTACTGGTGTGGCACTTGGTCCTCGGGGCAAATGAATTTCATCTCTGTTGTAGTTTCTGACAGCCCCACTATGGTGCATAGACCGTTCTCGCTGCCATATATAGTGTGTTGGAGCAATAGCCATAACCTATAATGGAAAACTTGCATTTAGAATTTTACTAAGTTTTGAAAATTAATTACTATAAAATTATAATTTGAATACATCTCATTTTATTACTTATAAGTTGCTATCTTCTTAAGGCATTACTTGCCATCTAATAGAATTGGGTCACTGTCACTTATATCCACTATTAAGTTATACATGGGAAGTCCACCTAAAATGCTAGGGGCCTTCCTCTAAATCTAATGTCTTCACATGGATACCAGGGCTATTTGTCAGTCATTCTTAACTTTCACTACATAACTAGCCTTACAATCATAAATTTCTGATGATACTCAAGAGATGGAATGGCATATAGGATCCAGAATAGGAACATAGCTATAATACCTAACAGTTAATGTGACAATGGCCAAAAAAAATGGGCTAATTTCTAAAGCACATACAAACTGTTTACCACATGAAAAGATGTCCCAGAGCCCTGACAGACAGTTCAAATCAAGACTACTATAAGTTACCACCGTAGAGCCACCAGAATGGTAAAAATAGCAAAACACCATCAAATTTAACATTGATTGAACTGCAGGAAAACAGGCACTATAATATATTTTTGGTGGAATTATTCTGGTATAAATAGCAATATTACAATAAGACTTTAAAAAAACTGATCCTTCCTTGACCCAAAAAGTCTATTGCTAGGACTATATATCCAAAATATATTATGAAAAAAGAAAATGAGAACTTATCTTTATGAAATACTCACAGCTGCTTTATTTGTATTAAGGAAAACTATGTCCAATGATTAAAGAATGATTAAAAAATGACATGCTAATAGAAAAGTAAGGTGGCTCCAATACATCCTCCACACAGATAAACAAAAAAAGCTTCCTAAGGAATAGGACATTCCTAAACTTGAAAATATTTAGTGACTCCTTACTCATTTTAGGAAAAACACAAAAGTCACCCTGAGATTTAAAGCCTTCCATAATCCCCATTTCTAGCCCAAAAGATATAACAACTGTCCCCTCAACTCTTGCCTATTTTCACCCCAAACTATCTCCCATGTCTGAAATACTCCTCCCACTTTACTTTGGCCTCTAAGGATTTCACCTTTCCTTCAAGGGTGAGTTTTTCCACCAATACTTTGGACTAATGTGCTTTCCCTTCTCAAAATACTTTGCTTTTTGCCCATCTATACATGTCATATTCCCCAAAAGAATTTAATACATTTGAAGGCAAGGCCTGTTTCCCTTTTGTGCATAGCATAATGCTTGTCACATATTAAGTACTTATTAAAAATGTTTACTGGAATGGGTTACATAAATATGAAGTATTCATGTAAACATAAAACATGGGAAGTGATACAAAGTAAGATCAGCAGAATCAGAAGTGTATATATATTGACAACAAAGACCTATACGTGGGGCAAGACAATGTAATAAAAATAACATTACTACCTAGATCAATTACTTATTCAGTGCTACCCCAATCAATCTACCAAAGGATTACTTTATAGAGCTAGAAAACACAAAATTCATTTAGAAAAACAAAAAGTTAATTATCTCAAAGGAAAAATTGAAAAAAAAATGAAAAAAATGAAAAAATGTGGGAAAGGGGTCCAGGAATATCAGATTTCAATTTCTAGTACAAAGTAGTAATCATCAAAAAAATTGGTATTGGTTAAGAAATAGTGAAGTTAGTCAGTAGAACAGACTAAGTACATAATCTATAGATGCAGAAGAAAACAGCAGCTAGTGTCTGAAAAATCCAAAGATCCCAGCAATTGGGCAAAAACTCACTATTCAACAGAAATTGTTGGGAAAACTGGAAAGAAGACTAGAAAAAATTAGGTATAGAGCAACATTCACACCATATAACAAGATAAGCTCCAAATAACTATATGACTTAGACATAAGGAGTGAAATCATAAACAATTAGAAAAAGATGGAATAAATTACCCTGTTAGCCAGGGAATGAGTTCGTGACTAAACAAAAAAGAGAGGTTCACAAGAGTAAAATGGGCAATTTTGATTACATAAAATTAAAATGTTTTGCCCAAACAAAACCAATGCAGCTAAAATTAGAAAAAAAGGGTAAATAGAAAAACATCGCTACACCAAGGTTGCCTGTTAAAGAGTTCAATTCTAAGATCTATAGGAGCTGATTCAAATTTATAAAAATAAAATCCAGTTTCCAATTGATAAATGATCAAAGGATAAATGGGTAATTTTCAGAGGAAGAAATTAATGCTATCATAGCCATATGAAAAAACAATCCAGTTCATCAATAGAGAATGCAAATTAAAATATCTTTGAGGTCTTACTTTATACCCATCAGACTGGCAAAGATGACAAAAGGAAAATGACAAATGCTGTTGGAAAACAAGTGTGTTGATGCACTGTTGGTAGAGCTGTGGTTTGGTCCAGCCAGCCAGTTTGTAACTCCACCCCAAAAGCTATTAAATTGCATACAATCTTTGAACCAGCAGTACCACTATTAGAGAGCAAAGAAAGATAAAAAGAACCCATATGTACAAAATCATTTAGTTGCTGTTTGTGTGGTGGCAAAGAATTGAAGGGGTGTCCATCAACTGGGGAATGGCTGAATGAGTTATGGTATATGAATGTGATGGAATGTTATTGTGCTATAAGAAAAGATAAAGGGATAGTTTTAGAGAAATCTGAGAAGATTCATTATGAACTGATGCAGTCAAGTATACAGAACCAGAACAGTTTATATATTTACAACAAAAATTTAACAACTTTGAAATATTAAGGAATTCTAACAAATACAATAACCAGTCATGATTAAACAAAGACTGGTGAAAACATGTTGTCTGGGGCAGTGAGGTGGTGCAGTGGATAAAGCACCAGCCCTGGAATCAGGAGGACCACAATTTATATCTGGCCTCAGACACTAACTGTGTAACTCTGGGTAAGTCACGTAATCCCGATTGCCTTCAAAAAACAAAAACAAACAAACAAACAAACAAACAAAACCCCATGTTATCCACCTCTTAATAGATAGACCCAAAGAGTCTATCGAGACAATCTTTTTGGGGGGGGGAAGTGGGAATGAATGCAGAAGATAGCCAATTCAGGATTTTTTTTTTTTTGCTTGACTACACATGTTTGTAATGGGTTTTATTTTCCTGGGTTGGATGGGGGAGTTGGGGAGGAGAACTGGATTTTCATCAAGAAAATCTAATTTAAAGCGAAAATATGGATTTTTATAATTTGTTCGTATAGTGACCACATTTCCTCCATATCCCTCTCAGAAAACAATCTTTCATACCAAAGAATTTTTTAAAAGAGAAAAATAAATTCAGAAAAAATTAAAACAGACATTATAGGCAATGTTCCACATCAGTGGACTCTCCCACCTCTACAAAGGAGTGGATGAAGGAAGGTGGTGGTATCTTCTCATATCTCTTTTTTGGGTCTAAGTTTGGTGTTTATAATTTTGCAACATTCAGTTTCATTTGTGTATGGTGTTTTCCTCCTATTTACACTGTTGTAGCCATGGTGTAAGCTGTTTTCCTGGCTCTCCTTACTTCACTTTGTATCAGCTCATATAAATCTTTCCATGCTTCTTTGTATAAATCACTTTTGTTATTTTAAAAGGCAAATGATATTCCATTAATCCATATACTGCAATTTATCTATTTCCTAATCACTGGGCATCTATTTTGTGTCTAGTTCTTTGCAACCACAAAAAATACTGTAAATATCTTGGTGTATATGGATCCATTCCTTTTATTAATGACTTCCATGGAGTATATATGTAGCAATTCTATTTTGTTAAATACTAAGGGTTTTATTCTACATGTTTATTTGATCAGTTCTCCTTCCTTATGGCTATTAAGTATATAATAAATGGTAAAAGGTCTTCACATAAAGTTTTCTTAAAGTATAGCATTCTAGTATGAGCAAGAGAAACCAAATACTGGTACTTAATGATCACCTCCCATGTGCAGAGCAATACTTTAGGTCAGAGGTGTTAAATTCCCAAAGTGAAGTCCTAACCAGATTAAAATATAATTAGAAAATGCTTAACAAAACAAATTAAAATACAGTACAACATAATGTTAGTTTGTTGTTTCCTAAGTTAAGTTGTGGCCTGCAGGGATGCATTCCTATTTAAGTTTGATACTATTGTGATAGGTGATATGGTAGATATAAATGAGAAAATTAAAACTGATCCTGTATAATTTTCTTATTGATCCTTTTTTTAAGTAATTCAATTTGTCCTGAAATTGCTTTTGTCTTATAATTGCTTGAGTCATGGCTCTTTGTCTCTGAACTTAGTTCAGAGTTCAGCTGACCTGTAATGGGTCAAATTTAAAAATCTATCTACTTTGTCTCATGGAATTTTGCTAAATTTGGGAAATGTGTGTGAACAGAGTCAGACCTAATATCTTTATTCAACCAAGCTTTTCTTCAAGGATGTCTAATTTGCATGTCCAAAAAGTCTGGGCTCCTATATGATCACCTGGACTTAAACAATAAGCACTTCTTGGTCTCATTAGGAAGAAGGGGAGGGGTTATTACTAGTCCCCATTACTAAACTTCCAACCAATCATGTTGCCCTTGATTTCATGATGTCATCTACTCTCTTCTGTTCTTTGTTCTCCCTAAAACCCTATATAAGGGAAACTGTCCTCACTGATCCATCTATTGAAAGGTAGCATGCCTCTGCTAATAAATGCTATCTTGTGTGGAGATCTGCCTCAGTTTTACCCTTTTGTTAAAATTCAAACATGACACAAATAAATGTAAAACACTATGCTAGCTCTTGAGGAGGTCACACTCTAATTAATCATTAAGAAACAATATAACAATAAGCAACCTAATTAAATTTTTGGTCATGCCAAATTGGGGTCAACCATAGAAACTGGAGAACCTTATATATTACATGCACTGAGGTGACTCCAAACTCCCACTGATTGAGTCAGAATTTAAGGTTAGCCTTAGGAAGTTTGGAGAGAGAGAGAGAGTGTTTGTGTGTTTGTGTGTGTGTGTGTGTGTGATCTAATGCTATAGCTTGTGAATCCCAATCATCGTTTAGAAAAGGTTATTTATTAAGATGGTAAAGTTAGTACAACCCCCCCCCCCAAATGTCTGAAACAATGACCCACAAATACAGTCTAAGGGTAAGTAGGCTCAAGCTCGGAGAGCACATGTAACAAAGTGGAAACAGCTCCTAGAAGTCCTTATGCTGGAGTATTCAAGAAATTTCCCTTGGTATGTATAGTGTTCTGCTGGGCTATTTGTAGTCTCTCTGTCTAGTCTATCCTTGGCTCCTAATCTAAATACTGTAGTTAGTTGTTCCAAAGACAGAGCTAGGATGCTGATAAAAGACAGAAGTCTTATGTACCTCTGAAGGTCACAAGGTCTTTCTCTGGTCAAAGGCAGATAGAAGGACTGAGATCCAGGGCTTTGCTTTCTTCCTCCCCTCCCTAGGCCCAAGTCAATTCCTTCTCAGGGGTTTAGCTGGAAGGCCCTCTCCTCTGCTTGCTTAAATATACCAGGTTCTGAACTAGTTCCCTGATTTTATATAGACCCTATAGAGAATTAGTCTTCTCAACTAATCCAGACATGCTTCCTATGCAAACCACTCCAGCTGATCAAGGACTTTTTTGCACATAAAGTCTATGATTGAATGGGACTTATTCTGAGCTGGTTAAAGTATCATAAGCAACATTTTAGCACTTATTTCAGGTGGAATAAGATATTTTAACTTCAATCAATCCTGACCCTTACACTTCAAAGACTGAATTAGGACTCAAAGCAACCTAGTATACCAAGAAAATAGTTAAAAAACAATAATGCAAACAAATAAAAACAAATAAATTCAAAATGACTGATATGCAGGAAATAAAGAACAAAAAAAATGCAAGCTGTGCAAATTCCAGGATATCTACATAAAGTCTGCTACAAGCCAACGAGAAACAAAGTGATACTACATGTAGCAGGAATAAGTCCAATTCTATTTTGTTTGGGTTTTGTTTTTTTTTTTTTGCTTTTTGGAGGGCAATTGGGGTTAAGTAACTTGCCCAAGGTCACACGGCTAGGTTTTTGTTTGTGTGTGTATTAAGTCCGAACTCAGGTCCTTCTGACTCCAGGGCCGACGTTCTACTCACTGCGCCACCTAGCTGCCCCTCAATTCTATTTTATAACATAATTATATATAATATATATGTATGTATTCAAAGTAACTGGAACTATGGTATAAAAGAACACAAAGTTCCATTATGTTCAATAACGGTTCATATTTTCACAGATTTAGAGCTAAAAGGGACCTTAAAAATCATCTGATCAAACTCTTTCATTTTACATATGAAGGTATTTAGACCCAGTTAAATAAAATGATTTGTTCAAGGTTATATAGGTATTAAATGAACTAGAACCCAAGCTCTCTGACATCTCTACTGTATCATGCTCCTTGTGATAAAGTCCTTCTCTCCAAAAAAGGATGAAAAAAGAGCTATAAAGTAGAATGTAACTAATGTTGGAAGCAGCCTCTCTCTTAGTAGGTATATTTTTTAGTAGGTAGCGATTTTTTTCCCTTGCAGTTTCATACCTGTAGGCATCACAGAAGTTCTTGAATATCATAAAAGACAACTGTCAGTCAAACAGTTTTGAGCTCTAGCAGGACTTTTTACAAATTCAGTACTCTATACCTCTTTCAAAGAAGATTCTCCTTCATTTTCTTGGGGTTCAAGCTGTCAGAATGCACTTGGTAAATTTTGGTTCTTTTTGGCAATAACAAGAGAAGATGTTGAGAAGGCAGTGGCCCTGAGCTGCTGGCTAAGAGGTGCAGACAACTCACTATTGGCCACACAAGGAAACAGAAAGACCTTTTCGTCCTTTCTCTCATGTAACTTTGAAACTGGGGTGCTAATAGCACTTCCATAAAAAAGCCTTTGGATCCATTGTTTTTTTTAAAACAATATTTTATTTCCCTCCCAGTTACACTTAAAAACAATTTTTTAACATTCATTGTTTTTTTCTTCAAGTTTTGAGTTCCAAATTCTATCCCTCCCTACCTTGCTTCCTCCTATCTGAAAGGATAAGTAGTTGATATAGATTACTTGCATATTATCATGTAAAACATTTCCATATTAGTCATTTTGTGCAAAAAGGCAGAGAGAGAAAGACAGGAAGGAAGGAAAGAGAGAAAGAAAAAGAAAAGAAGGAAGAAAAATAAAGGAAGGAAAAGAAAGAAAGAAAAAATAATAGGCGTCAGTCTGTATTCAGACAACATCAATTCGTTCTCTGGCGGCAGATAACATTTTCCATTATGAATCCTTTGGGATTGTCTTGGATTATAGTACTGCTGAGAATAGCCAAGTCATTCACAGTTCTTCACCATATAATATTGCTGTTACTGTATATAATGTTTTCCTGGTTCTGCTTATTTCACTTTGTACTTTGGCTCCATTTTAAAAACACTACATCATAGGATTAAAGATTTAAAGCTGGATGGGACCTTAGAACTTATCTCATCTAAACCCTTCACTTTACAAATGAGGAAACTGAGGTTCAGAGAGGCCAAATGGCTTGTCTAAAGTCATATAAGTAGGAACAGAGTTAGAAATTGAACCTGGATCTTCTGACTCCAAATCCAGTACTTTTTTCATTGTTTAGTTGAAAATTCAAACCTTGGCAGAAGCAGTAAGGACTCTACCACTTTAGGGATTTTAAAAACAAGCTATATTTGAGTCTTTGAAACATTAAATGCAATCTAATTTAAATGACAAATAAGCGAGTTTTTATTTGATTCAAATTGAGGAGACTGCAAAAAAAAAGTCTGCCAAAGAGCTAAGAGAGTTCATGAATGGGAATATCTTTTTTCCTAGATTTTAGACTCTTAACTCTATGGGGATGTAAGGGTAGGAGGCAGTAGGAAAGCACAGAGACTGGACAGTTAGTAATACCCACACATGGACAGAGTGACTAAGGTCTGGTAGGTCTTGCTAGTACAATCAATCCTTAACATCTACACATTTAACTTTCATGAGTTCAGGTATTTGCAAGACTTTATTAATAACCTAATTTTCACTTTGGAGCTGGCAACCATATACATTTGAGGCTATAGACAGTAGAGAAAAAAAATGAGAGGTATGATACATACAAGTTTATGGAGTGGCTGGTATTCTATTAGGCATTTCACTGGTCTTATTCATCCTACTGTTATAAAGAGCTCCCCATGTATTATCAGCCTTTAAAACTCAAGTTTTATATGTTGCAATTATGCCCTCAAAGCCTAGTGCAAATCCTTTGGACTATAAGGTGATGTCAAAACCTTACCAGTCTCATATCTTCTGACAGTAGCAACTAAAGTCCTAGCAATCTCTCCCTTCATTTTCAGAGGGTGGTCAAAGTAAAGAGGTTCACAGAAGTAGATCAATATTGCACAATGCCCTCACACTGCCATCTGACACATTGGAAAGTAAGATTCAGGGTAAAAAGCATTTTATTTGCTATACAGTATTTATGGTACAGTAGTATAAAAAGTGAATGTTGTCTGAAATCAATTTTTTTTTTCTTGAAATGTTAGCACAAAAGGTCACAAAATTCTAGGGAATTATTGAGGAAAAATGTTTTGCATATTACTGATTTTATTTTTTGTACTACATTTTATGGGTTATTTCATGGTTACTATGCTAGTAAGAGTGCATATTCTCCGAATTAGTGTTTTGTTATAAAGAACTGTATGCAGAAAAGCATATTTCCAGCAATCTCTAGCAAAAGATTAGAGTTTTTGATGGTTGTAAGAGCCTAAACTCCTATTTCCCATAGTTTCAAGTTATCCCATATCCCATAGTTCCCAAGTTATCAACCTTCCCATTTCTGACTCATGCACCATTTTCTAGGAATGTTACCCTCACAACCGTTGAGGATTGACTGTACATGCACAGTAGCTTGAACTGGCAGATGAGCTTAAGAGTACCATCTGGTGGCTTCCACAAAGGGAATAGCTACTCTGTATATAGATATGTTGCTTTAAAAGCATATTAAGAACATATAAATAGGGAGGATAGACATATTAATATTGGTTTTTGAATCATTAATAGGAATATCTTTACCACTAGATGATTCTGTAATGCAAATTAGGGTTGCTAAAAAGTCACTAAACAAATACATAGCCTTTGATCTAGTGACTCCTCTCCTCTCCTCTCCCCTTACCTGTGCTCTGCCCAAAGGAAGGTAAATTTTGGTGGGCAAAAGCTACCTACTTAACTTGGGGTTTACTGGCTAGATTTCTTTCTCAAAGATCAAGTCTTAAACTCAATTCACTCTGGATTTCACGGATTGGACAATAGGTCCCTGCCTCAGCACCACTTACTGGTTATTTTAGGGTTGGATCAGAGTGAATGTAAATAGTAATTGTTTCTCTTTTGGCCAGCAACCCTAAGGGTCTTTCTTTCCCAGTTTTATTTATTTATTTTTTAATTAAAGGGGCCATCCCTTTCGCTTCACTCAAAGTGAGAATCTGGAAAGATCTTAGTTTAAAAGGGCCAAGGTCTCCCACTGCATCCTGGGCCAAAACCAGTCGTCTTGATCAATATCTGGGCATTGGACTCAGATGGCTCTAGAGGAGAAAGTGAGGCTGGTGACTCTTCACAGCCTTCTCTCATTCTAATCAAAGTCAATTTCAAGTCATGTCATCTCTCTGATGTTATGGTGCTCTTTGAGAACAAAGGACAAAATGACAATCACTATTAAGCCTATACAATGAAGAAACTAAAGAAGGGAAAGGACCCATATGATCAAATATATTGATAGTTGCACCTTCTGTTACAGCAAAGAACTGGGAATAAAATGGGTACCCCCCCCCCAATAAGACAGTTTAAAAAACTGTGGTATGTGGGGCGGCTAGATGGCGCAGTGAATAGAGCGCCGGCCCTGGAATCAGAAGGACCTGAGTTCTGAGCCGGCCTCCGACACTTAATCCGCACAAACAAAAACCTAGCCGTGTAACCTTGGGCAAGTTACTTAACCCCAATTGCCCTAAAGGGGCAGCTAGGTGGCGCAGTGAGTAAGAGTGCCGGCCTCGGAGTTGGGATGACCCGAGATCAGATCCGGCCTCAGAAAATGAGCACCCACGCATAAATAATGACTAGCCGTGTAACCTTGAGCAAGTTACTTAACCCCAATTGCTTATAAAAAAAAAAAAACTGTGGTATGTGAATGCAATGGAATATTATTGCACTAATAATAAACATGATAAATTCAGAGAAACCTAGGAAAATTTGTATGAATGAATGGAGAATTAATTAAGAAGAACCAGGAAGACAAATTTCATGACCAGAACTATGTAAAGTAAACAGGGGTTTGAAAAGTGACTGATCTCTTGAGATTTTCAGTTAAGAAGCATTACTTCACAGCCCTGAATGTGATTTAGGACTATCATGATCTTTCAGTGAGTTTCCCATGAATGCAAGAGGAAGTGGTCTATTTAGAAGAAAAGTCTGTTATAGAACATACAATGGAAAGTCAGATGAGGATAGATGTGTTTAAGGGTAAAGATGAAGTGGACAGGATTGAGAGAGGAGGGAACAGAAATAAAAGGAAAGGGATTTCCACCTAGCCAGATAATGATTCTGAACCACAGGGAATGAAAATATATAGGAATCTGATTACTGGGGATATAAAGAAAAAATAATCATATATATTTTGAACAGCTGAGAAAGGGATATAGAAAGAAAAAATATTATTTAAAGTTATTTTGGTGGAAACTGAGGAACACAGAAATCTGAAATACTTCTGCTTAAAACACGTTGTAACATAGAATTGTAGAATCTCAGAATTGGAAGGAAATTTAGTGGTCATTTATTCTATTCCATACCTGAATAGGATTCTTTATAGACATTTCCAACAAATGGTCATACTTACAGACCTTCAGTAATGAGAACTCAATGTATTCATTCATCTTTAAAGAACAGACATATGACTAAGTAGTGATTGATACTATCTCAATAACAAACTACTAATATTGCTATTAATGAGTTTATTTGAGCACCACTATGTATCCTTTGATATTCTTTCCCCTTATCTAACTTGCATTTTGCATGATGGATCTTGGATTCTAGATTTAAGTATTCAACATTCCAAATTCTCCTAATTGCCTTCTGAAAAAGGTTCAAATTCCTCAGTTTATTATCTGTAAAGATTCCATTCTTGTTTATCTTTTTTTTCTAGCCTTTTCTTTTTCTATGCTTTTTTTTGGAGGGGGGAAGACAAGGCAATTGGGGTTAAGTGACTTGCCCAAGGTCACATGGCTAGTAAGCGTGTCAAGTGTCTGAGACTGGATTTGAACTCAGGTCCTCCTGACTCCAGGGCAGGTGTTCCATTCATTGAGCCACCTAGAGGCCCCTATTCTTGTTAAATTTTTTTTTTCTGATTTTTGGAGGGCAATTGGGGTTAAGTAATTTGCCCAAGGTCACACGGCTAGGTTTTTTCGTTTGGGTGTGGGTTAAGTGTGTGAGGCCGGATCCTAACTCAGGTCCTTCTGACTCCAGGGCCGATGCTCTACTCACTGCGCCACCTAGCCACCCCGCTAATTTTTTTTTTTTTTAAATATCAAACATGTTCGAGTTCTCTTATCACTAGAAGTCTTTTAAACATGACCACTTGTTGGGGATATTGCAGAGGGGCCTTCTACGTATGAGACAGACTAAATTACCACTGAAGTTTTTTCTAACTCTGAGATTCTTTGTTGCAAAATATTTTAAAAGCAAAAATGCTACAGATAGATTTTAACATCCTATCATCTCCCCAAAATAAGTTTCTACAAAATTCTTTCTGTTCTTACTGGAAATAAGGTGAATCGTAATTCTACTTAATTGGTTCAGAAAAAATCCTTTTTAGTGAATCACTTCTTTTCTTCTTTTTGGTTAAGGGAACTATGATTTTATCTATGTGAGAAATTTTCCCCATAGATACACATCGGTAACTTATAGCTTCAAAGAGTTGTCTGGAAATATGTTAAGGTTAAGTGATTTTTCCATGATCACAGAACTAGTATCAGGTAAAACATGAATTCATCTCTTCTTGACTCCAAGGTCTGATTTCTATCTACCATGTCATATTATCTTTTAGAAATATATAGGAACTGAAAATAGAGTTTTAGATAAAAGAAGGATTGAACAGAGCTTTTGTCCAGACCAACTACAATCTCACAAAAATACTTAAGTCCCCCATGAATTATTTAAATTTACCTCATAAAATATAATAAAACCAAATCACTGTTTTTCCTGATCAATTAATTTATATTCCAATTTCTGTGATCTTCCCTTGCTCTTGAGTCCATTGTATTTATTTATTACTTCGTTTAATGATTTTTTCCTTTCTTCTGGCAATTTATTATATGATTTCCTTGCTGTTATAGCACTTAAAATTTAACTGTCATGTACCCAAGAATATCCAATCTTGGGTTCTTCATTTTCAAAGTTCTGTGATTTCTATTTGCGTTGCTCTATTTTTCCTCCCCAAATTTAATTTAATTTTTTTTGGTAACTAATAAGCATTTATACTCTTTCTTCTACTTTTTCCCACAAATGAAAAATAAAAAAAGCTTGTAACAAAAATGCATATTCAAATAAAAAATTCTCACATTGATTATGACCCCAAATATTTCTCATTCTCTATTTTAAGTTTCTCACTTCTCTGGCAGGAGGTAGGTATTATGCTTCATCTTCAATCTCTTGGTTTGTCTGTGAGCTGGACAGTTTTAAAGTTGTTTGTTTTAAAAAATACTGTTATTATATAAATACTCTCTTAGTTCTTCATATTTCTAAACTAGTTCATATAATTGTCTTTTCAGTTTGCCCTGAAACTGAAAAATTTTGTCATTTTTTTTTTTTTTTGCTTTTTGGAGGGCAATTGGGGTTAAGTAACTTGCGCAAGGTCACATGGCTAGGTTTTTTTTTTTGTTTGTGTGTGCGCTAAGTGTCGGAGGTTGGATCCAAACTCAGGTCTTTCTAACTCCAGGGCCGACACTATACTCACTGCACCACCTAGCCGCCCCCAATTTTGTCATTTCTTATGGTACAATATTCTATTACATTCACATGCCATAATTTGCTTAGTCATTCCCTCAGAGGTGAGCACCTCTTCATTTCAAGTTTTAAATCTGAAAAATTTTCTGGTGGTTATTGGTGTGTGTGTGTGTGTGTGAATTCTTAGAAGTTTGCTTTAAGGATTTCCTCAAATACATTACCCAAATTCTTCTGTTTTTCTAGGTTTGGGGGCATGTAGGTAATTCCTGGGATTGCTACATCAAGATATTGTTTCTAGATCTGTTACGTAGTTTTACATTTTCCAATAATATTGATAATTCAGTGATTTTTTTTGAGATGTTCTGCATTCTGTGCTATTTTACTGCCCACTGCAGTAAACTGGCAGATCGTTGCTACTATGGATTAAACATTTTTTTCTATTCTCTTTTCCTCGTTGGTTATTTTTTTCATTCTTTTAAAAATTTTTCACTTATGTTCATTAGATGACTATTTCCTTTTTTTTTTAATCTCTTATTTGGTCTTGTAATTTTCTTAGCATGGTCAATTCTTGTGTAATTTTTTTCAACTTGTCATTTATGCTTTTGAGTACATCTCCCAAGATACCTACATTCTTTTTCCATTTTTGTTGCTTCTCATACTTCAACAGTTTCAATTGCTCTATATACAATAATCTTCTTGCTAATTTTTATTTATAGTTAATTTTTATTTTCTTGTGCAGGTGTATGTGTGTTTTATCATTTATCTTCTCTTTGATGTTTCTCTTTGAGTTTTGCTTATTTGTTTGGTTTGGTTTTCTTGTGGGATTTGAGAGAATCCTGGTTCCCTTTAATTCTCAACTGATATTTTGGATCTGTTTCTTTGGTCAATTAACTTCAGTAGGTTTTGATGCTACATTATACAAGTGCATCAACCTAGATTATTCTGCAAGGATATTTTTTCACAGGTATGATTTGAATAGATTGTTTGGATATACTCAAAGTTTGTCTTAGGAACCCAAAGGGAGGGGAAAAAACCTTAAAAATTTACCTTTTAGTTTTCAGTGTTGATTGCTTTATTTTATTAGTAGCTAATGTTATAGTACCTATGGTCATCCTGAATAAACTAGTTTGTTTTTTCAGTGTCTAAACAAACTCCAGACAACTTAATTTGTATTTCACAGTGAGAATGTCTGCATACTTGAAATTTCACAAACATTTTATTTAATAGAAATTACTACTATCCCATGTTATTGTCATCACTCTCAAGCAAATATGTAGTCAATGGCAATATCATGTGGTATGTTTCCCCCATGTTTGGTGCTTTTTAGATCTGGGAAAAAGTAAAGATAAAAAAAAGGAATTGGACTAGATGAACTCTCAGGAGCTCCCCTCAAGTTCTAAACACATGATCCTATACTGTTTATAGGAGTAGGTGATGTAAGAAACCAAAAACTGTCCATTTTTAAGATTAAAATATCAAGTATAAAAACGGTACCTTTTAAAATACCAGTTGTATAAAAGGCAATAGCTAAAGCTAACAGCCTATTCTTATGTTAAGTATAATCATTTTATGAAGGAAATACAAAAATGAAAATGCAATAATTTAATATATGTTACATATAAACTTTAATTTAAAAAAGTACTTACCTCTTCACAGCACCGTCTGCTTACAATAGCCCTATACTCAATCCTATCCCAAAGCTGATCCCTTAACTTTAAGAAATTAGGAAACAATTTCCTCCAGTTTTTTCCCAAAGCCCATGGAAAAATTTCATACTTTGATTCTTCTTCGTCTTCTTCAACTGTATTAGCCAGATACCTATAAAAATGTAACACAATAATATATTGTCACACTATCATGAAACAGAAATCAATATCTAATCTTATCCCAACCTTCACTTTATGTTATATTCACAAAATATACAGAATATTAAAACTCCATTATATTTGAACTCATTTTATTACATTGTCAAATTTTGTAGTTATATGTATTCTCCCACTTATTTGGTATTTTCTACCCTATCTAGCACAGTGTTTGTCTTAAATACCTGTCAAATGATTGAAAAAGAAAAAGCCAATAATATAAATGACCAGTGTACCCTCATACCAGGACTATAAAGGGTGCTACCTTCATAGTGTAGTGGAAAGACTATTAGGCCGGGGCTGGAGTTCCAGCTCTACCACTGAGTAGATAAACCTGTGGACAATCACAACCTTTCTGAGCATTAGTTTCTTTATATGTAAAATGGGAATAATATTTATACTACTTACCCTCACAGAGTTGTTATGAAGATCAAATTAAATAATTTGTGTAAGGTATTTTGAAAACTCTAAAACTTAATAGACATGTGAGTTACTATAAATTTTTTTTAACAAATACTTCACATTTATACAGCATTTTATGGTTTAAAAAGCACCTTTTCCACAATCTTGCAAAGTACTATTCTGTCCATTTTACATATGAGGAAACTGAGGTTCAGAGACATGGGGTGACAGGCTCATGATCACACAGCTACTGTTAGGGATACGATTTGAACCCAGATCTTCTCTTCAATTCAAGATAAGGACAATTTCTCTACTACATCATGTTTCTTCTCAAAATAACTATAAACATATTTATATATACAGAAGCGTAATATTCTTTATAAATATAAGCATTTGATAAATTATATTGCACATGTATATGCTTTCCTTTAGTTTAAAATCTTGAGGGTAAGGTCCATATCTTCTAATTGTCATTATATAAAGTACAAAGAACTGTAACCAATCTACAGCTAGGTACCAATTAGTGATAATGGTTTCTGTGAAGTGACCAGATATATTTAAATTTTTATTATTTGAAGCCATAATTATATGAAATATGGTAATTGATTCCAGTACAATGGAAATATATAGCGTAATTTCAAATAATGCAACTGCCTAACAGGAATTCACTATTCATACTAATTGGGAGACGACTGAAGAACTGCACAGGCATAGTGGTACAAAGACTATAATGATCTGTCATAAATGGTGAGTCATTTCTTTCTTTGTGCATATTTTAAATACATGCTTACCAAAATTCAAGATACAACACAGTTTTATGTATTACTCTGTGCCTGTAGTCTTGAGAAAAAAATTCTACAGTAGTCATTTGTGTAAGATGCTCTAACAGCAACATTTTTCTAATGAGCATTTTATAAAGCAGTATGAAATAGACACTATCCTGGGGATTAAATAAAATTCGAACTATAGGGATTTGGGAGAAAATATTTAATTTGGGGTGGCTAGGTGGCACAGTGAATAGAGAACCGGCCCTGGAGTCAGGAGGACCTGGGTTCAGATCCAGCTTCAGACACTTAACACAAAAACTAGCCATGTGAACTTGGGCAAGTCACTTAACCCCAATTGCCCTCCAAAAAAAAGGAAAAGATTTAATTGTCAGATAAAAACTGTAGAATTGGATATTCAATTCATAAAACATATGTAAAACAGAAGGAGTGGTGCAAACTGTTACCATAACTTATTCTTACTCATCAACATCATTAAGAATTATCTTTGAAGAAGTAAAGAGAATTTTACAGATATTAGCTAACTAATCTCAGTAAGATCCTTGTTAAGTAGTAAAATATCAAGTATTGTGGGTTCAGGTTTCCCCTCTGCATTTGGAGATGTATATATATTCTATATTAAGGGATGGAATACATGCCTATTATTTAAAGAGAGATTCAGGTTTACATTTGCCTTAAGAATTACTCTTTTGGGGGGGTGGCTAGGTGACACAATGAATAGAGCACCAGCCCTGGAGTCAGGAAGACCTGAGTTCAAATCCGGCCTTAGACACTTAACTCTTACTAGCTGTGCGACCTTGGGCAAGTCACTTAACCCTAATCACCCTGCCCTCCCCCTCCAAAAAAAAATTACTCTTTTGGGGACAGCTAGGTGGCACAGTGAATAGAGCACTGGCCCTGGAGTCAGGAGGACCTGAGTTCAAATCTGCCCTCAAGGCACTTGACACTTAACTAGCTGCATGACCTTGGGCAAGTCACTTCTCCCCAATTGCCTTGCCTTCTCCCTTCCAAACCCTCCACCAAAACCCAAGACATTCTTTTGCTGCTGATAGACTGCATAGAGTTCAACTTATTTTATCCATTTCACAGTTATGTTTTTAAGCTCTCTAAATATCACCAGTTCTCCTATAAACTAGAAATTATGCTTACAAGTAATGGTCCTGAATAACAGCATTATTTTCAAATACAAAGTAGATAGAAAAAAACTACAGTTAAAAAAAAAAACTGCACTAAGGCTTTTGGGAATACTCTGTATATTCCTTACCACTACATGACAGAAGTCTGACCCACAAAGACTGAAGAACTGAGCTATTAACATTTAACAGATTAGAAAATTAAGGTAAAATTACTAAATTCAATGGAAGAGCTCAAAAACAAAAGTATTTTCTTGTCATAAACCAGTGTTTTATACTACACCATATGTACTAAAAGGTAGTGAGAAATGAGTATTTTCTTGTTCTGTGAATCAATTTCCACAAAGAACATGTACTATTTGAAATATTTTAAAACAATAAATATGCTGATGACACACAAACTGGCAATCACAAATTAAATATTTGGAGCTCTATAAAATAAAATTAAGTAACTGAATATGAGCAATTTTTTAAAAAGTACAAAGCACTGAAGAAATATGCAAGTATTATTACCATTAAATTAGTATTTTTATGAAGAATAATAAAGGTTAGAGGTAGTGCAAAATAAAGTCTGGGAAAAGGACATAAAAACATGCTTCTCCAAAGTAAAAAATTTAAACCTTTACATAAGAATATTCCTTAAGCCAAATGCAATGACTTTTAATAATGTTTGCTTTAAGTTGTTACTTTATACAGAAAAAATTCTCTAACACAACTAGATGAAAGAAAATATACTTACAGAGCAATAAAGAAATTTATTCTGGTATGCTCACTTATACTAAACTTAGCCCGCTTGAAGTAAACAAAGGTCATAGCCAGAAGATACTAGAGGAAAGGGGTTAAAATTTTAATATTAATGCTTTATTTTCATAAGTAAAATTTACTTAAAACATTTAGCACCTTTAAATTTTTTTGTTGATCTAAGGTCCTAAAATATTAATGCAAATTTTAAAACAACATATTCTTAGGAAAAATTTCTTTCTTTGAATTTTATTTTAAAATTAATAAACATTTATTTTTCCTCCCTCTCATCTCACTTTAAAAGAACAATAAAAACAAAATAAAACAATAAAAACAAAATCCTTAAAACAATCTGCATAGTCAAGCAAAAAAAATAAAGTACATATTATCCATGACCACAAATACTTGTCTCATTCTGAACCTTAAATTGATCACTTTTCTGTTAGGAGGCAGTGATGAAGAACATTGTTTATTAGTCCTCTGCAATCATGACTGGTCAGTGATCAGAGATCATAAGTATTTTAGAAATCTGTCTGTATAGTACTGTTGTTATCATATAAACTGTTCTGATTTTGCTCATTTCACTCTGCATAAGTTTATGCAAGTCCTCCCAGGTTTTTCTGAACCTATTCCTTCCATTATTTCTTATGGGACAATACTATTCTGAATAACACATTCATATTCCCCAATTGTTTAGTCATTTTTCATTTGATGGACATACCCTTGGTTTCTAATTGTTTCCTACTACAAAAAGAGGTGCTACAAATATTTTTGGATAGATTCATAGGGGAACCACTTACTATATTTAAGTTTGTGTCTTCTACGATACAAAAAAAAGTGAGAAAAAACATCGTAAATAATAAAGTATTATTATAATATTTATGTATGTTGACAAAACAGACCCCTTAAAAAACTATGTAGCCTACTCATTAAAAAAAACTGTTGGCATAAAATGATAATTAATTGGCATTGACATAATGCAAAATTTTAACTATCTTATACTACAAAAGTATCATGTAGTATATTTAGTATAATATTATAGTGGTATCACAGTACAATAGCAAAACAGTAATGGTAACCTAGAATTATTATTCCTTGCTAAACACCTTATAGACTTGCCAAGAATGATATAGGCTAGACCAAGATTAAATAATCAGAGGGCACTGAGGATAATAGAAAATTTGTACTAAAGGAAACCATCTCCCCCTTGTTCGAGCCAGAGAAATAAACGAGATTAACAAGTGGAGTACTGTCTAGAAAGTAGTGAATTCCAAATTTAGTTTTTTCCATATGAAATTTTATTTTGATATACCTTTGTAGTAGTGATTTAAGTTGCAGTCAGGTAATAAGTTAATGTTATAAGGGAAACAAAATCACTCCTGAATAAAAGGGATTACAGATGACCTCATCATTCAACTGAAACAGCTTTCTCCAAAGTTTAATGATCTCTTCTTGGCATCTCTTCAGGTTTTGGTTTTTATGACATTACTCTCTCTTGGTTCTCCTACCAGTCTGAATACTCTTCAGTATCCTTTGTTGGACCTTCATGCAGGTAATGCCCACAAACCATTGGTGTTCCCCAAGGTTCTATCCTGGCCCCCCTTCTCTTCTCCCTCTCTAATATTTCATCTGCTAATCTCATCAGCTCCTATGGATTCAATTATCATCTCTATGGTGATGATATCCAGATAGACTTATCCAGTCCTAATCTCTCTCTTGTCCTTCAGTTGTGCATCTCCAACTGCCAATTAGAAATCTCAAAATGGATCTCCTGAGGACATCTTAAACTCAACATGTCCAAAAGTGAACTGGATCTTTCCACCAAGTGCTCCACTTTTCCTAATTTTCTTATTACTTACTCTTATTGCTGCTAAAGATACCACCATTTTCCTAGTCACCCAGTTCTTAAATACAAAAAATATTTATAGCAGTAATTTTTGTTATAACAAAAAACTAGATATCAAGGAGGCACCCATCAACTGGGAGATGGCTGAACAAATTATAATACATAAATATAATGAAATATTGTGCTGAAAGAAATAAACAAAGTGATTGATTCAGAGAAATCTAGTATGACTTGCATGAGTTGATGCAGAGTGAAGTAGGCAGAACAAGGAGAAAAATTTATATAACTACAATATTGTAAGGAAAAAACAACTTTGAAAGACTTAGGAATTCTGATAAGTGCAATCATCAACCATGATATCAAAAGACTAGTAAAAGAATATGCTACCTTCTTCCTGAAAGAAAACTGATGTATGTGTGGTGGAAACATGCTTTAGACGGTCAATGTATGGATCTGTTTTGCTTGATTATGCTTATTTATTACAAGGGTTTTTTGTTGGTTTTTCTTTTTTAATTGGTGGGGAGGAGAGGAAGATTAGAAATAGTGATTCAATAAAAAGTAGAAAAGAAAGAAGAAGAGGTCACTAAAACATTTTAAAATGAGAAAATAGAAGGGTATGTGGGTATATGTGTTTGTATGTGTGAGAGAACAGCCAACTTTGAAACATTTGTTGTATATAAATAAAGTTGTATATAAATAAAGATTTGTAGTTTTCCATGCAAGCCTCTTTTTCTGTTCTTTGTACATGGGATACTTACATTTGTAAAATTCAAACCAATTTTTAAAAAATAACCTAACAAACAAATTAATAAAAACCAAAAAAAATTTTAAAAATAACCTAACATCTAGAGCTAGATAAGTTATAGTCCCTTTGTATCCTGCATTTATTGGAATATAAAGAGTATGTGTATATGTATACACACACACACACACACACACACACACATACACACACATCTATAAGTATGTACGTTACTATGTTCAAGTCTGAGTGCTACATTTTAAGATGCTGATAAAACCAGACTATGTTCAGCATAGGGTGATCAAGATAATGAAAGGTAGGCCTAGAACCTGACATAGGAAAAAAAACTTAAAAGGGATTGGGAAAATTTAACTTGGTAAAGAAATAAACTGGGGACACAAGACAGCTTTCTTGAAATATTTTAAATTCTTTCATTTAGATGAGAAGCTGAACTTACTCTATGTGACTCCAGTAGGCAAAACTAGGATCAATGGATGAAAATTATAGGAATACAGATTGGTTCAATATCAGGAATATAATTATGTAATAATCAAAGTTGTATATAAGTATGACGGGTTACTTTGAAAACTAGCAGACGCTTTCAAGTCAGTGTTCAAACAATTATTGGATGACTAACTGAGAAGGATATTGTAAAGAAAGATTAACCTTTTAGGTTGAAGATGGAACTAGCTTAAGATCCAAGTTCTCTTTTGTCTTTATATCCTTGGTACCTAGTGCATGGTAGGCACTTAATGTTTGCTGAACTGAATTTTTTTTTTAAATCTTAAGATCTTATAGCAAATATAAGTAATTTAGCATTCAGTTTTCCACCAGCTATTTTTACTGCTACTTCTTCAAATTCACTTTTCATTGATCTTCTTTGTTTCAGATAAGGCCAGTTTCCTAACTGTCCTTTGCTTAAACACAATGTGCCCTTTTTGACATTGTTCCTTCCACTACCTCCGGTCTATCTTCCTAATCTAACACCCCTATTTTGAGGCAGCTCAAAACTTGCCTCTTCATGGGAGCCCTCTTTTTCATAAATCCCCTCTCATCCCATTCTGATCCCTTAAGTAGTCATCCAACATTTACTGAGCAAAGAAGTTTAAAATATACACTCTATCCTCAAAAAGCTCAATCACTCCCTAACTTTACAATGGCATTTCCTCATCATTTTACCCAGATCAACTAAATGCAGCAAAGGCCAACAGATACCAATATGGCTACATCCCTATTACCCCCAGGACATAGCATCATAGCTCTCCATTCCATCATTTTACAGGTAAGGCCATGAATTGTGCAGATTTGCCCTAAGTAACAAGTAAATGCTGATTCAAGATACAAATCCAGATCTTTGACTCCAAATATAGTATGCTTCCAACTATATATTATGTTGGTAGCTACTGTGGAATTATGATTTTTATATTAATTGATATAGCACGTATAATGACTACACTAAGAATTGAGTTTTCTCAAGAGCTGCCTCTCTGGCTCAGGAGTTAGAGCTCACAAATGCAGCTTGAACTGATCAGTCAAAACTTTTGACAATACTCACAATCACTAGACCTTAAGTGAAGTGAATCAAAGATTGTAGAACCCGTTTTTGTCACAGAACTTTAGTTCTGTACCCTAGGGAAGTTGGTCACGACCCCTAATGCCTTGACTTCAGAATTGTATTGTGGGATTTGTGGGTTTCTCTTGCAAAACCACTAAACGACTGTTTGTAATTTACCTTTCCCACTCCTTACCCATCTGTTATTTAAGTATATAACCTGTGTTTTTACTTCAGCTATGGGAACATTCCTCATTCTGAAACTAATTCAACTACTTGATTACTGGCACTCCTGTTTCTAGGCTTAAAGCAGGGCTGTTAACACTGCCTCCCTGTAGTTTACAGGATGTTTTCAGTAAAGGTGGGAGTGTGTTAGCAGCTTATAATTCTTTTCTTCTCTCCCCTCTACTACTTCCACCATCAGTAACCTTTCCTTCTTTTGGGGAATTCTCTTACTTCAGGAAAAATGGCTGAGTATCCCCTTCAGGGAAAAAGAAAGAGCTCTCTCTCCTCTAGGTCCAAAAGAAAAATGTGTTTTATAGGAAACAGACATCATAACCACATTCTGCTATAAGATAATTTGGAGATCCTGAAATTATAATGGAATATTTATATATTTACATATTTTCTGCAGAGAATATTAGACCCTAACATAGTTTTTAGGGATGTATAACCTTTCCACAAATGTTTTAAAAGGAAAAATACTAGCATTATGTAGAAATTTAGAAACTTATGTTCTGGTCCTGTATTTTCAGCTAACTAGCTGTAAAAGGTTGACTATATCCCTTTATTTAAGTAAGCTCTAAGTTCTCTTTCGGTTTGCAACTGCTATGATTCCATCAGAAATTGGTTCACTTAGAAACTATCATTGTTATATAATTATTTTCAAAGAAAGTTTATTTTTATCGGAAAGGACACAGGTTTAGGTATTTAGAGGCCTTAGCCCTGGTACTGTTACTTTCTGACATCGGGCAAGTTACTCCTGTACATTAATTTCCTTATTTACAAATGATGGAGATTTAAATTTTTTAATTTAATTTAAATTTAAATGATGAATTTAGCCATGGAACGGTCCTTGGAAATCATATAGTCCAACCTTCTCAATTTTTTTTTTTTTTGCTTTTTTGGGAGGGAGGGCAGGGCAATTAGGGTTAAGTGACTTGCCCAAGGTCACACGGCTAGTAAATGTTAAGTGTCTGAGGCTGGACTGAAATCAAGTCCTCCTGACTCCAGGGTTGGTGTTCTATTCACCACCCCACCTAACCGCCCCTAACCTTCTCAATTTTGCAGATAAGGAAACTAAGTCATAAAAAAGTTAAATGACTTGTTCAAGGTTACATAGCTAGTAAGTAATGACTTGAGACTGAACTTAGGCTGTCTGACTCTAAGACCAGTGTTTTTCCTTTCTTCACTGGACACAGTTCAGTCTTCCTATGGCTATGCCAGCAGTTCTCAAAGTATGGTTTATGAATCCCTGAGGATTCCTGAGACATGTTCTGGGCATACAGAAAGTCAGTCTTTTCATAATAATAAGACATTTTAATTTCTAGTATAGTAAATATCAATAGATAGGACCCACCTTAGAGTTGAAGGACCTAGGTTTGAATCCCAGGTGTGTTATTTATTAGCTTTAAGACCTTGAGCAGACACTCTGCCCTTTTAAGCCTTACTTGATCTTTACCAAAAGGATGAAAAAGTAATTTCTGATCTGTAAAACAGGGACGATGGATCTCTGAAGTCCCTTCTAGTTCTTAATCTCTAAGAGGTATTGGAAGTTTGTTTTGTTACTTTGTAAACACTGCCACCTGCTGCTCAACAGCTTCAACTGCTGTACTGTACATCATCTCAAATTTAAATTTTGCCTGAGATTGTGCTTAAATCCAACAGAGCTCTTTGTATTAATCTCGAAATAATGCTGTTATACTAAAACAAATAATTACTAGTCATCTAATTCAATTCAATAAGCATTTAAACACTGATAAAAATGAAATGCTCCTTTATCATCTTCAAGCTTATATCTTACTGGGGTAAACAAATAAATAAATATACATTAACAACAAAGTACATTTTTTTTTTTTTACCGTGAGAGGAGAGACAAGCACATAAATTTAAGAGATTAGGAAAGGTATCATGAAATAAACGTCACTTTAAGTGAGCCTTAAAGGGACCTAGGAATTCCAAAAGGAAGAGGTAAGTAGGAAAAGCATTCAAAACATATGGAAAACAATCATACAAAGGTATGGAGTTGAGAGCTGGAATGTCTTATCCATGAACTAGATCAGTGGCCATGTGAATGGAAAAAAGAGCACAGATGAAACAGATATAATAGAGGTAGAATTTATGATATTAAGCAACTAATCAGATATAGGAGAGATAGGGAGAATAAAGAATTGGATGAAGCTTGAAATTTTAGTGACTAGTGGGTACCCTTGACAAAAATAGTTATGTGGATTTGGACTTCAGTAGGAAGATAATAGTTTGATAAATTCTGTTTTGGACATGTTGGTCAGCCAGATCTTTTCCTTTTCCATAGCTGCCACTTTATGATAAAATATGGCACGAGGGTGATTCTTCCAAACCTACCTACATAAAATTGAGTACTTTGCCCATGAGAATAGATATTCAGTGCTATTCAAGAGTACCTTTCCTGTTTGTCTAGGATCATCTTTTGATGATCCTTATCACCAGAATACAACAGGGAATGCACTAACTTTATTCTATACAGAAAGCTATACCTAAGTTCCAAAATAAGGCCTCTCAAAAGAACCCATTTTAAAAATTACCTTTTGAACTCTTTTTACCTGAATTTCCTAAAAAAATATTAAAATACAGAGCAGAATATCTAAGTTGAATTAATCTAAATATTACAGTGCTTTCTACTAAGACAATTGTTATAATTTTTAATGAGTAATACTGCTTATTTACAATAGAACAGATCTAAGACCTATAAGACCTCTCATCATATTCAATCCGCATCCCACAATCCTGAAAACACAAATAGAGTTGATCCAAAATGCATATCATAGATCTAGATTTTTAATGTTCTTATCCCAAGAAATACAAACAAACTCAAATCAGGAAGCAGTAAAAGCACATATCTTTTCTTAAATTTGATCAATAACATTGGTTTTAATTAAAATTTTAAAGATGTCATTAGATACCTATGTTAAATGTCATTTACTAATCATAACATGCTTACAAAATTTACCTTATCTGCAATTTTACAGCAGCAATCCATCCATAAGAAATCTTGAATTAAGTCATCATCTGCAACAATAGATTACTATTACTTTTCTTCTTAAAATAAATTCTTCTTTAAGAACTAATTTCTACATAATGAGTTATAAATATTTGTTATGAAGTTAAATAAGCACGACCGAAACAGAGATGCCCTAAGTATACTTTTCAGGCACTATGAATTGTTACTATAAGAATTATTAAGTACCAGATGCTTTCAGCAGTTATCTTCAACATCTGATTTGCTTGTACATGTAAGATGAGATTGGTAAGGGAAGAGGTGACTATAAATTACTATACTATTGGAGCCCACAGGATTTTAAGAGACTTGCTTTGGGCAACTCTAGATTTTCCTTCTTTTCTAAAAGGCATATATAAACCAACTTATCCAGATTTGTGTTCAATATATTGCAATTTATTTATTTTGGCTACTAAGATACTGCATCACTTTTCTGTCAGATACTTGAACTAAATTTTGAATGAAAACCTGAAAAAATTGCTGTTTGCTGAGCTTAGAAAATATTTTATTTTTTTACTGATTATCTACTTTTTAAAAAATCTAATAACTGACTTTAAACAAGAACCTAAAATATGTATTTTCTAAAACTACTGAATCTGAACAAAACTGAAACAAAGCAATTTTCTAAATCAAACTTGAACCAAACCATTATGAATAAGCAAAATGTTATGAATGATTATCATAATTATAAGCATATTACACTTCACAAAAGCAGCAAAAAACAAAGGAAGTGAAAACAAACTAGCAGAAAGCCTGGCATGAGATTCAACAAGCCAGAGTACAAGCATTTAAAGATGAAACAAGAAAATCAAATATATGTGAAATGGAACAATCCTGCCAGTGTGTTGGTGTGACCTATTCTCATCATCAATGATAGTGGAACTACTATAATTGAACTTATCACTTCATTACCTGACTGGCTATTTGAAGAAGTGGTGGCATTTAAAAAGATTAGACAGTAGCTCTACCTGATCAAATATATACACAATTTCAAAGGCATTCAGAGATCAGTTTTTCAGCTCTCAAAAAAATGCAAAAAATATTCCAAAATATAGGAAAAGGCCAAACATGGCTTTATTTTTTAAAGTTACTCAGACATTTAAAAAATCCCCAAATAATGAAAAAGATCAAGGAAGTTATTATAACAACAAATAGGTAATTGAGAAGATACCAGCAAATACGAACACACATGCCTATTTTCTTGTTTCTACATTAGCCTACATCTTCAAAATTACAGAGTTGACTAAAAGGTATAAAAAAATTCCAGTTTTTTTTATCTTAAAAAGTATTTGATTTGGGGAACTAAAGTACAGCCTTGAGAGTTCCCTTCAAATGTCCTCCATATATATGTCACTAGGAATAACTTTGTTTAAATAATCCTGAGGATTAGTATCAGGCTTGGCAGAAAATAGGGGTATATATACTCACCTATGTTATTCACCAATGTTATAGGGGATATTTTGTAGAGAGATCAAATAGAAAAAGGATGTCATATAGATAATAAGGTTCATCAGATGCTGACTATGGATCATATTGCGCTTAATGCACTGAATCCAGAAACACTATAGGTCCTCATCAATGACACCCATGGTCTAAAGAGGCTGGATTAGTAATCCATGAAGGAAAAATCAAGTGGGTGATGAACATACATAGACCAGATCATGACACTGAATTGGCTAGGGAGCCCATTGGATATGCCTGCACAGATGGTCAATGAGTTGGACCTAGAATTGAATAGGAGGATGACAGGCTGGTATTCGTTTGGAAATTAGGCAGCGCTTCTAATGATTCCAAGCTGCTCCCTACTGCAAAAGCCTGTCTTTTTAAAAGCAATATTCTACCACAACTATACCTATCAGAATTAAAACTGCAAGTGACCCAAAGAACAAAAGAAAATGCGTATTAGGCAGGGTGTAAAATTGTAGCACATTGCCAACAATGACTCATTTGTGGAAAATGGAATAAAAGACATGATCAAGAATATGTATGACCAGAAAAGGGGGTATGCTGGATTATACTTAGGATGTAGTCTGAATACTACAATTGTTGTTCAGTCATTTTTCAGTTGTGTCTGACTCTTCATGATCCCATTTGGGTTTTCTTGGCAAAGACACTAGAGTGGTTTGCTATTTCCTTTCTCTAGCTCATTTTATAGATGAGAAAACTAAGGCAAACAGGGTTAAATTACTTGCCCAGGGTCACTCAGCTAGTGCCTGAGACCACATCTGAACTCAAGAAGATGAGTCTTCCAGACTCCAGGTCCAGAACTCTATCCACTGCACCACCTAGCTGCCCTGAATACTGCAAAGGTACTAACAAAATATTCTTTTAAAAATCTATAGGAAGGTTGCAATTACATTAGGCTACAGAAGACTTAAAAAGACATGGACAAGAACTGTACAAGATGGGGGGCAGCTAGGTGGCGCAGTGAATAGAGCGCCGGCCCTGGAATCAGAAGGACCTGAGTTCGGAGCCGGCCTCTGACACTTAATCCACACAAACAAAAACCTAGCCGTGTAACCTTGGGCAAGTTACTTAACCCCAATTGCCCTAAAGGGGCGGCTAGGTGGCGCAGTAAGAGCGCCGGCCTCAGAGTTTGGATGACCCGAGATCAGATCCGGCCTCAGAAAATGAGCACCCACGCATAAATAATGACTAGCCGTGTAACCTTGAGCAAGTTACTTAACCCCAATTGCTTTAAAAAAAAAAAAAAGAACTGTACAAGATGAAGTGGTATGGATGACATTTACTTTATACCAGTGAAATAAGTACTCACCTTAATGGATCCATTAGATTATTTTGTCTTGAAAGTTAAAAAAGATAGCTTTTAAAATTCAGTTTTACATCTTACAACTATTATTAATATAGTCATATAACCGTAAAATCTTCAAAATGATAGCCTTCTTTTGAGAAAACAGTATCTTTTTGCCTCATCAGATCCTTTCTCATTTCTTATATGACCCCCAAAAGATATAGGAGTCTTCTACCCCTTCTTACAGGATTAGGTATGAATGCTAGAAGAAACCACTATCCAGCAGCTTTTCCTCAGGCCACTTCTACTCATCATCTAACAAGAACTTAACCAATAATGAAATAAGGAAAAATCACAGGCTTCTAGAGCATCATTCAGATGTTATAACATTGTTAGTCTTTACTCTCTTCTCTTCTTCCCAGTTCTCTCTCCAAAACTCTCCATAACCCTTTTCTAAGTTTCTTCCTCTCCAAAGTTTAAATTTTTGTCCCTAGTCCTCTTCCTCATGTCACAATGCTTCTATAAACAAGGCATCCTGTTCTCAGGACTCCTGAAGTTCTTCTGCTATCATTAGAATCTTTTTGATTTCCTTGATGTCCCAGATATTTTCTAGGACTCCCTAGCCCCAGCCCTTATTCTAGTTCATATTGCTGTTACCATAACCATCCTAGATCAGTATCAAGTACCACACATTTTTTGTTGGATCAAAGAAGGATCTTATTCTCTGGTAATCTGTGAAATTTACCAGCATAATAGAAAGATCCTATGCTCTAGGCAAATGATTATGTCCATCTCACTAAAGATATTAAATATTTTAACAGGGTGATCAATTTTTGTATTTTACTCCAAAGACTATATTAGTTCTATTAATCCTATTTCTTATTTAAAACTTCATATAGGATAAAAGTAAACCAAAACTGTAAACATATTCCTCATAGTTGATGTCAGTCACCTTTATATGAACCAATTAGTAGGTCACATAAGAAAATCTGCAGTGTAGAAATACCTTACAGATCTATTTCAGGTGAGAAATCTGGCATAGGAAAAAGAAGTATACTCTGATTACAAAGGAAAATGAATACTAGCTGTTTATATAACTAAGTTCTGCTAAATTCTTACACAACTATTAAAATACTTTAACCTACCAAATAATTTAAAGAAAGCAGTCATTTCTTGACGCTGTATAACTAGACATGGTCCTTTGGAACGTTTAGACTTGTTACTATTATGTGCATTTTTTTCAGATGTTTGCCAACTATCTTTAAAAATAGGACGTTTAAGATTAATAGTTTTTTTTGGTGGATGAGATCTACTTGATCCTGACTTTACATGAACAGTGACAGTTGGTGGAGTCTCACAACAGATCTGATTGTGTCTCATTCTGGTTAGTGAAAAGATTCCTATAAATATAAAAAAGAAAATATTTATCATTCTGAATTTCATTTACACATAAAACACCTAGCATCTTAACATTGAATCTTAACATTGTCAGTAAATATTAGAAAATCTTAACATTGTCAGTATATATTAGAAAACAGCAAAAACCACACATCTTCATATTAGCAAATACCATAGTAGATTAATTTAATTATCAAAAAAACATTTATTCAATTTTTATTTTTTTTTTGTCTTTTTGGAAGGGGGAAGGCAGGGCAATTGGGGTTAAGTGACTTGCCCAAGGTCACACAACTAGTAAATCTTAAGTGTCTGAGGTCAGATTTTAACTCAGATCCTCCTGACTCCAGGACTGGTGTTCTATTTACTATGCTACCTAGCTGCCCCTATTTAGTTTTTAAATGAAAAATTTGGATCATCTTTAACAATCACAAATTTTAGCAATGAAATGAACTTTGAGTGATTGATCACATAAAAAAATTCTTTAATTTTTTGAAGTTAATGTAAATGGACAAATGACTAGGTCATGAAAGCAGAAAGATCATGAAGAATGAGCATACATGAAAGTTTAGTGCAACTTACAACAAAATGAATCTAACATTTAATGACATGCATAGTCAGTATTATACTACATGAAAATCAGGCATAACTGATAAGCAGTTTACATAAAAGTCTACAATTAATATTATTTATATGGTAGTCCAAGCATTTTTTGAAGTAATCAGTGAAAAAGTGCTAGATCCAATGGGTATCAGAAGTAAACAGCCCTGACTTTTGCAATGCATAAAGTTCTGAATAAATCATATGAATGTATTCTATAGGTAATGTCTACAAATTTCATTTGTTCCATACATGTAGATTCAATATTACTCTGAAATTATCCAGGAGCTGTATTACTTACAGGATTAACAACTCTATGACATTTGGCCTCCTCCAAATTCACACAAATTTGTGAATTTACAGAAATAGCCTCTGTGACACAGTTTAAATTTGAAAATTTAGGTGCAAAAACATCTAAGACCAAATAGCTATGCTTAGTAGTACACAAACTTGTAAGTATTTGTCTTAAGTACTGGAAAATGGGTTAAGGTAAGAAAATCCTACTCCCAAACAAAACTATTGGAGAGGATGACCAAAGGCCTTTCCCAGAACTGTCTTATGGGTGTCCCCACAATTCAATATCTATGAGACATTTCAGCCTTACTCTAAACTCACCTGTCCTAGCAGCCAGCTACCTTGGAGTCTGTGACCCTGGGGCACTGCCCTCTACTGGAAGCAAAAAGTACAGCTGTGAGTAAAATTCCAGTTACACAATGAAAGGATGTGGGGCCTCCCCATAGCCCTTGTCAAAGGAGAGCCAAGAGTTTGTGCGCTCTGACCTACACATCCCTGAACACCCAATCACAACATAACTAAATACCTTCTCTCACACCTCACCCCTCCATGCACACACTTACCACACACTTTTCCTCTCCCCTCCCCCCTGGATGCACACTCCTGACACACCCACACACTTCTCCTCTCCCTTCCCTCCTGGATGCACACTCACCACACACTCTTCCTCTCTCCTCCCCTCTGGATGCACACTCACCACACACTCTTCCTCTCCCCTCCCCCCTGGATGCACACTCAGCACACACTTTTCCTCTCCCCTCCTTCCTGGATGCACACTCACCACACTTTTCCTCTCTCCCTGCATGCACACGCACGACCCACTTCCTCTCCCCTCCCCCCTGGATGCACACTCACCACACACTTCCCATCACATCTCCCCCCAGGATGCACACTCAGCTTACACCCACAATCCTTCCCTCAGGAGCTCCCCATGGGAAAGGACTGCTTCCCATACTCTAGACCAGGCCTGGGCTGACAGCCCAGCCACGCCCACCGGAACACTACACCCGCCCATCTCCCCCCCCCCCCCCGCCCCAGCTACTTTCGGGACAAGGATGGGCGATAGCCAAGGCCGCGTCCAGGAACTGTCCAGGAAAAGCCCCGCGGGAAGGCACTGGGCGGACGGACGTCCCTCGTCGCCTGCTCGCTCCCTGGAGCCTCGGGCGCAGGGACCTCCTGAGGCAACCAAACCTCGAGTTGGGGGAGGTACCTGAGAGTGACAGAATGCCCGGGGTCTAGGTCTGTGGAACAAAGGGCGAGCAGGGGCAAGTCCTGCGGCGTCCGGCCTCAGCCAAACCCGAGAGCAGTTACTTCACTCGACGGCAAACAGCTGCACACCGCGGGACACTCGGAACCTCCCGCCAAGGAGAGAGGGAGCGAGGCAGCGCGAGCCGGGGCTCCAGGCGGCCAATCAGAGGGCGTGGAGGCGCCCGGGGCGGGGCGTCGCGCGCGCGCCCACGGGCCCTGAGGGATGCGCCACGCGCCCTGCCACGTGCCCCGTCCGCTCGTGCGTGCTCGGGCGCCAAGCGGGCTGGCGCCTTACGCTCAGTGAAGCTGGGTGAGCCCTACAAATGTTAGGTCAAGTGAGGGGTGCCCAGGCGAGAATGAACACCCCTCCTGGTCACCATCTTGTCCATCTGAGCAAGCCCCTCGGTGCCTGTTTCTTCCCCCGTGCTGGGCAGCTTCCACTTCCAAGGCCCTAGCTTAGGCCCCTTCCAAGGCTACCAGTGGCCAGGCCTGGCACCGCCAATTCCTAAGTGCACGGCCTGTAATAAGATCTTTGTAATGAATAAGCGAATACATGAAGGAAGGAAAGCATGCGTGTGCATGTTATTCAATGCTAACTACCAAATCGGCTAATTGCCAAAAACTAACGTTTCCTCTTAGGCGGATCTTTTTTTTGGGGGGGGGGGGCGGCGGTAACCCTAGAACCTTATAAAGTTTAACAAACGTCTGTTAGTTATTCTCTTCCAGAGAATTTGTTTCTTTAGATCCAACTCAGGGGCAAGGAGATGCCTGGGGAAGTGCACTAGCCTGAAAATCAAAGACGCTAGATTCTATGGCTCTGCCACTGATGGTGTAGCTTGGCTAAGAACTTTTAACAGTTCTCTGGAAAATAAAGGGGGTGGGGGGAGAGTTGGACCTTATTCTAGCTGGACTAGATCTTAAGATTAGATTTAGAGCTGGAACCACTTGTGAAAGATATTGAGTCCAACCTCTTCCTTTTGCAAAGGAGAAAACAGGGCCCAAAGAGGGAACTATCCCCGCCTGCTGGCTTTCTAAATGTCAGGGCAGGGGCTAGGTTTTGTTTCTTTCAATAGCATATAGCACCTGCTGCCCTCATTAGGTTCTATTTAATGGCACCAAAAGGAAGAATCATAGCTAGTGAATGGTTTTGGTCATTTCGACAAATATTTCCTTAATACCCAACATAAGTGAAGCTCTAAAAACAGGAAAAAAGACCATAATTTTCCCTCTGAAGGATTGAAGGCGAATGAGGAAGGAATGAATTTCAGGTAGAGGACAGATTGCATGAATACAGAAAGGGAGCTTTGACTGTTCAGTCCAACTTCAATGAAGGGAAATCTCACATAAAGGTCTCATACCATACAAGACTAGGGAATATAAGTCAAATTTGCCAGGAATGTTGAGCAGCTAAGGGGAATAGTATGAAATAAGGCTAAAAGACAGGTTTGAAACAGATTGTGGATGGCCTTGGAAGGCCAGACAAAGGAGTTTGCATCTTATCCTATAGGCAATAGAGAGGCCAGTGAAGGTGCTCAGAAGAGATTATAGCAACAGACTGCATCTCTGTCATTCATGCAGCTTTGGATTGTCTCTAGTACAGGACTTTATCTTGATTAAGTGTTCTTAGGCAATGTTCTTAGACAACTCCTTTGGGAGTTTTAACCCATGCAAGAAAAAGTTCAAGAAGTCTGTGTGTACTCAGTAAGGACAGAGACTATACCTATGAGTTTATTGATATAGGAAACTCCTTCATCAGGCAGTTTCCTTTTACTAATGCAGGGTGGTACTTTCTCTGCATCTTATAAACCTTAAGAGTTGTCTTGAGTACTGAGAAGTGAAATGATTTGCCAAGGGTCACATATAGGTAGTATGTGTCAAAAGCTGGACTTGCGACGAGGTCTCTCTGGCTTGGAGGTCAGTTCTCTATTCTACACTCAATATTCAATAAATCAACAATGTGACAAAACAAAACAAAACAAAATTTTATCAGCCTGAATTAACAGAAGTATAGCATCCAAAACAAGGGAGACTTAAAAAAAAAACCTGTTATCTTGCTCAAACCACAGCTCAAGTAGTGTGTTTAATTAAAGGGGCAACATTTTTTAGGTTGTAAAAAAGTTACCGAAAATCCTATTTCTGTGACTTTATTGCAGCACAAAGGTGACCCTAAATTCTCAAAGACTATTCCAGAGGAAAACAAACTCTAACAGGATCTATCAGATGGATAGGTTTTGGACACGATCCTGGTGATATACTCTGTTTACTGTCCAAGAAACAGTCTAAATGTGGAGCTTACTATGAGCAAGCTGGCCACTAATAGATAAATCTTTTGGCTACAATGAAACATGGAACATTTAAAAAACATATGTAAAATGTCTTTGATGGCAGTAAGGAAGGCAGTGGTGCTAAGAATCACCCAGATTTTAGACCATCTATAAAAACTAGATATTGGTATTCCAAATGTGAAATATTTGTTGAGCAATCAAAGAACGGATATAATACTTAAGGAACGGAACAATATCCATATTAACATTCCTATTATAAATGAAACTATAAAGTCAAAGCAGTTCTAAATTGCATAGCAATATATTAGAGACTAAATAAGGATTAAACTGTGAAGATTTCACAGAGGAGCTGGGACTTTAGCTAGACCTGGAAAAATTGGGTAGGAGTTGGAAAATCAAAAGGAATAAGAATATTCCAGGAAAGAAAACCAGCATAAATAAAAAGGTTAAATTTGGTAATCCTTTATGTTTTATCTTCCACCTAGGTTTGAAGTGCATGCAGTGACTACTCACAGCCTGACCTCACTGATGACTGGCATGGAAGCCCTAAAGATGGCCCCTGTTCCTTGAAGGCTCATGGTACTGGATGTAGTATATATACTTCATCAATCAGCTTTTGTCCTGCTGCAGCTCACAACACCCAAACTTATGTGGTCCACAAACCTCAGCCTCCCCAGAAATAGGGACACCACTATACCACTAGGCCTGGCTTAATCCATTTCAAAAAAATTTCTATCAGATTAACTGATATACTTCATTCATTTTTGATAAATTTTTGCTTGCTTGAATTATTGGCAGCTTTAACAAATAGCAGATAATCTCTCTTGTATGGACAGCTTCCAAATTTATATCTCTAGCCCTGACATCTGTGAGACATTTCTTCTCAGTATCCCTAAATTGAGAGGCAGTGTAGTAATGGTGTATACAGCCAGCTTCAGTCAGGAAGTCTTCAAGTCCCATCTCTGACACACACTGGCTGTATGATCTTGGGTTGTGAATTACAACTTCCCAGGGCCCCAGGCAACTCTACACTAACAAAATCAAAGGTCCAGTCACCCCAACACACACACACAAAATCCTCAACTTCTATCAAGTTCAGTAGTATGGAGTCATGAATTAGAGTCAAAGAATCCAATGCTTACTGACCATGCGACCTGGTAAGCCCTAAACTCTACAGACTAATCACCTTATATGTAAAGTGATGACTATCTCTGAGGAGCTGTGAAAATTTGTTTTAAACTATAAAGTTCTTCATAAACGCAAGCTATATTTCTCTTCAAGTCAGTCTCCCCTCCTGATTTATTAATTTCTTTCAATGGCACAGCACCATCACTCTCTTAGTCACTCAGGCTTAAAATACTTCCATTACCTCATGTCTAAGGTATTAAAACAACCTCTGAATCAATCTCCCTTGTGTCATCTTTCCTCATCTTTATGTATCCTGTATTTACGCCAGGTCAGTCTTCCTGAAACAATACTTTTAACATTAATGCTACTCCTCTGCTTGAAAACCTACAGAAAGGGTATAAAATAATTTTGCCTCCAAAAAGCTGTGTGATTTTAGGCAAAGCACTTAATCTCTCAGATCCTCTGTTTCCTCACCTGTAAAACAGGGATAAGGACTTCAACTGCTGAGAACCTCAAATAAGAATTGAAAAAATCTTTAGGAGGTAGGTGGGAGGAAGCTTTGAAACATCTTAAAACTACATACCTATTAGCTACTTTAAAAAAATACTTTTTTTTTACAACAACCTACTAATAATGTTTTCACACTGCCTAAAGTAGATTTTTTATGTTATAGACCCCTTTGAGGGTCCTTTGGCAGTCTAGTGAAAGCTATGGCTACCTTCACAGAATATTTTTGAATGAATAAAATACAAAGGATTATCGAGAAAACTAATTATATTAGTAATCAAAATAGGAAAGTAAAATCCACAGACCCCAGGCTGAGTCCCTGGTATAAGAATAATGTCCAAATTCTCCAATCTGGCAATCCAGGTCTGTGGCATCAACCTATTTCCCTCCCTTTCCCTAATCATACGTTTTCCACTTCCCTGACATTTAAACTTTCACCACTTTCCCAATCTTGGAATACCTTTAACTTCTCTAAATTCTACTCACCTTCCAAGTTATCAGTTCAAATTTGACCTTCTTTTAAAACATTCCTTTACTTCTCACAGTAAAGAACCACTCTAGGAATGCTTACTTATCTCTAAACAATAAAGTCCCTGGTGCTATGGAACTCTGCTCAACTACAATGGTTTTTCTTTATAAGCATCAATAAATTGTTTTATTGTTTTCCATATTACAGTTCTTGCTGATCTGAAATTTCTGAAATGTGAGTACTTATCTGACACTTATATGCAGCTTTACATTATTAATATATTAAGAAAGCCTGTTTTCTTCTAAACCTTTTCTTTGTACCTTCTATAGATATGCCATGTAAATAAGCTATATTTGCTTTCTCAATCAAGGTGACCAGTCCAGGTTTTTATTAGTTTACACATTTAACAATAGCCTACTTTCTGGGCTCCTAGACATGTCTTCCTAACACAGGCTGCATAGAGCTGCATACCTTTATTCTGCCCAAACATCTAAGGTTGTTCTCCCTTTGCCTATCCAATATAACCCAAACTCCAGTCCCACATTACACTCTCAAAGTTCCAGTTTTTTGGCAAAATTCCATTACATTCTAGCCAGGTCATTCTTGACTTTTTTATCTAATCATGAAATGGTCAGGTCTGCCTTTTCAATTTTATGTGGGTCCTATTATGACCAAATTTAACCCATTCTACCTTCTCCATGAAGCCTTTTCCTTACCATGTTCTCCCCTTGCAAAATTTCCATAGCATTTGCCTATACTATATAAGTGCCACATTGGAACCTTAGTGATCATATAACCTATGCCTCTTCTATTATATGAATGAACTGAGGCCCACAGAAGTTAAATAACTTGCTCAAGGTCATAGTTATCTAGTAGTGACAAAGCTAGGCCTTGAATCTGATTTCTCTGACTTCAAATTCAGTGCAATTCCCAATTTACTATACTGTACCTCTTGGCAAAATGAATTTTAAATGACTTTAAAGGCAAAGTTGAAATGATCCTACAGACAATAGGAAGTATTGAAATATATTAAAAGTATATGAAGTATATGAAAAATGAAGCTTTCCAACAAAAAGTGAAAAATCTGGTTGCCATGTACAGGATAAATTAGAGGTAGAGTTCCTAAAGTGTGACACATATTCCCCACAAAGGTTATAAGAAGTTTATGAAGTAGGTTTGGGGAATATTTAACAAACAGCTATAATATCCTGAAACATTCCCAAAGTAGTAGTGCTAGTGAAAACAAAACAAAACAAAAAAAAAGCAAACCATGGTGTACCAAATAGAACTTTATGTTTGTGGCATAGTAAACTCAAGAATTATTCATACTGAACAGGATGTAGGGAACATTTACTGAAAACCAAGAGTATAGGAACTGACAAAATTTGGAAATCCCTTGGATTAGAAGGAAGAGACTAATGTGGGAAACCAGCTGAAGAAGCTACTGCATTAATTCAGTCATGAGGTTAAAGTGGTGGCGACAAGAAGATGGACAATGGAGATATTTTCAGAATCCAGAAGAAAACTGACTGGACTTGGTGATGACATATATTTGAAGGGAGAATTTAAAATAATACAATGATCTTATCACAACCTAGGACCCGGCTTTGTATCTATGAAAGTGGTTGGAAGTCAGGGTAGATTAGATAATCTGTGAGGTTCTTTCAACCTTAAATCCTATGTTCCCACGAATCAAAGAATGTTAGAACTGAAATGTTATATTTGTCATGAAAACTTCCAAATACCTCTTAGCTATTTTTAGATGATTACTGAAACCTGACTTTAGCATAAGAAGGCAATGATATTATTTAGAGCTAAATATCTCCCATGAAATTAAATCAAGTGCCTTGTTACCTATAGCAGCATTGGTTTGAATATGGTCAACATGGAGAAAACATAATGGAAGATGAGCAGTAAAGTCACACTTCTCTTTTAACAGAAAAAAATTTTTTTTAAAATAAAAGACCATCTACATATTCCTAAAAATGTCATTGCTGTTTTTTGGTATTTGGTATTAGGCTATTTATGTAAACTTGTCATTTTGAGTATTATTATTATTCCAAAGCCTTTTATTTTAAGCCTAGGGTGGGGGAACATTCTGAATTAGTGACAACAGAATTGTAGGACTTTCGTTAAAAAAGAAATTAAGTTTTATTACTTTCAAGTACATAGCAATATGTAACAGTGTAACCAAGTAGATAAACATTTGTAAAGAACACATTATTTGTAGGCAAATGATGTTGCTAAAGTGGTTAAGAGGGGTTAAAAAATTTCTGCTAACACACTCCCCAAATAATTTAGCTTATTCCTCCTCCTAGTTTAGTTTATACCCTCTTCTAATTTATTTTATACTATAAAAATTTACATAATTAGCCATCTTTTTTCATAGACTATATAAAGGTAAACTCTAGTCCTAGCTGAATTATTACAAATTCCCAAGCAAATGAATTTGAATGAATGAGGTTTGAATGTATTATGTACAATTAACAAAAGATATAAATTTTCCATCTTCCATGCCATTTTCCAAGCCTTCCTTATAAATACCCACACCAAAAACATACTGAATCTAAAATCCTTGAAGGGTCTACTATTCAATTTCAGTTCTGATTATTATTTGAATAAATTTCCATTAAATTTAACCAAGTATACCAAGAATGAAGCAATAGAAGCATTTACTTATTTTATGTATGTTTATCTGTATCTGTATAGACAGCTACATGCATATGTACAGGTATACAGATATAGATAGTCTATAGAATCTATAGTATAGACATTTTTCTGAAGAGGCACTGAGCCAGTATACATCAAGTCTATGACAAGTCCTTCAAAGGAAAGTGTGTTGTTGTGGTTGTTGTTGTTGTTTTAAAATTTCATTGGAAAGAAAAAAGACAAATAACCAGTCAGCTTCAAATCAATTAGACAACTTTTACTAAATGGAAAAAAAAAACTACATTTGAATATGCCTTTAAAACAAAATGGAATTAGAAAAGAGACATCTATTTTAAAGAACTTTTTCACTGTGTCAAAAATCAAATATCTCTTGCATTATATAACGTGCCAATTCAAATGTAAGTTACTAGAATCTTCAATTTAACATTTTCAAAGACAATATTAAAGAGTTTTACATCTATTGTAGCACATTCAGAATGGCATTATAAATCTGATATCTTTCTCCAAGCTTACAAATTTGACAATGTTCAATAAAAACCTTTATAATTACATTCAGTAAAGAACCACAAATCTGTGTCTTGAAATTTTCATCTTACTAAGAACTTTAAGTGACTTTTTCATACCTTGCCATTTGCTAATGTTAACCCTTAAAAGGGGGAGGGGGGAAAAGAACAGTAAAAGAAATACAGCAATAAACTCTTGATCATGTACAGAAATTATTGCTACTATAGTACACTACAAAGCATAAGTCTATACAGTAATATTGTATGAACTTTGATCATGAAAATCCAGGAGGATAAAATCTTTAGTGATATAAGCCTTACAATTGCATACAACATCCACATGGCAATACTAGACAGTTAAGCACCCAATATCCATATAGTTGACAGTGTCCCACCAATCAGCATCCATTTAAATACATCCCTTTTTGAGGAAAAATTTAAAAAGAAAGTATCAGCTTTCTGAGGCTTATCAAAAAAGGATCCTCACATTCTGGGGATCTACAAAAAAATGCTCTGATGCAGGTGAGGGTGTTACCTGAAAGCTAAGCATGCCAAAAGGTGTTTCGTGCTAATTAAATCTAAAGCCAAGGTACCACATAATCACATTACTAACTAATTGGGTAATACTATTTGAGCCTTATCTTAAAGTTAAATGAAATGCTACTGCACAATATAGCATTAATAAGTTAAAATATTATAGTGCGCAAGTCCAAATCAGTGGCAATTTAAGTAAAAAGCAAAAAGTTTACTGTCAGCTGGTCAGATTGCTCAAGTTACTAGATCAGACCTAGTTTGCATGTTTTTATTCACTATCACTGTATATTATCCTTTTAAAAAAGTATAACGGGTTGCATATTTACTAAGTTAAACAGGTAAACTGCTCAATAAGCAAGGGAAAATAAGTCAGTGGCTGTTTTTAAAAGCCCCTCCCCACATTTCACTTCCAAAAAAAATCTAGGGAAAATGAAAACCACTTGCCATTATTCTAGCTTAAAAAAATCCAAAACAAACATCCCCTCCCGCCCCCCAAACAAACCCAAAGTAATTAAACAATCAAGCAACACTAAAAACCACATTACACAAGTGGATCATCATGCTTTCATCTGGTTTAACTATCACATCTAGTTTTAACTGGGATGCTCTTCAACTTTAAAAACCATGATAAGTGCATATGGAACCTTAATGGGTATTTTTTAATCTGGATTTAACTTTGCTGGATATTAGAACAGAGTATACTTATTACAATACAGTGTTGCACATCTTTCTACTAGAAAAAAAAAATGAAGATCCTTTACCCGTCTCTTTTAAGTTAAATGTGTGTGACATCGTAAAGAGTGTCAAATGGCTGGATGGTTTTACAGTGCACACTTATATATTATGGAGTTTTGTCCTTGACAGATCTAATGGGTTCTCTACACAGATCCTTTCTTCACCTTTTCTTCGGGGGATTAGCTGTTCGAGGTGGAGTGACAGGACGTCCAGAATTCAGTCCACCATACTGGTACTTGGCTTTCTTTTCAGATGGTTTTAGTATCTGTAGTGAAGAATGTTATCAAGAAAGTGTCATAAGAATTACAATAAAATAGTTTGATGACAGAAATGTAAAGTAATATTTTTTGAACGCTAAAGAAAATAACTTCAAAAGAGGAAATCAGAAAGGCTCCTTAAAATGTGGTTATCTTTTTTTATCTGTTGTTTCATGACTAAGCATACCATCCTAATCAAAATCACTGTCCATAGTTTGCGTGTTTTTATTCAATTTCACTATTTATTAGTATGACCAGCAAAAAAATTATGTCAAATACTTGATTCCTGGCCTACCTACAATACGTTTAAATTGTTCTAATAAATTCCAATAAATCAAGAGACAGTGTGGTATGTACAAATACTAAAAGGCTGAAGATACAAGTACTCTTTAATTTTGGGGCCATTAATTGTATGATATTGAGTAAGTTAATAGGTTAGTTAAATTGGGTAAGTTCTCCCCAGAACCACATTTCTTCAACTATAAAATTAAGGGATTAGACTAAGGTTATGATTCTATGATTTTAAACTAAAAATGAGTTGGATTAGATTCTATGATCCCATGGGGGGGAAAAACAGTGAAAAAGTTATGATTATCTTTATTCTCCCTAATAGAGAAGTTAAATTCCTAATAATAATTTAGGGAGGGTCACTCTTTCAAGTTACTGTAGGACTATGACATGGGTCTAGATATAAAGTAGTCTTCCCTTATACCCAATCCCAGTGAGGACAATAAAAGTAATAATGAAAAGTGACAGTAAGAAAATGAAAAATAAAACATTTCACATAAAATATTTTACATAGTACTTTTATATAACAGTGTTCCAAGCATATACCTACATTGTTTTAGGTATATATTCTGCATTTGAATCAATATCACAAGAAATAAATATGTACCTCTATTTAAGGTAAGGAGATTTGAATACAAATATAATTATTGAATTAAAACTGATAGAAGACATTGGTCTAACACTAATTAGATTGCATTATTGATCATCAAATTGCAGCTGCAATTTGTATAATAAAACCTCACTACTAAATTGGACTAATGGAGGAGGGAAAGAAGCAGTCTAAATTAATGGAATTTTTATTATATAATATTTTTAAAATGTTTATTTCACATATACAATTTCTATTTCAACAGTGTTAAACTTAGATTAAGATCTACTTTAATGAGCAAATAAGAATAATTTTTAAAAACAGACATTTTAAGTCTAGAGCAAAGTTGTCATTATCTATGTACTTTTACTCTGAATAACATTTACTGAAAGTTGATTTAGGTTACCTGTGGCTACTTAATTAGGTTACTTAATTTCTGAGCAGAGAGAGCTCTTATTCCTTAAATTTTCTTAAAGCATTTATTTTGTTTGGATTTTTCATTAGATCCTATCATATTCTATAGTGAAATCAGATTCATTTTTTATAAATACTGTATCCTTTCCTCCCTTATCCATAAAACTATAGGTTCCTTAATTAAGAACAGGAACAGAAGTGACCTCTTTAGTCCTCAAGAATACCTTGCAGACAGCAGCCATTTAATAATTTTTACTTAAAAAGAATTATTTCAAAGGCGTTCACTGTATTTATTAACCTTACATATATAGCAATTATAAAGCAGACAACATCTTACTGATTACAAATAGTTATTGGCAGATTAGAAGGTAATTTGGATTATCACAGCATCTAGAATATTTTACCACATTTCTACCAGGGAAAAAAAAAACAAAAACCATCAACAAAGGGTAGTCAGGGGAATGTTTAAATATTAATACCATACCTGAAATGAACACATCAAAGTTTCATCCACACTCATCATTCCACCAGCATTATCAAATTCGCCACAGTAATTTGGGGCTGAAAATAAGGTTACCAGCTGTCGCTTAGCAAAAAATTCATATCCATCTTCAACCACCTATCAAAATAAAACGTTAATTTATAATTAATTACTGATTGTCAATACTAATATAGTGAAGCAATAACATAATCTAAAAACAGTGGACAATGGAAAAAACATTTTTTAAAGTCAGAATGTACTGTGTAATTTTGGGGGTTAAAAGTAGAATATTCACAGATCACACCACTTTCTATACTCACTCTGAGACACTTCAATATTAATCTCATGGTCAGACATTTTAGAAGTAGCCTTCCCCAGAACAAACACTAGATTCTCTCAACCCTATGACATCCCTAAAATCTATCCCTTTCTTCCTACTTTCTCTGTTTCTTGTGAGGGCATAATCCCTCCAAGTACTGAGGTTTTGAACCTCAATTGTCTTCAGTGGTTGACTCAATCTTACCCTCTATATATCCAATCAGTCTTGTCTGTTCTCCCTCTACCATATTTTGGAATCTCTACCTTCCTCTAAGATGCAGCTCAAGTGGCACCCTTACAACAAGCCTTTTTCTTTCCTCTTCACCACTTACTGCCCTACCCTGGATCCAAAGTTGCTTCTTATGTATATATTTCATATTTACTAATTTTTATAAATGTTGTTTTACTCAGTATAATGGAAGCTCTTTAATGGCGAGAGAGAGCTCATTTTTGTCCTTGTATCCTCTGTGCCTAGCACAATGTCTTGCACATATCTGTAAGTAGCAAGAACAAAGAATGCCTTCCCAGGACACACATCATCGTTTAGTGACAGAAATCTCAATTCAAAGAAAGATGCTTATAAATAGGAGGTAATGAGGAAAATAAAAATATATTTTCTGAAGGCTTTTCTGTCTTTTTCTAATTCTCTATTTGAATTGCACAACTACATACTGAGACAACACTAGTTTAAATTGCTAGAAAACTGATTTTCTATAATTTCACTGATTTCCCCCTATGACTTTTATATTATAATTTCTAGAAACCCTTTATTTTCATTTGTAATTGATCCTCAATAAAGGATTGGATTTCAAACACAAAGGGCTTTAAATTCTGAGAACCAAAATCTGGTAATTTTTCAACTTTGCACTAGGAAAGGTCACTTTTCCATTTCTGAAAGTAAAACATCCTTTATAACGCAAATAATTATCATGGTATTTTGATTCTGGAAAATTGGGAGCCACCAGAGCACCTTGGTGAGGAGTAGAGAAAAGGTCACATGATCAGACATAAGCTTTAGAAAAATCACCTTGGCACCTTGGGGCAGAGAGACCAGTTAATAGACTATTCTTTATTAGTCTAAACAAGAAGCGATGAGGGCCTGAACTAGGGGGTGGTTCTGTTACTGTACAGAAAAAGGATGCATAGACCATTGCTATAAGTAGACTGTTCCACAGACCACCTCTTCCCCTCAAGAAGCTTGGTGGGCAGCTACCCCCTCCACAGCTCTAAGACTGAGAAGCCTGAGCACCTCCAATATCTAGGGCCTTACACAGTGCTTGTGCCAACCCTCCCCCAACCCCCCAACATCCAGAGAAACTTCAGTGCCTGGAGCAGAGAACACTTGGTTCAGACCTGCACTAGTGCTGCTGCCACCCAGCTGGCAAGGACTGGAGGGTGGAGTGTTCCTGCTGCTTACCCCCAAGAGAATCAGATTTGCATAACGCAAACTTACCAAAAGCAAGAACTATTTATATATGAGAGATATCACAAAAACTTGGCAATGAATTGGATATGTGGGATGAGTGAGAATAAAGAATCATGGATAACAATGAATGGTCAGCCTGAATGACTAGGAAAAAAGTTGTGCCCCCCACTATAACAGGGACGTTCAGGACAGAGAAAAAAATTTGAGTTCTATTTTAAAAGTAATGAATTTGAAATAACAATGGGACATCTGGTTTAAAATGTTCAAAACAAAGATAGTGATATGGGACTTTAGTTCAGGAAAGACTAAAGCTTGAGATGCAGAACTAGGAATCATCTTCATAAAGATAATTATTGAACTGACTGGGGCTGATGAGATCACCAAGGACAGGATATAAAGAGATGAGAATAGGATTTAAGACAGAGCTCTGAAGGACAACCCTAGCCCCATCCCCTTTAAATATGGGCAAGGCAAAAGATATATAGCAAATGAGATGTATAGTCAACAGAGAAGAGAAAAGAAGTGTCACAAAAACTTAGAGAGCAAAGAGTATATGGGAGAAGTTAATCAACAGTGTCAAATGCTTTTTAAATTTTCTAATAAAATCTCTCTTTTTATTTAGGTCATGTATCCATTCTGACCTTATCATGGTAAATGGTGTGAGATATAGGTCCATGCCCAATTTGTGCTATACTGCTTTCCAGTTTTCCCAACACTTTAAAAAACCAAATAATGAATTTTTATCCCAAAATCTTAAGTATTTACATTTGTCAAATACAAGGTTATGCTTATTTGCTGCTGTAAATTGTTATGTGTACTCTATTACATTGATCTACCTTTTCTATGTCTTAGCCAGTACTAGATAGTTTTGATAATGACTGTTTTGTAATATATTTTAAGATCTGGTACTGTTAATAATCCTCCTTCCTTTACACTTTTAATTTCTTTTTCTTTCTTTCTTTCTTTTTTGCTTTTTGGAGGGCAATTGGGGTTAAGTAACTTGCCCAAGGTCACACAGCTAGGTTTTTGTTTATGTGTGTTAAGTGTCGGAGGCTGGAACCAAACTCAGGTTCTTCTGACTCTAGGGCCAGCACTCTACTCACTGAGCCACCTAGCCGCCCCTCCTTTACACTTTTAGAAATTATTTCTTTGAATATTCTTGACTTTTTGTTTTTCCAAATGAATTTTGTTTTTATTTTTACTAATTCAGTAAAATAATTTTTTTTTTGCCTTTTTGGAGGGCAATTGGGGTTAAGTAACTTGCCCAAGGTCACACGGCTAGGTTTTTGTTTGTGTGTGCAAGTGTCTGAGGCTGGATCCGAACTCAGGTCCTTCTGACTCCAGGGCCAGCACTCTACTCACTGCGCCACCTAGCCGCCCCAGTAAAATAATTTTTTAGTAATTTAATTGGGATGGCATTTTAATGCCAATTATATATTCATATATAAATTAGTGTAGATAAAATTGTCATTTTTATTATATTGGCCCTGCCTACCCACGAACAATTAATATCTCTCCTATTATTTACTTATCAGACTTATGCATAAGTAAACAATTTATGAACAAGAGACAGAGAGCAATATCAGGTATAAGATAGATAATTTTGATTACATTAAATTTAAAAAGTTTTGTACAAATAAAACAAAAAGCCAAAATTAGAAGTAGAAAATTGGGATGGCGGGGGCGGGAATTGTATAGACAGTTTATCAGATAAAGGTCTCTTATCTAAAACATATTAAAGAACTTGGTCAAATCTATAAGAATAGACAAAAGATATGAACAGGCAGTTTTCCAACAAAGAAATCAAAACAATTTATAGTTAAATAAAAATGCTCTAAATCATTATTGATTACAGAAATGCAGATTGAAATAACCTTGTAATGTCATTTTACACCCACCAGATTAGCTAAAATGTCAGAAGGGGAAAGTGACAAATGTTGGAGGGGATATGAAAAAACGGGGCTACTAATTCATTGTTGGTGGGACTGTGAACTGATCCAACTATTTTGGAGTGCAATGTGGGATTATGCCCAAAAAGTTATTACTATCTATACCCTCTGACCCAGCAATACCACTACTTGGTCTATATCCAAAGATAATTACAGAAAAAATGTTTACAGCAGCTCTCTTTGTGGTGGCAAAGAATTGGAACTTGCAGGGATACACGTCAACTGGGGAATGGCTAAACAAGTTGTGGCATGATTGGGATGGAATACTACTGTGCTGTAAGAAATGAGGAGCTTAATGATTTTAGAAAAACATAGAAAGACTTGCACAAAATAATGAAAAGAGAAATGAGCAAAATCAAGAGAACATTGTATACAGTAATAGTAATACTGCTTTAAGAATGACTTTGAGTGAACAAGTTATTTTGTCTCTTATAAATACACAAATTAACTCTAAAGGGCATATGAAGAAAGACACTATCTGTATCCCAAGAAAAAAATTTATGTGTGTATGTATACACATATATTATAAATATATAATACACACACACACACACACACACACACACACACACTACACACATATGTATATATTTTTATTTATGTCTAATGGTGGGGGAAAGAAGGAAAAAAAAAGAAATTTACACGATAATTTTGTTGTCTATTTGAAAGGAATAGCAAGTTGTACATAGCAGATATACAGTTTCACATACAATCATCTCTTTTATTGTACTACATTATGGAAATGCTTGTTTTATTCCATAAATTAAAAATAAAATAAAAATATCAAATGCTACAAAAAGATCAAGAAGGAACATTACTGAGAAAAGGTCATTTGATTTGGCAATTAAAATATCACTTGTAACTTTGGAAGGTAGTCTCATGTGAATGATGAAGTTAGATACCAGACTGCAAAGTGTTTAAAAGAAGTGAGAGGAAAGAAAACAGAGGAAACAAATGTAGATAGCTTTCTCAAGGTATTGAGCCAAGACATGGAGATGTCTTGAATCAAAACTGAGTAGTCAAGAAACATATTAAGGGAGATAGAAGACGACTGCTATGTGATAGAAATAACAACGCATGCAGCTAATAAATGGCATAATGTGAACAGATTCTTTATTATTCTGTTTATCAAAAGTAGAGGCAGCAGGTAAGATAAAAGAAGATAACGGCAAAGGAGGAGAGTGAAGGATCACATTAGGTAAAAAACATTTTCCCCAACATACAGAATGGTGATTGATATGCATATATTATCAAATTTTTAATCATTATGACAAAGACACCCCTATACTTTAAAAATAAAACATTTCTCTCAAAATAGACACTATCTTGTTTAATTGGAAGTGCAAGATACGCAGTTCAAATACATATATCATAAGTTACTACAAATATCTAAAAACTAGATCAGAAAATATTATTCAAAATGCCTCCAATTTCATAATTTGGCCCCTGGTGAGCTAAAATTTGGAGTTAACCTGGTTCCTGATATTCAAATACTTGTAATAAATATTAAATAAATATTCAAATACTTATAATAAATCACTCCTCTTAAATTACTGAAGGCAAATTGGTAAGATTTACATTTAAAAAGCTGATGTTAGGAGACAGGACAAATATCACTCTATAATGATCAACAAGAATAATTAAGCACCTACTATGTTCCAGACACTGTACTAGATGTTGGGGATACAAATTCAAAAGCAAAATTAGTCCCAGTCATAAAAAAGCTTATGTTCTATCAGGATAAACAACATGTATACATCTAATATAAAAAATGAACAGGAGATCATGTGGAGGGGGAACAGGAAGGTACTAGCAGGTTGCTGTTTGTACTTTGTTCTCAATGAAGACCATGACATCCATCATAGAGATGATGCCATGACAGGCAAGTGAATTGGATTTAAGTGAGGGAGGGCTATGCAGAGTCATCAGTCTCACTTTCACCTCTGGAACCATTTGGGTCCAGGGCCAGATATAGATCAGAACTGGAGATGGCCCAGAATGCAGTGGGGAACTTAGGCCTTTTCAAGCTAAGGTCTTTAATAGGTCCTAGTTTGACTGAGGCAACATCTACTCAGTGACTAAGGTTCATTAAGAAATGAGGCAGTAAAGCACTGGCCCCTGGAGTCAGAAGGACCTGAGTTCGGATGTGGTCTCAGACACACACACACACACACACAAAAACCTAGCCGAGTGACCCTGGGCAAGTTATTTAACCCCAATTGCCCTCCAAAAAGCAAAAAAATAAAAAAATAAATGAGGCAAAGAATGGCTTCTTAAAAAAAAAAAAGTTCTAGAAGGGGAAAACCCCCAGGATTTCTGGCCAAAACAGAAATAACTGCTTTTTATATTCATTCTGAGCCAATCAGGGCCAGAACAATGACCAAGCAGGGCTTGGTCTGGGACCTATTATTTGGGTTATATTATATTGTCTGGGACCACAAGAGCTAGAGTGATTTAGAGAGCCAGAGTGAATTGCGGTTAAGGCTGGCCTTTAAGAGAAAAGGGGGGAAAAAAATCAGAGAAAAAAATTTACATTCCCTGTGGGGTGTGATACTCTATGTGGATGGAGGGAAAGGAAGAAATGGAAGGGAGGAGGAAGGAAAGAAGGAAGGGAGGGAAAAAGGAAGGAAAGGTGGAAGGAAGGAAGATTTGTGAGCAGCTCCAGTACTATTCATGGAAGTTGCTTTTTGTCCTTCATTCTAAAGAGAACCATGAGATCAGGGAGGTGATGCCACAGCATGCAAGTAAATTGGATTAAGTGAGGGTATACTAACAGATAGGAATTTTAAGAAAGGCTTTATGAAAAAGGTTTTGCTTGAGCCAAGTTTTGAAAGTAACAAAGGAATTCTAAAAAGTAAAGGCAAGAAGGGAGTGTATTCCTAGCACAAGAGACATCCATGCAAAGATTTTTACCTTAAAAATAATTTTTCAAAGATATATGTGTAATAAGCCATGTCAGTTGAGGCTTTACTCAAGTATTCTCATGTAATTATTAGAAAGTCTTTTCTTGAATTAATAGCATGGTGAAGTTAGAGGGTTTTTTTTTTAAAAGAAAATAAATGACTAAGACAAAACATTGCTAAATATTTTCTACAAGTTATCAGAAAATTACACAAGAAAAAAAAACTAAATAGACAAATTAGAAATCTGTTTCTAATCCTTGCCAATCCTTACAAGGTCCGATAACAGGTTAGGGCTGTAGAACCATTAGAATGTCAATTCCTTGAGTAGGGCTCTTCTTGAATTCTGTTTTTGCACGAAGTCCGACACCACAGTAAGGCACTTAATAATTCAGTGGCAGATGTTAATTATGTAAAGCAGGGGTCAGGTTTGCTCAAGGCAGGCTGCCTATTTTTGTAAGGCAGAGCTAAGAATGATTGTTACCTTTTTAAATACAACAAAACATTATTTTAAAACGTAAAACCCATTCTTTGCTTGTGGAGGTAGCATGTAAAACATGGTAAAATTATATCCCCTTACAAATTTTTAAAGAAAAACTTCTATTCCGGTAGAATATAAACTCCTTAAAGGCAGGGTATATAGTTTGTTTTTCTATTCCTATTCCCAGGACTTATCTTAGTATCGTCCTAACAGTCACTTAACAAGTTTTAGATTTCATACCTGATGAGCTCGACAAATCAAGTCCAAGTCATGACGATTCAGAAATTTACTGACCACATCAGCCCCAAATGTGAAAGAAACACCACGATCATTTTCTCCCCAACCTTGTACATCCTTATCTGGGTCAGACCACAGCAAATCACAAAGTAAACCTTGAAAAAGATAGCAGTAAAAAAAAGTTAATAAAAATATGATATAAAAGTATTCTATTTTAAACTCTTGGTTTACCTTTTGTTCTCTCAACCCTTAAACCACCTGACACTGGCATTCAAGACCACCCCATTACCTGGATCCAAATCTACATGCTGCCCTGCCTGATTTCTTACACACTTTCCCTTCAACAAACCAGAACAATTTGTCCTAGTTCTATTCTTACACTTCTCCCACCTATATAACTTTACTTAGGTCAATCCTCTATGCTATCAAGAGTATCATCACTCCACCCTTAATTCCATCTATTGAAGTAAGCACACGTGTATCATACAATTATACTGTATTCTCCCCAATCTCACTGGACTGTAAGTTCCCTGAGGGCAGAGTATTAGGTCAACTTTCACCTTTATATTATGCCTAGCACATGATAGGAACTTATTATTTTTAACTTTATAAGTTGAATGCTCAACTTATAAAGTTGAGTACTCAACTCAGAATCTTGAACACGTCTACTTCTTTCCTTCAAGTCATTAAAACCACCACAAACACTACTAAGCAAAGAGAATGACTGTAGTGGTAAAGCAGTGTGGTAAAGAGCAAAAATGCTGAATTTGAAAAGGTTAAAGATCCTGGGTTTGGCCAAGAATGGATGTCTTAACTCTGAGCAAGTTCTTAAACCTATCTGAATAATGATCCTAATCTAGAAATGGAGAATGCTTATACTACCTACCTCACAGAAGGTGCTTGCCCAAGGTCACATGGCTAGGTTTTTTATTTGTATGTGCGTTAAGTGTCTGAGGTTGGATCCGAACTCAGGTCCTTCTGACTCCAGGGCCAACGCTCTACTCACTGCACCACCTAGCCACCCCAAAATGTTTTCATTTTTTTTTTTTTTGCTTTTTGGAGGGCAGTTGGGGTTAAGTAACTTGCCCAAGGTCACACGGCTAGGTTTTTTTGTTTGTGTGTGAATTAAGTGTCTGAGGCCAGATCCGAACTCAGGTTCTTCTGACTCCAGGGCCGACGCTCTACTCACTGCGCCACCTAGCCGCCCCACAGAAGGTGCTTTTAAAACTGAATCATGATATAAATGGTAGCTATTATTCTCAGTAAGACTCCAATATACAAAGAAACATTTCTTATTATCCATGGACACAGTGAGGAAGAACTACCTAATTTTACAGTGGATGATACATCTAACAAAATAAGTCCTACACATGGAAATACCTAGGTAAAAGATACATTGATGGATATGATATGATCTCAATGATATGCATATGTCTTCCAATAGTGCAGATTATAAACATTCAAGCACAGATTTTGTCCACATTCTTCTGTAAATTTTACAAAGCGGGTGGGAATCTACTTAACAATTAGAGGCTTATTATAGTTCTATTCCATGTCTCTTGACATTGAATGGATACCAGTGGAGGACAGTGCTTTTCTTTCTAGTCATTTATTTCTCTGATAACATCTTTCAAGAGGCTTTCAATGTGCAAGTCTTTAATGTGCAACTTATTGCAGCCTCTTCATTCACTGACTTCTGGGTGAAATGAGGTTTTTATTTCTTTGGAGACATATATCAACCTAGATGTTAAAAAGGTAGATTTTTGCAGGAGAAATTTGGGGTGTCACTGAAAATTGTACAATTTCTCAAATGCTATCCAATTCACTCTGTTCATCCCATTCGATTCTACCCGGTCAAAGGATCTGGCTCATGGTTCATTTGCTAATCTAGAAATTGGAGAATTGCTTTTACTACCTACCTCACAGAAGGTGCTTCTTAAACTGTGAATCATGATATAAACGAAGCTATTATTCTCAGTAAGACTCCAATATACAAAAATACATTTATTATTATCCATGGACACAGTGAGGAAGAACTACCTAACTTTATAGTGGATGATACATCTAACAAAATAAGTCCTACACATGGCAGTACCTAGATAAAAGATACATTGATGGATCTATTACTGATAGACAAATTATAAAGGGTATTCGTGAACCTCCATAGCACAGTATGAAAAATAGGTATTCTTTATTAACATTATCCCTTGTGGGTAGGCCAAATTTTCCATTTATTATGGATGTCATTTAGGATGCTCTGCAATATCCTAGGACTTGATATAATCATCACCAAAAAGATTACAGAGAGGATCTGGTCAACTCTAAGGAATCCTTCCTCTTTTCCATGAAGCAGCTATTTCCTATAACAGAGACAAATACGTTTGACCCACTTGTTATTAATAAGAAGGCTAAACAAAACAAACAAGTTTGTTGTATCACTCAGAATTCCTATGATTTTAATATATGTAGAAGACAGTTCTTTTAAGAAGAATTCTTTAATGCTACATTTTCCCCAACAAAATCCACGTTTTTTAAAGTCATACAAAGGTGGCGGCTAGGTGGTGCAGTGAAGAGAGCACCGACCTTGGAGTCAGGAAGACTTGAGTTCAAATCCGGCCTCAGACACATGACACACTTACTAGCCGAGTGACCTTGGGCAAGTCACTTAACCCCAATTGCTCTGCCCTCCCCCCCTCCAAAAAGAAAAAAAAAAGGTCATACAAAGGTGGAATTTTATATTCTCTATGCCTTGTAAGATATTATGCAAAAAATGTGATGGGTTTTAGAATGTATGGAAAAGTCTGCCTGTTTAATTCTCATATTTTCATCAAGGATGTCCTTGATAAGTGTGTAGATTAATTAAGGTTTTGTAGAGACAGGAAGATGGGTAGTTGATATTTTCTCAGTCTTTTTCAGTAATAATGGTATCCTCCTTTATTTCAAATATCTTAAGATCTGATTCCTTCAATGCCCTGAAAATTGTGTCATCTTCAGCACAGAACTCTTCTGTGTATAGCTTGTATTAGTTCAGCTGCTTTTTCTGTCCTCTCCCTCTCCCCTCTTCCCCCAGTGACAAGTCTACTTTCTGATGTAGATCATTCAAGGGCTATGGGGACTACAATGTCACTGATTAAAGAATAACATATTATACTAATCCTAAGAATCCTTTCTAGTTTTCATCTGTTTGTTGTCCTTCAAGTTTCATACTTTCCATAAATTTGTGAAGGATATGGGGAGAAAAAAGCACGAGCAAAGAGGATTCTCAAGAGAAAAAATAATTATGCTTTAGAAAGATAATTGTGATAAAGAAGAAAGGAAATATGTTTGAATTATGAGATAAAATTCTCTCTTTTCCTCTATTATTGGTTTCTAAGGTTTTTTAATTTTTATTTACTTTTTATAAATTAAACTCAAGGTTAAAAAAAAAATCTATTCTCGGGGGGGCGGCTAGGTGGCGCAGTGAGTAGAGCGTCGGCCTTGGAGTCAGAAGGACCTGAGTTCGGATCCGGCCTCAAACACTTAATGCACACACAAACAAAAACCTAGCCGTGTGACCTTGGGCAAGTTACTTAACCCCAATTGCCCTCCAAAAAGAAAAAAAAAAATCTATTCTTTCTTCCTCGTATATCTTAACATGTACAATCAGTCAAAATGCATTTGTTAAACACTTACTATGTGCCAGTCAGGAAGGACTGGAGTCAGGAAGACTCACCTTCCTGAGTTCAAGTTTGGCCTTAGACACTTACCAGGTGTGTGACCCTGGGCAAGTCACTTAACCCTGTTTGCCTCAGCTTTCTCATCTGTATAATGAGTTGGAAAAGGAAATGGCAAACCACTCCAGTATCTTTGCCAAGAAAATCCCAAATGGGGTCCTGAAGAGTTGGACATAATTGAACAACAACTACTATGTGCCAGACGTTGTACTATGCACTGGAACTATAAAGAAAGATACATGTGCAGTAGAAAAATTAGAAGCACCAAATTAAATAGTCCCTTCTCTGTGCTATTTTGTGAGGGAAAATTTGTAGGGAGAGGAAGGATGCTGCTGGCATTAGAAATCTCTCACCTATGCCATATTTACTAGTCTAAACTCTCAAATTTCAAAACTTTAACAACAAAAAATGCATTGTCCTCTCAGCTATCTGAACTAGTCTAATCAATTTCCAGTTTGCTCAATGTTTGTTTCAGCCAGGTAGACAGTGGAAAGAAAGAAGGGAAGATAATGATAGAGTACAAAGAATATCTTTAAAGTGACGATAAAGAGAGTATAAACTATAAGACAATAAACTTTTCTGAAGTTCCTGGTAAAATTTATAAATATGTTATTAGAGGCATGATTTGTGAACTACTAGAAAGGAAAACAATGATAATCACCAAGCACTAGCATAGCTTCATTAAGAATAGGTCATGATTTACTCAGAGAAATCTAAGAAGACTTATATGAACTAATGAAGAGTAAATTAAGCAGAAAAAAAAATTGCTTTTACAATGAGGCAAAGAAAACAACCATGAATGATCTGAGAACTCTGATCAATACCACAAAAAAAAATCATGACATACTTTCTACCTCTTAGCAGAGAGAGATGATGGACTAAAGGTATGGAACAACTTGGGCCATCTTTTCAGACAAGGCCAATGTGCAAATTTGTTGCACTTGAAACTATACTTGTTTTAAGGAAGGGCTTTAATTTTTATTTATTTGGGTGTCAGGGAGGGAGAAAAGGCATGGGTAGTGAAAGTGATAAGGGGGAAAAAAAGAATGTCAATAAAACATTTAAAAATGCACAGAAAAGAACAAAAGGAAGAAGAGGAGCAGAAATAAGCAGGGCAGTCTTGACATTAATGTTAAATTTAATATACACTTAAAAAATAAAGTCATGCCAGACCAGATTAAAGCACTGAATAAGAGAATCAGGATCTAAAAATATCTCAATGGAATAGAATAATGGGACAAATCTAATGAGAAAAAATGTAGTCTTTCATGTGAGTTAAAAAAAAAAAAGCAGCAAACTTCACAAGCCTAATATAGTATCAAACAACTATTGTAAATAAAATCTGGATGGCTTTATGGAACCCAGAAAAGCTAACAATATCCTAGGTTGCATTAAGAGTGAATAGGGAATAGGGAAGTGATGACACTATCTGCTCTGGTCAGACTATATCTAGAATAATGTTTAGTTTTTGTGTAACATATTTTAGAAAGGAAATTGACAAGAAACAAAATAATGCAGAGGAAGTGAAAAATACTAGAGGTCAACCATGTTTTATGAAAGTCAACTGAAAGAATTGGGCATATTTTGCCAAGAAACATGGATAGAGAACTGGGGCAGGGGATGGTTGGGGAGGGGAAGGAAGAATGTAGCTGTCTTCAAGTTCAAAGAACCATCAAATGGAAGGACTAGACTTATTCTACCTGGTGCCAAGTGCAAACTAGGAAAAATGAATGAAATAGGCAGAGAAATAAATTTAAGTGTGATGTAAGAAATATTTCCCAACAATGAGAACAATGTATTGAGAAGTAAAATGGTCTGCCTTGAAAAATAGTGGCTTTCCTCCACTGGATCACCACTTAAAGATGTCATCCAGGGGTTTTGTGTACAGGCACACATTTGACTAGTTGACCTCCTGGGGTCCTTTCCAACTCAGATTCCACAATTACTTTCCTGAAAATGGCTAAACCTACCTAAATAAACAGAATACAAGGAAGTTCAGAAGACATACAAGTAGGAAAATGTTGGGAATATTATGTTAAATTTGAAATATATATATATATATATATTTAAAAACTGTATATATTGGAGATCCCCAGTTTCATACGTATTCTTCCTTTTCTCTTCTTTGTATACAGAAATGTTCATGTTTGTCAAGTTCATGATAAAAAAAAAAAATTTAAGTGCCAAGACCATTCTATAGGCCAATTTAACATGTAAAGACTATAATTGTGGGCCTATTGGTGGACACCATGTTTCTCATACAAAGGATTAGGCTGCTTAACTCTAGAGAAGCTTATTACCAGATTGTCCACAAGGTGATTTTTTTTTTTTTTAAAGGAGCAACTCTTGAAGATATTCTGTGAAGTTGTACAAGAGAGATATTTGTGTTGCTGGAAGAAGAATCCACACTAATGAAATCAGATCAGTAAGGCATGTCATAGCTTTTTGGTTAATAGAAAATCTACAACTAAACTGAATTCTACCTCTTGACAATAAAGAGCAATATCTGATCCATATAAAATGTTAATGAAAACTTTGAAAATAATCGAAGAGGGTAAGATGTCAGATATCAAAGATTAAAAAACGGTTCAATAAGGTTTTTAATTCAACCTTGGTGCTTATCTTTAATTTCAAAAATAATTATAATGAAGCCTACTAGATTCCAATGAGAGGCAGTGTGGCATAGTAAAGAGCAGGAATATCTTAGATCAAATACTGCATTTGACA